>CM045557.1:7865371-7965829 GCA_024721245.1 Mitragyna speciosa
AAATGAGAAAAGAGAAAAATGAAAGGTCCATGAAACCTCCATCGGAAAAATGCACCCTCAAACGCGTCTTTCTAGTGTTTACTCGGTGAGTCTCATGGATTATCCAGGGATTAAACTGAGTCAATTTTGTTGTTCCCCCAAATCCTGCTTGTATATGCTATTGAAATGGAATTATTGGTGTAGACCATCAGCATGAATGCACGACTTAAGGGGTGTACGGATAATACAATTCAACTATCTCATACCATTGACCCAAAGGTCTGGCAATAAGCTGTTATGGTAGTACTAGTTGTAAAAGATTGAATTATCAAAGATGGCTGTAGTTTACGACAATTGGGAAAGGCTGGTTCAAGCAACACTACACAGAGAGGATCTCCGGAAGACTGGTCTTAGGACCCCAAGTGACCTTTCCTTGGCATCATCTTCCTCATCATTCTCCTTTAGTTTCAGTTCTTCATCAAGCCCCCAACTATCATCTTTCGACTTCTCTGGCTTATTGGTAGGGGAATCATTTTCGTATCAACAAATTCTGCAAGCCACTGATCACTTGAGTAGCAAAAATCTTATCAAGCATGGCTGCCATGGGGACCTGTTTTATGGTGTTTTAGAAGGTGGGACACAAGTAGTAGTTAAGAATGTTGATTTGTCCTCTTTGGAGAAAGCATCATACTTGAGATCCGAATTGGAATTTTTTAACAAGGTTTCACATTCTAGATTTGTTCCTTTGCTGGGGCATTGCTTAGAGAATCGGAGTGAAAAGTTTCTGGTTTATGAGTATATGCCTAGGAAGGACTTGTCAAGATCTCTGAACAGGGAAAAGGATACCCCATCACCGTTGTTAGATTGGAAGACACGGTTAAGGATTGCCACTGGAGCTGCCGAGGGTTTGTGTTATCTACATCATGAATGTGTTCCACCCTTTGTACATAGGTATATCTGGATTTGCTTATTTTTACAGGTTTCTTTTCCTTTTTCTTTCCTTTTCCTTCACATTTAACTTGATTGTTGCATACACTTCACTTGGCACGCTGCACTTGCGAACCTAGAAGAAATGTTGAAGCCGGCAGCATACTTCTTGATGAAAATTTTGAAGTACGGTTAGGGAACCTTCACGAGGTGTGTGTTGAGAAGAAAAGGAGGAATCAGAGTAGGATTTCCAAGTTGCTGCGGTTGCCAAGGTGAGTTTTTTTTTTTTTTTTTTTTTTTTTGTGCCCATCTACAGAAAAAAATTCCAGGTATACATTTTGCAAAATGTGGCCTTTTCTGAGACGTCAACATATAAATAAGTTGTACATTAGATCAAAACTTGTTTGCAATAAAAGAAGCTTATTTATTTGACCAAAATTTGTTATATGAAAAACACTTCAGGATTTGACAGCAACCATTAGAGTGAGACTCGCTTGCAGTTGACGAATTAGTGCTCTCTTTCTGTTGACATTATCATGTTCATCTTCAAACTTCTTGTGATAAATAACAACATCGACATTCAAAATTTTTGTTTCATTGATGCTCTTAGGCATCGATGTTTTTAGTCTCTTCAAAATAGTATTTGTCGTTACTTCGACTTCATTCTCTTTTCCATGAAAACCATGTTTCATGGTAATCAATTTTATTGTGTATTATACTCAGGGGCGGGGCCCGGGGGCAGGGGGTAGCTGCCCATCCTCAAGCTTGAAAAAATTTTATATTACTATACTTTGACTTCCCCAAATGAAAAAAAAAAAAAAAATAACCAACTATGCCCCCTCTCCAGCTTGAGAAATTCTTTTTTTGTAAGTAAAATTTTTTTTATTAGGACAGTTTGCCCCCCTCCACCATAAATTAACAAATAACAACTATGCCCCCCCTCTACCCAAAGCCATTATCTTCATAAGTTACATAGATTTGGACATAACATTTCCTAACTACTTGTTAGATTTTAATTAGAAGAATACAAAATAATTTGAGCCTACCATTTGAAAATTGCAAATTGGTTTGTCATTAAAAAAATACATTTTATCTATAGATTCAATCATCCATGGCTTTGATATCGTCAAAAGTCATCGTTTCCAATTTCATGTGTCTCGTACACTCAAATAAACTTAAAAATAGGATAGTATTTTTGTGTATGCTAATTGTACAAGTAATTTCCCTTCTATTGAAATGATCTTTTGTGACATCTATATTTACATAACTTTTTAAATATATTTTACTTGATTGATCATAACTCTAATTAGAACTGTAGTCGAATTGAGCCACTTTTGAGCTCAGTTCAACTACTTTGCTTGAACTCGTACTCAAGTTTGAGTATCAGATTTGCAAGCTCGAAAGCACATCGAGCTTATCAAGCATGTTTTATTTATTTATTTATTTTTGATGGAGTAAAAAAATCTACAAGTTGATACTTGAGTACTCTAGTAGGCTCACAAGTGCAAAAAAAAAAAAAAAAAAAGAGTGCAAATGAGTTTTTTAGTCGAGCTCGAGCTTTGCAATTTTTAGTTCGGTCGAGCTTGAGTTGAGTATGAGCCGTACCAATAGCGATCAAGTTCTAGTTTGAGCATGGTACTACACGTGCTCGACCTGACTCGATTGCACCCCTACTCTAGACTCGCCCCTATGACTAATTATTGGCTCCGCCACTGATTATACTCATGCCATTTGCATAACTAAAACACGTAACAATTTGTTCTTTCAAATGGAAACCACAGAGCATGTCGAACAAACACTCCCCCACCCACCCCAAAAAAAAAAAAAAAAAAAAAAACCCACAAAAAATCCCTCTTTTCTAATTTTAACCTTTTGATATAGCGTAGTTTGATTTTGTGACTTTAGTCTTTCTTCTTTTTTGGCAGGGGTTCTGAACAAGGTACTTCTGGTATGTGAAATTGATTTAACTATTGTTTGATATCCTCCTATTTTTCGTTCCATCTTTGTTATCTTACTTGAAATGGTACAGTAGCACGACTCTGCTTTGGAGTTATCCAAAGAAAATACAAGATTAGAACTTTTTCCTTCATAAATACCTCTTCAAACATTGAGCTGTACAAAAGTATAGAAGAGGACTGGAGACTTGAGACTTCGCTGTCATTTAAGCAGCATTAGCAGGAATGAGCTTAGTTGTTTCTTGGTTTAACATACCACATAAGGAAAGCTTTATATGTTTGGTAAGATGACAGAAAGCATAATTGCATGAATGATTGCCCAAATCTTGTGTTAAATGACCAGGTACATCAAATGAAACATGTGCCTATGATGTTTATTGCTTTGGAAAGGTTTTGTTTGAGCTGGTCACAGGTAAGAAAATTTTTAGTGCTGACAATGGTTCCAGCGCGAGGGATTGGATGGCAAACTCCCTCTCTTACATTACTCCTTATGATAAGGAACTCTGTGTGAATATTCTGGATCCATCCATATTCATGGGTACCATTATAAATCCATCTTTAATGAGGGATGAGCATCTTTTACTTGAAGTATGGGCAGTTGCTGTTGTTGCTAAGGCCTGTCTCAGTGCAGAGACTTCTAAGCGTCCTCAAATGAGATACATAATCGAAGCTTTACATGACCCCAAATCTGTAAGGTTCTCTGCTCATGGAAGCCCTCAGTCTGGTGCACAAGGTCCAGCTCTGGCAAAAACACGAGTGCCCATGGGATATAAACAAGGTCCAGCTCTGGCAAAAACACGAGTGCCCTCAGTCTGCTCATTTTCTTTTTTTTTTTTTTGGGGCAAGCCTGAATTATTAATCTAAATTTGTCCCGTTGGCTTTGCGATAGTAAAACCATGTCTTTTTTAATTTTTTTCTATTCCATTAGGTTAGTTAGTGAAGTTCTTTCAACTTAGTTGCTCACATTTTTATGCCAGGTATTTTCATCCCATCAATGTATAACATTGTTTGTCAGGTTAAATTTTGGATCTTTGGTAAATACACACAATTGCTTTTGCATAACACTTATTTCTTCCCCTTGTTTTCTTTAAAATTTTCATTTTCAAAATCGTGTCTAGAGGACATAAATATAACCAGAAGAAGATTCTCTTTGTTCCCACACTATTTTTTCAATATGACATCATTGGGACATATTATCTGCTTTAGATTTCTAACTGCTTGTGTTGTAAACTTAAATTACCTTAGTGTACATTACAGCAGGTACATCAGTGGCAACCACCAGAGCAACATTTTCAGGCAGCAGCACCGCTTCATTAAACCACCAATTTTCAGCAGCTAGCTGGGATGACGAGGCTTATTTGAATAAGGAGACCGAGGGCCTCTCTGACTTAAGGATTTACTCCTTTTCAGAACTCAAGTCTGCAACTAGATATTTCAGAAATGATGGAATTCTGGGAGCAGATGGATTTGGAAGAGTATACAAAGGTTGGATTTCCACGTCAAAAGGTGGCAGCAGATTACCAATTGCAGTTAAAAGATGGAATCCTTTTAGTATGCAAGGATTTCATGTGTGGCAGGTAATTCATGCTAAATTTATAACTGATCTTTTGTCAGCCTTCCTCTATTCTTCTGCTCTCCAGTTTCTTGTTCTGAAATGACGTTTCTTCCAGTAATTAAATTGGTCATTTCTGGGTTATGGAAGACTGGTAATTTTCCTTTTGCTCACCAGCATCTCTCTCTCTCTTTTTTTTTTTTTTTTTTTTGCCAACTAGTAATACAATCATGGTCCTTAGAATGGTGAGTCAAATCCCACAGAAGAAGTTCCATTGTTCTAGACTAGTTTCTGTTTTCCACTAAATGCATCAAATCCCAAGAAAATAAGATCTTCTAGTGTTGTTCACTTAATTATACAGTACCTTGCATACGTACTGAACCGGTGTATTTTGCCGAAACTTACCAGTAAATGCATTAGAGCTTACTTCTTGTTTGCGAACAAGTAATAAAGTCTGACAAATTCAATTGGGTTTCAGTAAACCTATATGATTATTTCCTCGCTGAAGTGGTGATAAACGGCAGAATTTTCCTACAAAATTAATCATCACAAGCGGAGCGTACAGCACAGGTGGTGCATTGAAGACTAGCAGTTAAAATTAGAATAATATTAGTAATGGAAGGGAGTCTGAAATAGAGTAATAATAGTGATATAATGGATGTGGAGATCATAATCAAATGATTAAATAACTTTAGGAGTAAATAGACTCGTTATTGGGATTGCCTGAAAGAGAAGAACCTGTCATGTCTTCTGCATTTCTATTTAAAAGTACAAAGTAGGTAGATGGTTGGTTTTGTGAAAAATATATAGATACTTTTTAAGAATGATCCATTAAAAATTTAATGGGCTTTGACTACTGATTATAATATTCCAAGCTGTTTAACTTATTTTGTTTTACATTTATTGTGCAGACTGAGATACATATGCTTGGAAGACGTTCTCATCCTAACCTTATTAAGCTTCTTGGCTATTGTCGGGAGGATGAAAAGCTTTTCCTTGTCTATGAATTTATGCAAAGAGGCAGTCTGGGCAACCATCTCTGTGGAAGTGAGATTTTGATCATGCTTTAACGGTATTTCAGACAGCCAGGATCAGCTAAGCTAATGATCTCCCAATTCAAGTAATTTATTTCTTGGTACTGTTCTCTCTTAGGGGGCTCAAATATCCAGCCACTTCCATGGGACATAAGGCTTAAGATTCTTATTGGAGCAGCTCGAGGTCTGGCATTCTTGCATGCATCAGAAAAGCAGATTATTCACAGAGACTTTCACCTGGCACACATTTTGCTTGATGGTGTAAGTTAAATTCAGTTATTTCATCAATACTCGCACAAATTGAGTAGTATAACTTCCTTCTATTTTCTAATAATTTTATTCTCTTAAACTTCGAGGTTTCTTCATGGTCCTTACCCTGTATACTTGTACAACTTTTTACATGCCAAATTTCATTTCCAAAGCTTATTCATTGTAAACGTTGTTTGGAACTTTTTTTTTTTTTTTTTTCCAGTCTTACAATGCCAAGATATCAGGTTTTGGATTGGCAAGGCTTGGTCTTTCGGATGGTGATACTCATGTAACCACACGTGTTATGGGAACATATGGTTATGTTGCTCCTGAGTATATGGAAACAGGTAATGATTGTAACCAGATCTCTTGACCTTCCACACTAGAAGAACTGCACTATTTGCCAAACTAAAAATTCACTTGAGCTAGCTCAAAAAAGTCTGATTAAGATGCCAAAAGCAAGATAAGGCCTCAATTCAGTAACCTTATGTAACAGGGCACTTGTACGTGAAAAGTGACGTGTACAATTTTGGTGTTGTAATGGTCGAAGTGCTAACAGGCTTACGGGTTTTGGACGTGAATCGCCCGACAGAGCAACATAACTTAGTTGATTGGATCAAGCCTCGTTTATACGACAAAAGAAAGACAAAGAGCATAATGGATGCTAAGTTACAAGGCCAGTACCCAATTAAGGCTAGTCTGCAAATGGCTCAGCTTGCTCTAACCTGTCTTTCCCATGAACCTGAAGCAAGACCAACCATGAAAGAAGTCGTGGATGCTCTAGAAAACATTGAATCTGCTAATAAAAAGCCAAGAGAACCTGGGACAGACTTGACGCATTAGACAGCTTATGGAAATGGTAAGCAACAATTGCAACATCTTTCTCTACTTCAACCAGGGAATTAAGGGCATCCATCCTATCCATTACCATAACTAGCATAATTTTTGTTTCTCAAAGAATGGATAACTTTTACACGGTAGTCCTGATCGAAATGATGCATGGTTTGTCATATTTTTTTGGTACGTGGATTTTGTTTTTGGGCTTCATCAGGGATTGGCTGTTAATTCAGCGACTTGAACTCAAGTATTTACAAGATGTACATTACATTCTATTTGAATATTGAGAAGATTTGGATTATTATCTGGTAGACTAGAAGGACATTCCCTGAACCGTAAGTGTTGAATTTGAGAGCATACAGTATCCTTTTTCAGGAGGAATTTACAAGCTGATGACGCCTTGCCAGTGTAACTTTTGTCGTCATGTTTGTTTACTACATTATGCCAATCATTTGTAGTAGTAATTAAGGGTTCATAATTTCAAAATTCGATTTCATCTGTAGCAGGGGTAATTAAGGGTCAATAATTTCAAATTTGTTATAAAAATAGTTGTATTGTAGTACTACTAGAGTAGAAATAAAATAACTTAGAACTAACTATAAAAGTGAAGAAAATGTAATGACAAAACCAAATTAGAATAGTGCAATCTTTTCTATTCGTTTTTCCTCTCGTATTTCCCTTAGACTTTCTTGCACATAAGCCACTATTTATAGGCTTGAGGCACACCCCTCCATATTAAAGGTCATAAGGACCTAAATGTAGGTTAAATGAGTTACATGAACTGATGGAAGATCATGGGGTAGTGGGAGTTACAAGGGATAATGTACAAGATCATGGGATAGTGAGAGTTATAAGGAATAATGAGGAAGATTATGGAGTGAATATAGGTGGACATCCACTAAATAATTCATAACACTACCCCTTAGATGTCCATCTTTAAGAAAAATGTCTCATAAAAACCTTATTAGGAAAAACTCAGTGGGATAAAAACCTAGTGAAGGAAAAAGAGTACATTTTTCTTAATACAACACTGCCTCAAAAAAAAAAAAAACCTTGATTAAGGAAAAAAGAGTACATTGTGTAAATACTCCTTCTCTTGAGCACATCATTTGACAGCTCTCAGTCGTTGCATTCCAATCTTGTGAACCAGCTTTTCAAATGTTGGAGTTGGTAGTGATTTATTGAATATATCAGCTAAATAGTCACTTGAACGAATCTGTTGAACACAAATCTAACCATTTTTCTGAAGATCATGAGTGAAAAAGAACTTTGGTGAAATGTGTTTCATTCTATCACCCTTGATGTATCCTTCCTTCAGTTGAGCAATACATACAGCATTATCTTCAAACAAAGTAGTACGAACTTCCTTGTTTAACGGAAAACCGCATGCTTCCCGAATATGATGTATCATAGATCTTAATCAAAAGCACTCTTGACTTGCTTCACGAATTGCCAATATTTCAACATGATTAGAAGAAGTGGCAGCTATAGTTTGTTTCGTGGAACGCCATGAAATAGTTGTACCACCACATGTGAATATATACCCAGTTTGTGATCAAGCATTATGAGGATCAGATAAATATTCAGCATCTGCATAACCTGTTAGATTAGCTTTGAGTGCATTGGAATAATAAAGACCCATATCCTTTGTACCCTGAAGATATCGAAATATATGTTTAACACCATTTCAATGCCTTCGGGTAGGTGAAGAACTATATCTTGCAAGTAGATTCACAGCAAATGATATATCAAGACGTGTATGATTTGCAAGATACATTAATGCCCCAATAGCATTAAGATACGGTACTTCTGGACCAAGTATCTCTTCATTATTTTCATGAGATTGGAAAGGATCTTTATGCACATCAAGTGATCTTACGATCATAGGTGTGCTCAAGGGCTGTACTTTATCCATATAAAATTGTTTAAGCACTTTTTCTATATAAGTCGACTGATGCAAAAAGATGTCATTTTCTAAGTGCTCAATTTGTAATCCAAGACAAAATTTTGTCTTTCCAAGATCTTTTGTCACGCCTCGTGCCCGAGACGTAGCACCCGCCATGCCCTAGGCTAAATTAGGACACAAGGCTAAATCGAAACCAACATTAACTAATCACAATACAAGGCTCCAAAAATACCAAGATACCCAAAAGAATCCATTTCATTCATCTACAAAAGATATACAATATCCATAACAATATCTTTTCCCCAATAACAAAAATAGTTGGGAAAAAGATGTATAACCTAATCCATACAAAATATGGCTATACATCAAGCTATCAAAAATAACCTCCATCATGTCTATCCTAACTATGACTATGAGGCCCAAAAATCAGTCCAATCACCTTCAACGAATTCATCACCTGCGGGGTTAAACAAAAGGAGTGAGTGATATAATCACCCAGTAAGTAGTAAAGGGTCTCTTTGAGGCTTAAGTTTGTGATTCATACATAGGTACAATTCCAAATCAAAATCAAAGTCATAGTCATCATAACATGTGGTCAAGTTATCAATCATATATGTTCAAACATCACATAATACAATTCAAAGAGAAAGAGATCTCAAGTAGTTAGTGGGCACATGACCCTGGAATTCCAGTTGTTAACTATAACCAGGTTAACGCGGTTCAAAACCAACTACCACCCGGTTGGTGCGGTTCAAGACTAACTATAACCCGATTAGTACGGTTCAAAATGATTTGCTACAATTTACTAATTTAAAGAACTAGTCCCGTCATATAGCCATTTCACATACAAGAGCTCAATCAAGTGTTCATTCAAACAATTCATTAGACCACGTAAACTTATTTCATAGAAAATCAAAGTAACCAAACGTAAGCCCATTTTTATAAAGAAAATATCATCCAAATTATTTCTCATCATAAAAAAAAAAAAGCATTTGCAAAGCAAAGAGAATCAATTGCTACTTACCTCACTCCAAGACTAATTTAGGTAGTCCGAGTAGGGATAAAGTCCTTCGTCGCTTATCACACGCAATAAACACCCAAATTATACTCTAATTCTATCAAAGAGACATAACCAAACTCAAATTCTACTCAAAAAGACAAAAGGACAACTTCCCGAGAAAACAAAACGATCCACGCCCGCGGGTCGAGGAGCATCCACCCGCGGCTCACAACAGAAAGTGAGCCGCGGGTGAACAGTGCTGAGCTGCGGCCGTGGCTCGGCTCGCCGCTCGCACCCGCGACTTGATCCGCGGTGCGGATCGTGCCGCGGATCAGTCCCAAAAGTTGGCTCGATCATCCGCCGTTCCATCCGCGGCGCGGATGGGGCCACGGATGGCACCATAAACAAGCCAAAACGACCTGCAACTACTCAAAAACACTTCCAACACTGTTCATCATCTTCTAACTCTACCCAAACAACAAGACAACCTCCAAATGGCATAACAAGGTAGGAAAACACTATCTTAACATTATAAGCAACATATTTCATGAATCATTCTCAAAATTACACAAGATCTACAAAAGTCTCATATCCAATTTTCTCAAATCTCTAACTCACCCACCTCACGTATTCATCATAACTCACAAACAAATACACTACCACAACCAAACATCAAATCTAATGGTATCTAACCAAGCCATAACTTCAACTAGTCAATCTACCACCACATCACATAACAAAAACTAAGAAAAGGAATTTAACTTGAGAAATAGAATTACCTTGGTGGAAGGAATCAAAGGGATTTTTGCTTGTTTCCTTTGGGGATTGGTGGCCTTCAATGTTCTCTTCAAATGGAAAGGAAAGAAAACCTTTAGAAATGTGAGAAAAGGCTTGGGAGAGGAGGAAGAAGAAGTAGGAAGGAAAAATCTAAGTTTTGGGGATAAAATCCAAATCATAGAAATTGCTAGCTAGTCCTTCAACTTTCTAAATTTTACACAATCTCCCAATATGGCTAATGACCAAAAGGTCCCTGGTATCACATCTTTCATTTCAAATTCTTGCTTCAAGTAATTAGCAGCCTTTTCAAGCTGTTCAAGAGTTCTAATAATATTTAAATCATCAATATAAACTACAATGATTACAAACTCAGATCTAGATTTTTTAATAAAAACACATGGACAAAGAGGGTCATTCATGTAACCTTGTTTCATCAAATATTCACCAAGGCGATCGTACCACATGCGTCCAACTTGTTTTAACCCATATAGAGATTTACACAATTTAATTGAATAAAATTTCTGAGAACTAAAATCATGACCCTTTGGTAGTTTAAATCCTTCAGGGATTTTCATGTAAATATCATTATCAAGTGAGCCATACAAATAGGCTGTTACAACATCCATGAGACGTATTTCAAGTCATTCATTTGCTGTCAGATTAAGCAAATAATGAAAAGTTGTTGCATCCACAACGGAAGAATATGTCTCCTCATAATCTATGCCAGGTCTTTGGAAAAATCTTGTACGACAAGTCGTGCCTTATATCGCACAATTTCATTTTTCTCATTCCGTTTTCGCACAAATACCCATTTATGACCTACTAGCTGCACTTCTTCAGGTGTGCGTATTACTGCTTCAAAAACTTTATACTTTGCTAGTAAATTTAATTCTGCTTGAATTGCATCCTTCCATTTTGACCAATCATTTTTACGTCTGCATTCATCTACAGACATTCATTCATGACCCTCGTTTTCATTCATGATAGTAATTGCTGCAGTATAAACAAATTTATCGTCGACGTTAGTTGTACATCCGTTCCATCTTTCCCTAGTCATGACATAATTGATTGAGATTTCATGATTATCAAAATTTTCAGGTACCTAAACTTCTTCTGAAAGTTTATTATTTGTCATGTTAGAAAACTCTTCAAATCTTTTCTTTTCTGGAGATTTTTCTGGATTTTCAATTCCCTCGATTTTGCCATCTTGATTATTTGTCCCTTTTTTTCGAGAATTTTTATCTTTGGAACCAGCGGATCTACCACGTTTTGCAGGTGCCTTTAATTCATTACTTGTAGTAGAAGGTCCTTTAGGGACATCGATTTGAATTGGAGCATTAGCAGCCGATACATGTGACTTAGTCACACGTTTTGATTCAGTAAAAGCAACTAGCAACTGATTTGCTAAATTTTACAAATGAATTATCTTTTGAACTTCTAGTTCACATTGTCTTGTACGAGGATCAAAATGAGATAATGATAATTCATTCCAACTAATTTCTTTAACTGGCTATTTATTTTCTCCCTCTAATATTGGGATAACTAATTCATGAAAATGACAATCAACAAATTGAGCCGTAAATAAATCTCTAGTTGTTGGCTCAATATATTTTATTATAGATGAAGATTCATATCCAATATATATTTCCAACCTCCTTTTAGGACCCATCTTTGTGCGTTGTGGTAGAGCAATTGGAATAGAGACCGCACATCCAAAAATCCTAAGATGGAAAATATTTGATTCTCGACCAAAAACCATTTGTTGGGGAGAAAACTCATGATAATTCATTGGCCTTATGCGAATTAATGCTGCAGCATGGGCCACCACATGTAAAATAGTATGTCCCCAAGCAAACATTGGGAGTTTAGTTCTCAGAAGTAATGGCCTTGCAATTAATTGAAACCACTTAATAAACGATTCTGCCAAACTATTTTGTGTATGAACATAAGCTACCGGATGTTCAACACTTATCCCAATAGACATACTATAATCATTAAATGATTGGGATGTAAATTCACCAGCATTATCAAGGCGTATCATCTTGATAGGATAATTTGGAAAATGCACTCGTAATCGAATTAATTCTGCAAGTAATTTCGCAAATGCCAGATTGCGAGTTGATAACAAGCATACATGTGACCATCTAGTTGATGCATCGATTAATACCATAAAATATCGAAATGGTCCACATAGTGGGTGAATTGGTCCACAAATATCAGCATGTATGCATTCCAAAAATGCACGAGATTCGATACGAATTTTTACTGGTAATGGCTATATAATTAATTTGCCTTGAGAACAAGCAGCATATGAGAATTTATTCAATTGAAGAATCTTCTGCCTCTTCAAAAAATAACCACATGAATTTTCTAATATTCTTCGCATCATTATAAAACCGGGATGGCCTAACCGGTATTGCCAAATAATACGATTATCATGATTAGTAAACTTCTAATTTACTGTTGCATATATTTTAGTTGTGTTAATATATGTATAATACAACCCTGAAGAATAAGAAGGTAATTTTTCTAACACAATTTTCTTTTCAAAAACAACACTTGTAAGGTACAAGTATTCATTATTACCTTCATTCCTAGCCTTAATATGATATCCATTTCAGTGAATATCTTTAAAACTTAACAAGTTTCTTTGAAACTTTGGAGAAAATAATGCATCATCAATGCAAAATTTTGTTCCTTTTGGTAAAATTATTGTTGCTCTTTTGGAGCCTTCAATCAACTTTGTAGTACCAGATATAGTACTAACATGAGTTTTTTCCATTATTAAACAAGAAAAATATTTCTTGTCTTTAAATATGGAGTGTGTTGTTGCACTGTCTGTGATGTGATCCTAGGAGTGCTTACAATCTTGATGCTTGGATGTTCTCATGGAGCAACTTGTTTGGACCAAGATGAGATCAAGTCATGACTGATCATGAGGGGAACGTTCAAGTTTTGTGACTACCATGGTGTAATTCGTGACTTTGGGTCTCTCAATGGACTTGGTGATCAAGCTATTCAAGTGTGTTCATTGGGCCAAGAGTTTATGTATTGGTTATGGATTAAATACACATTCAAAGAAGATCCAATTAAAGCTTCTAAGTGGTCCATAACATGTTTTTAAGGTGCTGATTTGGTTGGACTTGTTGGAAGGCCTTTTAAAGATGCAAGATGGATGCCCAATGGTGCTTAAAAGGAAACGTCCAGCCCATGAACAATTTTTAGACGAATTTTTAAGTTTAATTCTTTTATGTTAAGTTTTTATTTTGTTTACAAGTTGTAACCTCTTAGAAAGTTACCATATTGTGTTAGGTTACAACTAGTACTCTTTGTTAAGTTCCTAGAACTTTCTACAAGTTGTTATGTAAGCCTATTTATAGGCCAAAACACTGCTATGAATTTTATAAGTTTTGATGATTAATAAATTTGTGAGTTCTCAAATTGAGTGTTTCTTTCGTTCTTTGTTGACTAAGAACAACCCCTGAACTTGTAGAGTGATTTCAAGTTCAAAAACCCTAATTTAGAGTTACCTTATTGGTTTGATCAAGCATTCTAGGTGCTGATTCCTTGAGTTTTTGTTTGTTCCATAAGGAGGTTCAAAGCTTTTTTGAATTTTTGATTTGTTCATCTTGCGTGTTCAAAACTTTGGTGCTGATTCTAGAGTCTAATGCATCCAAGGGGAAAGGTTCGAAATTCATACTTGGTCTTTCAAGCAATTCCACGTACGTCCGCGTGTATCATTCTGCCAGACATAGTTCTTTGTCATTGATTTTTGAAATGTCCATTTTCTTCAAAGAAAACAAAAATTGCAAATGAGATGCATTATATATTTATTTAGTTATTTATTTTAAGTTCAATACTTATGGAATATAAGGATCATGAAAGAAAACATTAGTAGTAAATATTTTACTTGAAAACAACAAATAAAAATTCATTACATCAAAGTAGACAATTAAGAGATCTATTCTTGGACATTTCCATCACTAACTAAGTGACTAGTATCACCTTCAGGGTGATTGACAAAGAAGTCAACAACATCTAAAGAGGTAAAATCAGTAAAACCATTGTCAACAAGACTATGGTCAAAACCATCATAACAAATAAAATTTGTCTCTATCTTTTTCTCTTTATTCTTCAGTGATTCTTGATAGAGATCAACAAGATGTTTTGGAGTACGACAGGTACGAGACCAGTGGCCTTTCATGCCACAACGATAACACTTGTTATCCACTTTTTGTCTGCCTTAGTTTTCATTTTTCTCATCACTACTCTCCCACTTCTGGTGGTAAGTTGTACCTTTCATGTGACCACCACGACTATTGTAACGGTTTTGACCACGTCCAAGACCTCGGCCTCAATTTCGTCCATTACTAAAATTTATGGCTGCCACATTTGGTTTAGGTAATGGGGCAGCACTAGTTGGATGTGTCTCGTGATTTTTCAACAAAAACTCATCATTTTGTTTAGCAACAAGAAGACAAGAAATTGGTTCAAAATATTTCTTAAAATCCTTTTCATGATATTACTGTTGCAGGAGCACATTAGATGCGTGAAAAGTGGAGAACATTTTCTCCAACAAATCTTCATCAGTTACTTTTTCTCCATACAATTTTTATTGAGAACTAATTCGAAATATTGTTGAATTGTATTCACTTACAATTTTAAAATCTTGCAAACGCAAGTGCATCTAGTCATAATGAGCTTTTGGAAGAATAATCATCTTTTGGTGGTCGTACCTCTCTTTCAAATTTGTCCACAAGACAAAGGGATCTTTTACAGTTAAATACTCAGTTTTTAGCCCTTCGTCGAGGTGGTGACGGAGAAAAATCATGGCTTTGGCCTTTTCTTGACTAGTGACATTACTTCCTTCTTTGATAGTTTCTCCAAGACCACTGGCATCCAAATGAATTTCAGCATCCAACACCCATGACAAGTAGTTCTTTCTAGTGATATCAAGAGCAACAAACTCAAACTTTGCAAGGTTAGCCATAACAACAATTGAAATCAAGAAAACAAATAAAAACTTACGACACTTACTCAAAGAACGTGTTGAAAGTTGGCTAGAGTCTCGTGCTGATAATGTGTTATAAAAATAGTAGCATTGTAGTACTACTAGAGTAGAAATAAAATAACTTACAACTAGCTATAAAAGTGAAGAAAATGTAATAACAAAACCAAATTAGAATAGTGCAATCTTTTCTCTTCTTTTTTTCTCTTGTATTTCCCTTAGTCTTTCTTGCACATAAACCACTATTTATAGGCTTGAGGCACACCCCTCCATATTAAAGGTCATAAGGATCTAAATGTAGGTTATATGAGTTACATGAACTAGTGGAAGATCATGGGGTAGTGGGAGTTACAAGGGATAATGTACAAGATCATGGGGTAGTGGGAGTTACAAAGAATAATGCAGAAGATGATGGGGTGAATATGGGTTGACATCCACTAAAAAAATCATAACAAAATTTTGATTATCGGATGTTATTGAGAATTTCAAGATACTATAATGCATCTCATGTAAACAATGCAGTTTAATGGTCATGATATTTATTCAAACCGTACGTCTATCCTATGTTTCATGGGGTTATCCAAGTATTAGAGGCCTAAAAGTTTCTATGTGAGTGATGAACCAATTAAAATAAAAAAGTCGACAATCTCTTGTGAAATGATAGGCTTACGACAATTGAAGCATGAACCCTTCTTCTTGAATTTATTTAGGTTGGCAAATTGGCTTTTTTTTTTTTCTGAATGATTTACTTGATTGGCCTTCTTCACCACATGAATTTGGAATTTATGACCAGATTGCCTTTTGGAACATTATGCTTTTGCTCTTGCTTTCTCATTTCTTTCCCAAGACGGAGATGATTGGCCAAAATTTTACGAGAAATTTCTTCTTTTTTATGTTTTAAATTTCTCTTGACATCTTTCCTAGCACTCAATAAAATTTACCACTTGTTTTATAACTACTGAGTAATATTTTCCTTCTTTTTGTGATCATAAACCCTATTATTTAAACAAAACATGAGGACAACGTCAGTCAGGCCTCAACTTTTGTTCACTTTCATGTTTTATTATCTTATTTACCAGGCAATGCAATCATTTTCTTTACCAGAAGAAGATAGTGCTATGGTTCCAAAGGTTAATGATTGCTATTGACTATGCTCTAAATTCATAAATGAAGTTGTTCTCTGGTAATAAAGTAGTCTTCAATATCAGTCATATTCCAGTTTAACGTAACTAAATCAAGCACATTGGAGTAGATTAACACTTTGTCAAATAAAGTCTTTAATATGAGGTAATACAGTTTCCATGCATCAAGTTAGATTATCAGCTGGCCAGTATACTCACAAAAGTTGTACCGGGTAAAGATTTTTATAACTCCTATATATATATATATATATATATATATATATATATATATATATATATATATATATATAACTTGATGAGGAGTATTGGGATGAGCTGATAAATGTAAATATCTTTTTAAACTTGCAAGTGATTAGAATTAGATATCAATCATGGACTAGGATAAGTGATAAGTATTAGATATCTATCATAAATTAGGATAGATTATATACAAATTCAAATTTGTCTAGATTAATTGTAACTTTTCGTGGTGTTAGTGTATTAATATGATGTTGTATCATTTGTGAAAAATTGTGAAATACATAGAATATTTTCTCAACCTTTTTTTCTTTACAATATCTAATTGATTAGGGAAGAATATTAATATATTCATGCTTACAAATTAATAACAATGTAATTGTTTATCTCAAATTTAAATATTTACTTATACAATCTGCAGTCTCCTAGAGATAATATAGAGTTTCAAATTACTTAGGGGCCATTTTGTTCAAATTCCACAATCACTATTACCATGGGTATCATTAACCCTACTATGAGTATGGATTTTGATAATTTCCCACAACATGTTTGGTTTAATAATGGAATGGTATCATTATAAAAATACTTATTTGGTTTACTGGAATGACTTTCAAGTAAATTTTAAAATTTATAATTCTTTATTTATGATATACATTTTTTTAGATTTCTTATTTTGTATCTTTTTAAAGAAATTTTCTAAAAATATTTCTTCAATTTTAAATATAACCTTGCTCTAATTTGAGTTTTATGCAAATGATAATCTTAAAAAAAAGTCATTTTTATTGTATTAACAAAGAGTACCATATATCTTTGATTTTCAGTTTAATTTTTTATAAAAAAATTGAATGTAAACAAAAATTATTAAAAAGAATTTTTATAAAAAAATTTAATGAAGTACTAATAAAAAATATTCAAAATCAAAAGACAAAACAGAGAGAGAGAGAGAGAGAGAGAGAGAGAGAGGAATAATATATTGGGGGTGGGTAACTCAAAAGATATGTATTTTTTAGTGGGTGTATTTTTGCACTTAATCATAAGGGTTAATGGGTTTGATAAAATAGTATTTTGGAGAGAATCATTAGCACCCTACTTAATCACTATCATTCCCATTGAATAATAGTGATAGTTGTTTAACAAATATCAACAATAGGTGTCATTATTTATAATACCCAATCCCCTCCTTGATTCACTTAAACCAAACACCCCTTAGATTTCATTGGTTATGAGTTGTGTGCTTGCAATATTATATGTAATTGCAATGAAATCAATTCTTATGTTACCAAGTTGTTGTTTCACAATATTGATTGCTTTCTTAAAATATGTATTATTTTCCATATTTTAATATTGATGTTATTGTTTAACCAAGCAAATGAATATTATAAGATCATTGTGAAGATCATAGTTTGAAAAAAAGAAAAAAGAAAAAAATGAGATCCATCAACTAATCAAACCTATTGATAGGAGATTGCAGAAATGAAAAGTTAAAATTTTTTATCAAAAGTTAAAACTTCCTTTGGATTGAGCTTACGTCGATTACGGTTATCATTACTTTTTAATTATAGTAAGAAGTATGATCAGAATTAATATTTGTTATTTATTGTTCATCACAAACTATTCAAAATAGACAGTTTTCTCAAAGTAATATCGAAATAGAAAGTGAATTCAGGACCAAAAGGGTAAACGAAAAACAAAATAGAAATTCAAAATGGTAAATCACAACGGGAGATTCTTAAATCCATTGTGTGTAAATTCAAGATGGGAATAACCCCCCTCCCCACGTTCACTTTCTTGGCAACAGAGAGATAATGAAATAGAAAGCTTTCTAGAGAGATTTTGCTCATTCCAGAATTGGGAAGAATGAGAGAGGTCAACTTACGCGTGAAGAAAAATTTCTTGGCACAGTAGTAGACAAACATTAAGCATGATCTCATGTAAAATGGCTGTAAACAAACAGGAGCTGAGGTCATGCTTGTGTAACAAATAAGCCCATAAATATAAAAACTGCAAGTTTGTCAACTGAGACAATTTTGTGGTTCCCCTTATTCCACCTCGCGTTTGCTGTTGAATAAAATTAATGGTGTAGGTCATCAGCATGAATGTATGATTTAAAGGGTATATGAATGATTGCAAGTTCACGGTACTATTAGTTGTGATAGATTGAATTATCAAACATAGTTGCAGTTTACGACAATTGGGAAAGGCTGGTTCAAGCAACACTACGCAGAGAGGAGCTCTGGATCAGTGGACTTAGGACCCCGAGTGACCTTTCCTTAGCATCATCTTCCTCCTCATCTCACCCCCCCACTTTCAGCTTTCGAGTTCTCTGGCTCTTTGGTAGGGGAATCATTTTCGTACCCTCAAATTCTCCAAGCCACTGATTACTTGAGTAGCTCAAATATTATCAAGCATGGCTGCAATGGGGACTTGTTTTGTGGTGTTTTAGAAGGTGGGACGCAAGTAGTAATTAAGAAGGTTGATTTGTCGTCTGTGGAGAAAGAATCATACTTGAGATCAGAATCGGAATTTTTTAACAAGGTTTCACATTCTAGATTTGTTCCTTTGCTGGGGCATTGCTTGGAGAATTGGAGTGAAAAGTTTCTTGTTTATCAGTATATGCCTAGGAAGGGCTTGTCAAATTCTCTGAACAGGGAAAAGGATAGCTCATCACAGTTGTTAGATTGGAAGACAAGGTTGAGGATTGCCATTGGAGCTGCCAAGGGGTTGTGTTATCTACATCATGAATGTGTTCCACCCCTTGTTCATAGGTAAATCTGGATTTGCTTATTTTACAGGTCTCTTTTTCTTTTTCTTTCCTTTTTCTTTCCTTTTCCTTCACATTTAACTTTTGATTGGCGCATGTTGCGCTTCACTTGGCATGCTGCACTTGTGAACCTAGAAGAAATGTTAGACCCGGCAGCATACTTCTTGATGAAAAATTTGAAGTGCGGTTAGGGAACCTTCACGAGGTGTGTGTTGAGAAAAAAAGGAGAAATCAGACTAGGATTTCCAAGTTATTGCGGTTGCCAAAGTGAGTACCTCGTCATATTGTGACACATTCATTTCTATCTCCATGAAAAATTTCCTGGTGTACATTTTGCAATATTTGGCCTTTTCTGAGCTTTCTTTTGGACATCAACATGTAAATAAGTTGTACATTAGATCAAAACTATTTGCAATAAAAGAAGCTTATTTATTTGACCAAAATTGGTTATCTGAAAAATACTTCAGGATTTGACAGCAACCATTAGAGTGAGACTTGCTTGCAGTTGGGGAATTAGCGTTTTTTGTCTGTTGACATTATCATGTTCCTCTTCAAACTAATTGTAAGAAATAACAGCATGAACATTCAAAGTTTGTGTTTCATGGATGCTCTTAGGGATTGATGTATTTAGTCTCTTAAAAATAGTATTTGTTGTTACTTGGACTTCTCCTTTCCATGAAAAAACCGTTTCATGGTAATCAATTTTATTGGGTATTACATGTCATCTGTATAACTAAAATATAAAACAGTTTGTTTTTCAAATGGAGACCACAGAACATGTCGAATAACAAGCAAAACCCCCTCCCCCCCCCCCCCAAAAAAAAAAAAAGGAAAAAATACCACAAAAGAGATCCCATTTTTTTAACTCTAACCTTTCGATATAGCTCAGGTCAATTTTGTGACGGTAGTCTTTCTTCTTTTTTTGCAGGGGTTATGAACAAGGCACTTTTGGTATGTGAAATTGATTTAACTATTGTTTAATATCCTCCTGTTTTTCATTTCATCTTTGTTATCTTACTCATAATGGTACAGTAGCACAACTATGCTTTTAAGAGTCGATCTCACATGGTACAGTTTGAGTTATCCAAAGAAAATACAAGATTAGAATATTTTCCTTCATAAATACCACTTCAAACATTGAGCTGTACAAAAGTATAGAAGAGGAGTGGAGATAATCCTAAAGGTTCAAGGCTTGAGACTTCGCTGTCGTTTAAGCAACGCTAGCAAAAATGAGCTTTAGTTGTTTCTTGGTTTAACCACATTCGCCTAAGCCCATCCAAATTATTGATAAGGAAAGCATTATACATTTGATAAAATGACAAATAGCATAATGGCATGAATGATTGTCCAAATCTTGTGTTAAATGACCAGGTGCATCAAATGAAACATGTGCCTATGATGTTTATTGCTTTGGAAAGGTTTTGCTTGAGCTGGTCACAGGTAAGAAAATTTTTAGTGTTGATAATGATTCCAGGGCGAGGGATTGGATGGCAAACTCCCTCCCTTACATCACTCCTTATGATAAGGAACTCTGTGTGATCATGGATGCCATTATAAGTCCATCTTTAATCAGGGATGAGCATCTTTTAGTTGAAGTATGGGCAGTTGCTGCTGTTGCTAAGGCCTGCCTCAGTGCCGAGCCTTCTAAGCATCCTCAAATGACATACATACTCGAAGCTTTACAAGACCCCAAATCTATAAGGTTCTCTGCTCATGGAAGCCCTCAGTCTGGTGCACAGGGTCCAGCTATGGCAAAAACACAAGTACCCAAGGGATATAAACCAGGTGGGTTGTATATAGCTAGAGCCGAAGGCTCATTTTCGTTTTTTTCTTGGCCTGAATGTTTTATCTAAATTTGTCCAAATGGCTTTGTGGCAGTAAAACCTTATCTTGTTAATTCTGTGTGTTTCCATTACGTTAGTTAGTGAAACTCTTTCAACTTAGTTGCTTACATTTTATCCAGCATAGAACAATTATGCCAGGTATTTTCATCCCATCAATGTATAACATTGTTTGGCAGGTTAAATTTTGGATCTTTGGTAAACACACGCAATTGGTTTTGCATAACACCTATTTCTTGCCCTTGTTTTCTTTAACTTTTTAGTTTCCAAAATCGCGTCTAGAGGACACAAATGTAACCAGAAGAAGATTTTCTTTGTTGCCACCCTATTTTTCCAATATGACATTATTGGAACATATTATTTGCTTTAGATTTCTAATAGCTTGTATTGTAAATTTAAATTACCTTACTGTACATTACCGCAGGTACATCAATGGCAACCACCAGAGCAACATTTTCAGGCAGCGGCACCCCTTCACTAAACCACAAATTTTCAGCAGCTAGCTGGGATGACGAGGCTTATCTAAATAAGGAGATCGAGGACCTCTCTGACTTAAGGATTTACTCCTTTTCAGAACTCAAGTCTGCAACTAGAAATTTCAGAAATAATGGATTTCTGGGAGAAGCTGCATATGCCAGAGTATACAAAGGTTGGATTTCTACGTCAAAAAGTGGCAGCAGATCACCAATAGCAGTTAAAAGATTGAAACCTGAAAGTATGCAAGGATTTCATGAGTGGCGGGTAATTCAGGTAATTGAAAATTATGCCAATTAAAATTTTTCTTTATTTTTCTAATTTTTTTAACTTGATCCCTGAAATGTGAGTATTATGTGATTGGAATCCGGTAAGGTTTTGGCAAAACTCACTAACAAGTGTTAAATTTAATTATATTATAATATCTTTATTATATATTTTTTAGTGTGTTTTTAATGTATTTAAGTGAATTTGGCTCCAAAAAAATCATTTTCCTCCAATTAGGTTTATTTTACCTAAGAATTAGGGTTTGGCAAACAATGACAGATTTTGGTATTTTATCAATAACTTGAGCTATATATATTGGATTGAGATGTTTCTTATGTCATTTTGAAGCTAAGAGGATGCTCTACAATTCTTATAAGACATCAAAATCCAGTTGTCAAGTTTTTATGGCCAAAAATCCTAATTACTGAAGTACATCTGTGCTGTGAAGCTCTTCTGACCATGTCTCGGTATTCTGGTCATATCTCCATGCTACGACATTGAAATAAGCTGATCTTTGTGGTTCTGGAAATCCATATCAAAGGGCTAAAACTTTCATGTTTTGCAAAAGAGCTGATTCATCCATCTTCAAGATGAAATTTGTGGACCAATATTAAGCAAACACCTGGACAGGCCGACCAGTCAACATGTGTTAGTCCAACAGAGAGTCAATGGTGGTTTTTGCAACTTGGAGTTATTTTAAAATTGATTTCTTGAGTTTTCCAGAGAATTTTAGGCTAGAATTTTGAAGAAAATTCTACACAAATGTTTTGACCATTCTAACCCTAAATATTACACCACTTGGACAAAATTTGTAAGAAATTGTTAACAAGGACTTGAACCCCAATGTTCTATAAATAGGGGTCCTTGGTTAACATATGGAGGAGATGTTATATAGGGGATATGGAGGATATAGATGTGATGTTATATATGTGAGGTAAGAAGATGTTATGTTAAGAGAAATAGTGTAGTATGGTAGAAATCTTCTTGTAGTTTTAGTAGAAAATTCAATATTTGTAAGGAAGCTCTTGGAGATTTCATTTGTACCAATTCATCTTCAAGGAGCAAATGGAAGTTGTGGAGCCTTGTTCATCCACCATATGAGCAATTTCTATCCTTGTCTTTTCATTTACAAATCGTTATGAATTTTAACTTTGATGTTTTGTTCTTTAAAGTTATGAATTTTATGTTAAACTAATACTTTTGCTAGGGTTAGATGAAACTAATTCTATGTCTTGAATGAAATTTAACTTGCTATATCTTGATTTTGCTTGTTCATCTGTCAAGGTTAAACATTTGTGGTTGATTGATCACCAACCACAAACTACCTAGTTGTTAGTTGACAACTAAACTTGCAACATAACAATGGAAATATGATAGATGAAACTTTTGTAGTATGACATGCAAATAGTTGTAGTCTTAGGTGGATTGAGGTTGTTTTAAACCATAATTCATGAATTTCACAAAACTTCATCACGTGAGTAGGTGAGTTTATGTCAATTCGTTGTGAAAACAAGTTTTGATTACATATGGAATTGCAATTCCTAGTAAATCAAGATGTTAATAGCAAGTGAGAATTAGTGGCTTCTAAACCCTACTACTTGCATTTTGCGAATTTTCTCCATTAGTTATCTTACAAGAAATTGAATTTTCTTTAGTTTGTTTACTTTTATATTTTTTTCCTACTACTTGATTTTTTATTGTTTAGACAACAAAGCAAGTTAAAAGCTTTGGTAATTGCCAATCAAGTTTCCCTGTGGGATCGACCCTAATATCTCTATACTCGTTTCGACCTGTATACTTGTAGTATTGGGGAATTAGGTTATATTTATTACTTGTTTGTGAGTGAAATTGGAAGGATTTATTGCACATTTTGTAGACCTAATCCACCCGCATCACTCACCAATCTATCTATATCTATATCTATATCTATACTCTCTTTAAAAGTATAGGTGAGTCTTAGTAGTTTAGTGTCTTTGCACATTGTAGTGTTAGTTTTGAAATATGCCTAAAATGCCCTTTTGTGCTATAATGAATATTTAAGATAGGATTAAATATTAGTTAGTGAAAATTCATGGGCATATATTTAATATGGGATTAGGTATTGATTGGTGAAAAATTCATGGGGTGTTAAATAGATGAAAATATATACGTTAGAATGCAAAGAGACATTGATGATGTGTAAGGCCTTTGTAAGATTGTTATTGGTGAAATATTGCTTAGATTTTTCTTAGATTGGTTATTTTGCATTTGCTTTTATATTTAGTCATATGTTGCATTTATTTTTATATTTAGTTGTACATGAAATTCAATGCCATCCTGAGGTAGTAACTAATTGCATTAGGCACTTAATTTTGGTCTAGAATAAAATACTCAAATTGCATGTTGTATTAATGAAATTAGTTGTATTGTAATTGAGGTGGAATTATAATAATAGAATTAATTGAGTTGTTGTGCCTCTTACTTTCCATAGCATAGTACTTAAATAGGTACAACTACTAAGTCTTAGATTCTTTTTTGGAGGGTATATTATTAGACTATCGAGTAAGTGAAAATGTTATTAACTATTGTTTAGTGAAGAATTCATAGGCTATTGTGAGTCAAAGGAACTTATAGACTAACTTACTAAGGAATTTTTTATTAGCCTAGAAGCAATAGAAAACAAATGAGTTGTGAAAAAAACACGCACAATATTCATGTAAATTCTTTACACGTATAGTTTGTGATTTTTTTTAATGGTAATGTATTTTGACATTATCAAAATTTATAGAAGATGTTGGTTATTGTTCTCTTTCCAATTCTGAAAATAGTAATGTTGGTTATTGTTCTTAGTTTAGCATGTTGAAACCTTTTTTTGTTGACGTCTTTTAGACATACTATGGTATTAACTGCACACATCCAAAAAAAAATCTATTTAACTATAACAAAATGATAGGCATAATGTAAAAAAAACATATACAATACACTATAATTACCTATCCAGACCTTAAATAAATATATAATGGAATTCGTTTGGTCTATAACTTTACATTCTATCAAATCTATTATTAACCTATGAAATTTTTTGGGGCACTAGAATGCTCCTTGAATTAGGTCAAAAAAATGAATAGAAGCATGAAATTGGTAAATAAAAGGTGATAATTTCATTAAGAAGAGAAATTCGTGAAGTCCCAATTGTATCAAATATTCAAACAAGTAATATGTCCACCCAAATTGAATAACCATACTCTGCTTAATTGAGCATGTGTAGTTAGATGAAATAGGAGACATGCAAGAATAAATAAAAAATATATGTTTTTCTTTTGATATGTAATTTGTTTGTAAAAAATTGGAAAACATGTTTCTTTAAATGAAATGATAGTTAAAGATAGATCATTCATACTGTTATAGTAAAGAAAAAAAAAAAAAAAAAGAATGTTGCAATAGTACTAGTGAAAGATGGCTTTGATCATTTGGGCCAGTATTTGTCTACTACTGTCTTTATGTAAAATTTTAGTTATTTAGTGAAACTATTTCTTAATAACATTTTAAAGCTTTTACTGCATAATATTTCATTAGCTATAAAGTTGAAGAGCATAAAATTGGTACCTAATTAGGTCACTAAAACAAGTACTATTAATTATTTTAACACATAATCATAATCGATTAGCAAAGGGTCAAACTGCCTATTTTTGGACAAGTATCTATGCCACCTTATCTTTTATATTTTGTTAATTTAAAGTAATATGAAAATATTAAGTATATAAATATTTATATTAAACCAAAAAATATATATGTAAATCTTGACTAATTCCATGAATTAGTAGATAACTAACATATTATCAATTATCAACATGCATAAAAAGGAGAAGAAGAAACTAATATTAATAAGAGCACACCAAAAACCAATTGAAGAACCAAAACAAAGTTAAAAATATGGAATTGAAGATCAAATCTCAATTATAGACTTCAAAAGCAGGGAAAAACATTACAAAGCTAAAAGCAATAGATTAAATCAATATATATCTAGAAATGTACCAATGAAAACGATAACTTAAGGAAATTTAACCTACATTATGGGAGTATAATTTAATTTTTCAGTTGATTTTACATAAAACGCCAAAACTTTTTTCCCAATAAATTTTCATGACCTCTATTTATGCATCTAAATAACATGCTTCCTTGAAATACACAAAGAAAACACCATAAAGATCCTTGTCAACATGCAAATGCACATGCCATGTTACTAGTAAGATTAAATGTGTTAAAAAGTTAAAACATATGGTACTAGATTTGCTTTCATCAATTAAAAAAAAATTTTTTTGCTTTTGTCCAAACTTTAGGGACTAAAACTATTGATGCCTAACATTTAGGTAGATGATTAGTTTTGTGAAAAATATACTGATACTTTTCAAGGATGATCCACTAAAAATTGAATGGGCTTTGGCTACTGGTTATAATATTCCAAGCTGTTTAACATATTTTGTTTACATTTATTGTGCAGACTCAGATAGACATTCTTGGAAAACTTTCTCATCCTAACCTTGTTAAGCTTCTTGGTTATTGTCGGGTGGATGAAGAGCTTCATCCTTGTCTATGAATTTATGCAAGGAGGCAGTTTGGAAAACCATCTCTATGGAAGTGAGACTTTTGATCATGCTTTAACAGTGTTTCAGACAGCCACGATCAGCTAAGCTAATGATCTCCCAATTCAAGTAATTTATTTCTTGGTGCTTTTCTCTCTTAGGTGGCTCAAATACCCAGCCATTTCCATGGGAGACAAGGCTTAAGATTCTTATTGGAGTAGCTCGAGGTCTGGCATTCTTGCATGCTTCAAAAAAGCAAGTTATTCACAAAGAATTTAACGTGTCACAGATTTTGCTTGATGGTGTAAGTTAAATTCAGTTATTTCATCCTGTATTCGCACAAATTAAGTAGTATAACGTTCTTGTATTTTCTAATAATTTTATTCACTTAAACTTAGGAGGTTTCTTCTTGTCCTTACCCTATATACTTGCACAAATTTTTACATGCCAAATTTCATTTCCAAAGCTTACTCATTTAAACGTTGTGTCGATTTTTTTTTTTTTTTTTTCAGTCTTACAATACAATGCCAAGATATCAGGTTTTGGAATGGCAAGGCTGGGTCCATCGGATGGTGATACTCATGTAACCACACCTGTTATGGGAACACATGGTTATGCTGCTTCAGAGTATGTAGCAGCAGGTAATGATTGTAACCAAATCTCTTGACCCTCTACACTAGAAGAACTGCATTATTTGCCAAACTAAAAGTTCATCTGATCTAGCTCCAAAAAAGTCTGATCAAGACGCCAAAAGCAAAATAAGGTCTTAATTCAGTAACCTTATGTAACAGGGCACTTGTCCGCGAAAAGTGCTGTGTACAGTTTTGCTGTTGTGATGGTCGAAGTGCTAACAGGTCTACGGGTTTTGAACCCAAATCGCCAAATGGGGCAACAGAACTTGGTTGATTGGATCAAGCCTCATTTATCTGACAAAAGAAAGACACAGAGCATACTCGATACTATGTTACAAGGCAAATACCCAAATAAGGCTACTGTGAAAATGGCTCAGCTTGCTCTAACCTGTCTTTCTCATGAACCTAAAGCAAGACCATCTATGAAAGAAGTCGTGGATGCTCTAGAAAACATTGAATCGGCTAATGAAAAGCCAAGAAAACCTAGGACAGACTTGACGCATTAGACAGCTTATGGAAATGGTAGGCAGCATTTGCAGCATCATTCTCTACTTCAACCAGGGAATCAAGGGCATTCATCCTATCCATTAGCATAACTAGCATAACCCCTGTAGTTTTGCTTTCTCAAAGAAGAGGTACTTTTATATGGTTGTCCTGGTTGAAATGATATTGGGTTTTTTATATTTTTGTTGTAGATGGATTTTGTTTTGGGCTTTATCAGTAATTTGTTGTTAATTCAGTGACTATGAACTCGAGTATTTACAAGATGCACATTACATTCTATTTGGATACTGGGAAGATTTGGATTATTATCTGGTAGACAAGAAGAACATTCCATAAACCGAGTGCTGAATTTTAGAGAAAAAGCACACAATATCGTTCCTTCCCAAGAGGAATTTATATGCTGATTACGCCTTGCTAGTGTAACATCCGTTGTCATGGTTGTTTACTATATTACGCCAATCATCTGTAGTAGTAAAATTCGATTTCATCTGTAGTGGTTAGTAATTAAGGGTTGATAATTTCAAAATTTGATTATCTTATGGTATTGATAAATTCAAGATGTTTATGATCATGATGCATCTTCGAACTTTATGTCTGTCCTACCAATGGTTAATACAAGTATTACAGGCCCAAAAGTTGCTATTTGAGTGATGGACCAATTATTTCAAATTTTCTTTATGCTAATTGCCCTCAATTGATTCTTTTACTTTTCGTATATTAGGGATATTGTTGTGCTATCAAAGGTCCAAACCGACCGACCTAAACAAAATGGAAAGCAAGCACTAATATGTGCAGTAAAGAGGAAGATGGCAAGAAAACAAAAAAAATAGATAGGTTACTTAAGAAAATTATAAGGGAAATAAAAAGAGAAGAAAGAAGAAAAAGAGAAGGCCCGGGGGGGGGGGGGGTGTTTTGGTTAGAGAATTCTTTTCCGTTGGTTAAGGAAAGTGAAAAGAAAACAAAAAAGATAGGTTGTTCTCAACAAAAATTTAAGGAAGATGCCAAGAAAAATATAGGCGGTAATCCTTAATCCTTACTCGAACTTTTCATGATAGATTTATTCTCATGATTGTCCTTTAAGCAGGGCATTTGTAGAAAAGCAGTGTCTATGATTTCGTTGTGTTAATGCTAAAAGTGCTATCCTTTACTTTCCTATAGTAGATGTAAAATGCATGCCACAAATATCACTAAGTACAAGTTCAAGTAAATTTGAATTTTTTTGAATTTTTGAAATGGATTTCTTGTTATTTGGTAAGCATACAAGCTTTGTATTTTTCTGCATTTTTATCCATATATGGAATTAATTCTTATTTAATCGATCATATCATGCACATGTCTAAAACTTCACATGCCCCAGTTTTTACTATTACTATTAATAATGCTAAGCATAAATATATAATAAAGCTAAGCATAAATATATCATCATACAAATAGCCTTTCCTCGCAAAATTTTTATTCTTAGAGAATACGAATTTATCTGTCTCAAATACAGGTTCAAAACCAAACTTATTCAACAAATTACTAGATACAAAAATTTTTTCTAACTTCTGGAACATACAAAATGTTATTTAATGTCAAATTCTTTCTTAAAGTAAATTGAAGTTTCACACTTCGTCTGTCTTTGACAACAACAGTTAAAAGAGTTCCCATGAAGAGTGCATTGTCATTCTCAATAGATATGATTTGAAGAAACTCTTATTCTTAGAAGCATGTCTGGTAGCTCCAAAATCAATCCACTAAACCCAATCTTTTTTAGGAGATTAATTTAAACCCAATCTTTTTTTATGAGATTAATTTTTGAAAACATAGTAACAAAAATTTCATTGATTGATGTTTCCTTTTTATTGTCTTTTTTTTTAAATAAAAAAGTCGACAATCTTTTGTGAAATGAACAGGCTTACTACAATTGAAGCATGAATCCTTCTTCTTTTTCTTGAATTTATTTAAGTTGGCAAATTGGGTTTTTTTTTTTTTTGAATCATTTACTGGATTGGCCTTCTTCCACCACATAAATTTCGAATTTATGACCAGATTGCTCTCTTTTTCTTGGAACATTATGCTTTTGTTCTTGCTTTCTCATTTCCTTTTCAAGACGGACATGATTGGCCAAAATTTTAAGAGAAATTTCTTCTTTCTTATGTTTTAGATTTCTCTTGACATTTTTCGCAGCAAGCGAAAGCTTGTCAATAATAGAGGATACGATAATGAATTCATCTATGATTTTTAAAATTATTGAGAATCCTATAATTTCACACAATTGTTCCATCGCAGATTTTTCACCAATCATTTAATAAAAAATCTAAAAATAATTTGACAGATTTTCCACCAATCATTTAATAAAAAAATCTAACAAGAATTTCTTGCTTATCGTGTCCTTTTACATGTTTCTTGCGTTCAATTTGTCTTATAATTCTCGTGAAGATGCGACATTCTGGTATGTATCAAAGAGTCTCTTTGACATGCCATTCATTGACATGCTATTGAAATATGTCTCTTACGAATGTAGTCATTATTTTTCCAATTTTGTGAGCCACGAGTGTCTGATATTATTTCATCATCGTTCTCTATAGGCTTGGGGGAGTTGATAACATACACTACATTAAGAGTTCAATGAAAAAAGTGCATTTTTTCTGCTATCTTTTGAAATTTTCATCACCAAAACATTCTAATTTGGCAAATTCAGTAGTCATTGCACTCAAAGCTGTAAATCTCAATATTGCACACATTAAATGCCTTTAGGGAATGATACAAATGTCACTTTTAATGTTTAATTCCCTCCCACAGCCTATGCAAAAGAATTATGCAAATTAACTTCTATAATACAATAAAGTTCTTGCTTGAAAATATTTTGCCCTAATCGAATCAAACCCTTTAGCCTTTGGTGTTTGTCACACATGTTGTATACTATGTTAGAGAGTTTGTGCAGGAGAAGAAGTTGGGGTGGGAAGAACAACATTTATCTTTCATTCTGCATTGCGTGTCTCTGATGTGTTTGGACAGAGATTTGTAAGATGATTATGTTTGAATATTATGTTTTAATAACAAAAGGACGCAACTAGTCAAAATAATATTGAAAAATTAATCAGCATATCTGATAAAGGAACAAAGCCCTTATTGAGTACAAATATTAGATTGCAAGAGTTACACCTATTAAGAATATTTGCGACTTCGAAATAATTGACGTAAGACAAAAGGCCTATTCCCTCCATCCCATTTTGATAGATTTGTTTTCCTTTTTCATTCATTCCAAATAGTAGTCCACTTTCCATTTGAAGAATGTAGTTAATTTTCAATTTCTCTAAAATGCACCTATTTAATTATTTGTTATAAGTGAGAAATGCATAACAAAATGTGCATTTGCATATCAGATGGAATTAGTTTGACTGAGGATGCAATTTTCTATTTTGTATTTAATGTAAATGTTTAATGATGAATATAAGAACATCATAGATTAATTTATTATTTTAATAAAATTAACTAATTTTTTTTAGACTGTGTTAAAAAACTGTAAGCCTTCAAATTATGCTTGATAGGACAGAAAGTGGTTCTTCACCTCCAATCAATTTCATTTGCTATCCATGAATGGAAGGAGATGAACATGAAACAATTTTAGTTTATTCTCTTTTGCAGTGATGTCTTTTACCATGTCTTATTATTATATGATAAGACAATATATTATATATTTAACGTAACTCATCACTCAATAAAATTCATCACTCGTTGTATAGTTGAGTGATATCTTCCTTCTTTTTATGGTCATAAACCCTATTATCTAAACAATGAACGTGAGGACAATGTCAGTCAGGACCTAACTTTTGTTTACTTTCATGTTTTATTATCTTCTTTACCAACAAAACCAACACAATCATTTTTTTTTTTACAAGAAGAAGATAGTGCTATTATTTCGTGCCTTTGTATATGTGTTTGTTGTTTGTACTTATCAACAATTGTCGTTAATTTAGTGTACTATTTACTTGTTATGGGACGAGATTATTGGCAGTTGTAGGCGAATAATTAGTGACTCCGTGACTGATATTGTCAAATATAGAAAGCTGAATTCAAATTTAATTTTTTTTCCTGTTAATAAGTTTGACGTTCTAACTTGAATGTATTAGTTGGGGTCTTATCTGCACCACAAATTAACCTCTGCAATTGCAGCTTGATCTTTTTTTTTTTTTCTTTAATACTGTTTCATTCTAAATAATTACTTGGAACTTAATTGTGCTACCAAAATTTGTCTATGAATAATCCAAAGGAATTTAACTAGAAGTTTGCTAGTAATCACCAAATTCCTTCACCCTTGTCAAAATATATCAGGTCCGTGGCCTTCGCTTTCACTTTTGATTTTGCTTTTGCTTTATCTCTGCGCTTGCACTTGAAACAAGATCTAGAGGACAAAAATTTCTGCGCTTGAACGGACATATATGGCCACATCAAGGCTTGGGTCATCAGTGACCAAAGGACTAGGAAAGAATCCAATGACTTTGGGGTCAACCAATTGGCCAACTACTTCTTGACTCAATTGTTGCATGATTTTTATTTTCTTTTTAAAATCATGGTGGAAACTTTTGAATCACCAAAAAAGGGGGGGAAAATCCATTGCGTCTGTGCAGTTGATATGATTATATGCATTAGGAGAGTTTTTGCTTCTATAAATTTTTGCGCGCCCGAAAATATAATTCTGATAAAGTTAATATGGTTACGCATGTCAAATAACCTAATGCTCGCATCATAAAAAAATAAAATTTACGATAATATAATAGATTTTACATACATGTTGAAGATATTTTTGTTAGAGCTGGAAAATAAATTATCAGTGGCATATACGTATTTGTCACGTATGCCATGCCTTTTTTTTTGTTTTTTTGATAAACCTACAATATTAATAGGAAGTGCACTAAGAAATTCCATTATGTCTTTTTTTTGATAAACCTACAATATAATGAAACTTCAGTTCGTATATGAATACATATGTTTATTAATTAAGACAACTTATCTTATATCTTATCTTATATATATTAAAAGTGGGAGTTTTGCGAGTTGTTACATTTTCTTTCCCATACCGCCCCTTACAAAACAAATAATGGCAATAATATGTCTACAAATAAATTGCCTTTTCTTATAATCATTAAGGCTAATTATGTAATACTAATATTGGGTATGTAGTTTAGGAATGTAGGTTTTATTAAAGCATGTTTCCTTAATTTTTTAAGAAATAAATTTGTGAATTGGAAGGGAATTTGAACTTTTAGAAATTAGAAATTCTATAAAACTAAATAGTGCCCTTAAAATTGTGTATATATCATAGGAAACTATTGCAATTTTATGTAGGAAAACTCCCCATCACGTGTTTACAGTTTTCATTCATTTATTAGTTCTTTCTTACTTATTTGTCTATTTCCATGTCCGTTTTCTTTTTAGAATAAAGATGAATAAAAGGAACTTTTATCGCATGTGCTACAAGTTTCCAAAATCCAACTTAACATTGCCAAACCAGAAAAATACAAGTTTCCAAATCAGAAAAATTCTGGATGTTAAAAAAAATTGCATAAAAAACATGAAATTTATGCCTTTAGAAGAAAAACATGCATCCATGAATGTATTAATGGATCTAAAGAAATTCTCTCTATAAGTTGAAGCTTCAATGATCTTTAAAATCGCAATCAAAGCCAAAACTCAATTGTGAGGTAACACATTTCATCTCTTTTAATTATCCAAATTCTGATTATCACATGTTCAATCTTGTACTTTGATTGCAAACAATTTTTTATCGATATAATGCTTTTGATGCTAAACTGATTAATATTTAGAGAGCACTTTGGTTCATGGAATGATGCTTAACTGATTAATATATAGAGAGCACTTTGGTTCATGGGATGTAGGTAGGTTTACATAGTATTTGGACTATTGATCTTATCTCACATTTAGTTAGTATACTATTCATGCACTCAAGTAATTTTGTCAATAAACAACTGGTTACCTATATTGTGAAAATATTGCATGTACCAAATTTGTTTATCATATTTGTAAATTTTATTTCGTGTTTTCATATGTTTGTGTGTGTGTCAGCCTTTTGGTCAATTACAAATTTTCTATATATCATTGGGAATTATTGTGAGGACTAAGAATATTGTAACTATGCTTTCAAGTTGTTACTTCATTCAGCATTTGCCTTTTTTTTGGTTAATTCTATTTTTTTTTTCTTTTTTGGGACCCTAAGCTTTCAGTTATATTTACTCGGTGATAAAAGAAGCTTTATTGCCCAATTTTTTTGTACCAAGACTACGATAATTTAGCTTTGATAAGAATAGTTTGCCGAATATCATGCAAGTTATTTTCATTTATTTATTTATGCTTTGTCATAGTGTCTTCGTACCAATATTATGTTGTTGTGAGGCCCAAGAATATTATGGATTTTTTTCTTTTTCATTTTCTTAATTCTCTCTTTTATAACTCTTTGCCTTTTGTATTGGTATCAATAAATATTAACAATTGAAAAACTACAAAACTACTATTGAATCTGGGATAGTGGTGGGATTAGGTTTTGTCTTTTGATTCACAAGAAAGCTCCACCTTTATGGATATCCTTCCGGACGACTTCTCCGTACCCCAAGTAAAAATGACATGCATGAACGCTTGCTATTAGTTTGTTTGTAACACTTGTGTAGTCGATATCAATTTAAGATTCATCATTTATCAAAGTAAAATTCTATTTTTAACATGTGCTATATGAAATCATGACCAAAATATATATATATATATATATATATATATATTTTGTGGTGTCTTCATAGCATCAATTTGTACCATAAAATAGAGAGTATAGAAAAGATGGTACAGAAAAAAGTAGGGTGTGGACATGTTAAGTTACTATTTTAGAAGGCAAAATCTTGAAGGAGGGGCCAAATTCCCTATGTGTGTATTGACTACTTTTCTGAGGGACAAATTCCCTATGTGTGTATCGACTACTTTTCTGAGGGACAAATTCCCTATGTGTGTATCGACTACTTCTCTCAGGGAATGAGTTGCTTTCTCTAGACGGATTTTGAGATTACTAATGTTTCAAATTCCAAGTCCTAAGTTCTCCAATTTATGATCAAGAAAATAGAAAATTAAGTCCAAACAGAATAAATGAAAGGAAAACAACCAAATTTCTCAACAGGTTTATTACAGTTTCTGACATAAGTGATTTAAATTAAATCTCTCCTACTAATAAAAATTTACACTAAAAAATATACAGTAATATTTATCATTACGGTCCAAGGTACTTCAATTGATCAATTGCACACTCTTGAAGCCACCCTTGACAAGACCCTCAAAATTGGAATTAGCAACAGGAGGAATCACTATTATTTATCAAGATATCCCAGCATAAGAACTATAGACCCTCAAATTTTTGTTGATTGTTTATAATCCATTTCCTCAAGCTCAGTTTGAACGCCTTCTAGAGATATTGACAAATTTTCCTCTGGAAAACGAAAATATCAAACATCAGAGAAAATTCATTAACTGGTAAAGCAAACAACAACCAAAATAAGTCCCATTACCTATTTGATAGATAAGAAAATTAGAGCTTAAACAGAGACAACAACTTCAATATGCTCTTAACCTGCAGTGATACATCTCATTTTTCATTCAAATTTCATTAAATATGTTGTGATACATATTTCAAAGCAAGAGTTAGCATTCTTTACTAGATTATATCACCAAAAATTAGTTGCATTTTGTAACTCCAAAAATTAGCATTCTTTATACTGTTTTTCTTTTCAGTTAGTCTATTTTGAAATAAAGCATTAAGCATTGTTTCCAATTTAAAGTAAATGCTGCTCTAATATATTAATGCGTTCATTTTGCGTAATTAGAAAATGCCATGGACGTGGAGTGCTGGTATGTTATCATGGGGTACAAAGGCATTCTACCAAGTGAAAAAGTTGGGGCCACTAAACAAATTTACAAGGATAACACCAGAATTCACCATGGAAATTGAAGGCCTTTCAAGAGTTTGAGATCTTTACTGAGGTTGAATTTTAGGTATATAATTGTTTTGAAATACTTATTCATGAAATTGAATTTGCTTTTGGAAAAAATTATCTAAAATACAATTTTGTTGAAAAAAATTCTTTGGGATTGGAAATTGTTTGAGGATGGCTTTAAGAAATTCCTAAGAATTTCTTATAGAAATTAAGTATTCAAGAAAATAGAAAAGAAAAGTTACTTGAATATTAATTTTTACATCTTTAGCCCTTGTGGGCTTTATGGAAAAAAATTTCACGGTGTTGAAAGAAAACGAAAGGCATAAATTTTATGCTCAAACAAACATATATAATTTTTCTATCATTGTTTTGTCTCTATCAATTTAACTGTCAGGGTGAGTTACTCTTTTTGCAATTTAATTGTTGTTTTTGGTTTTGTAATGCATTTAAATTGTTATTGATTATGTATGAGGATCACGTATTTTTTCAAACTTATGCGTTAAATATATTTAATACTTTAAATTCTTAATTCAGTTTCATAGATCACTTACTTCTTTAACTCTTAATGCTTTATTTATATATTGTCTACTAAGCACAAAAAATAACTACTTTTAGAAGTAGATATCATTCAATTTGATGCTATTTTGTTAGGAAAAAAATATAAGTATCCAAATATATATATATATACTTACTCTGTGTTAAAATTAGTGGAATAACTAAGAAAAATCATTACAGCTATTATCTCGATAACACTAAGTAGGCCCAACAATTCAAACTTTTAGCTAAGACGACATAAGTATTTTATGTAGGTTAAACACAATTTATGATTTATGAAATCAAAGTAATCTAAATAAACACAAATGTTGAGTTTTTAATTTAAAAGTGTTACTCTTATTAAAGCATTTCCTTAAGTTAAGAGTTGGAAGGAAAATTTGAATTTTAGAAATTATTTTGGCTATACTTTTATAAATTAAAGAATTATTCTAAAAAGAATGGTAATTTAGCCATAGCTCAATTTTTCACCCTTCGTATAGCAACCTCCTTTGCACATGATGTGAGATTCAAGGCAAAAAACTAACTTTTTTATATAAACATGAACATGGGTTAAACTAAGTACTTTCTATTTTCATATTTTCTACATAAAGAAGCAAATAGAAAAAAATAATAGAATATGCGGAGGGAACGCAAGTCTACCATCCATTGGCTATCTTCACGAATATAATTTTTATCTTAATTATTTTATTAACTTGGACTTCAATTGTACACTACTATTGTATCTAGAATATTTGTACATCGTGCAAAGTGTAGTTAAAGTTTGATATTTGTAATTGTAATGCTAACAGGTTCATTTTAAATTGTTAATGCTCTTTCTTGATGGTTATTCTAGAAAAGTTATCTACTATTAAAAGAATCTTTTACGCATAAAGATGTCAAAGTACTTCTACCTGAGGAATATCATGATAGCAACTTAGCACCCGGTTTCATTATCGTTAAAGTACTCATTGATTTTAAATTAGAACCACAAAAATGAAGAAAACAATATCAAATATAACTAAAGATGATGTAATCAAGTCATTATTTTGTAAAGAAATCAATTGTATAAAATTGTATGGATAATTATGTTAATTATTAGTATTCAAAAAAGAATTCAAAATAGAATTAAGGATTAACTTTAGTAAAAATGAAATGTCAATAAAGCTTGGAGCCAATGGCATTGGTATTATTTGAAATGAAGCTTGGAGCTTGGAATAGATTGTTTCAAAAACAGTGATATTTTATTTAGGTTAAAGAAGTGAAAGGGGTAGAATTTTGAACAATAGGGACTATGATTTTGTTTTACTATTGATCGGACTAAAAATTAATTCCTAGCCTTAAAAAACATATTCATTTGTGAGTTAAGTTTTTGTGGTTCTCTTGCTCTTCTACTTTAATAATGCATTGATATTATAATTAAATTCAAAAATCATACAACAATAATATATATATATATATATATATAGATAGATAGATAGATAGATAATGTTGTATATTTTTTAAACTATCTACTATTTTGAATCTCCTACTAAGTATAACCTCATAAACAGCTTTTCAAAGATTATCGAATTTAAGAATCATGGGTCATGTATGCATGAGATTAAGTATTTCCTTTTCCTTGAGCAAATGTTGAACGCAATTTAGAAATCTTAATTATGAAAGTTTTATTATGTAGTTTTAAAATACTCTTAAAATGCACAGTTACTTTAATTTCTCTGTGTAAAATGATTTGGTCAAATATATTGTATTAAAAGTTGAAAGAAATTTAAAAGTCATATTTTTGAAGAATTTCATTGTGGAGTTCTAAAATACTTTTAGAATACTCAGTTATTTTCATTTCTCCATATAAAATGATGTTAGTCCTAAAATACTCTTAGAATACACACTTATTTTGATTTCTCTGTGAAGGATGATGTTAGTCAAGTATGTTGTATTCATTTGTTCCAAGAAGTGAAGTAGTAGCACAATTCAAAATGTGTATAATTCTATCATTATCTAATGTGGGCTTCTTTTAGATTAATTATCTAATATAGATTTATTTCATACGATAGTGGATAGAATTTCAAAATTATCTTGACACATGTTGTACTAAGTTTTGTACAAGGATGTGCAAAAGATAGGCCAAATGTTTTTATTCTTCTTGCTATACTCAATGGTCAAATTGAAGAGACCATTCATCATTAGATACCGACTTATAGAATAAGAATGGAAAATTATGAAGAAACTATATACGTAATGACGCCAACATGTGTTTGTTTTCATTCACAATTAGGTCTTCTCTTTTGTGTAATTTTCTGTGTATATTGTTGACAATTAGAAAAACCAAGTTTTCCCACTTTAATTTGTAGATGGTGCAACGGCCAAATATATGTAAATCTGTACCTTTGTTCAAATATATAATATTTACATGATTTGCGTAGTGATTAAGTTTTAATATTTTATTAATCTTTTTGGTATTTTTTATTATTTTTACTTTAAATGAATTTAAATTATCTCCACCTCTATAGAACTAAATATCTCTATGAGAGCAAAAACATAGGCATACAGGACCATTTTATAGCACAATCCTAACTATTTCGAATACCCTCAAATTACGTGTTATTCATTTCTAACTCATTTATATACATTTTATAATTATATTCACTAAGAAATTTGCAATGCTTAAAATATTATATTTTTCGCTTTAAAATTCTATATTTACGTACTCAGTTAATAAGGTTAAAAATAAAGTTTCCTTTTTGCAATAAAATCGAAGTTAAATTAGCAAAAATCTGTTAGTTAAGTATTTAACTAGAAATATCACAAGACAGGTAAGCAACTCTTATGCCCTTTATTCTTCCATGCCTTTCTTTGTTGGCCTAACCCAAACAACAATTTCAAAGAAGTCTCTCTTCATTAAAGGGGGAGTAGAGCATTCAAGTTTCTGAGCTTTTTCATTAAAAGGAGGAGTGTTTCATGATCATATTAGTTAAGTAGTGAATAAAAAGGAGCATGTGTGTATTTCAATTTTGTAATTTTGTTATAAAATATTTCAAAACATGCCTATCAACTCAAACCAGAAAGAAGACAACATGAGGTGTAGAGAATTTTTTTACCCTTTTTACTGTTTTTGTTACACAATTCCTTAATTTTTTTAAAAATAAACTTTTCAATCGAGTATTGTGGTTGTTAAATATTTTCCATTTTGTGACTATATATGCTACCTATTATAGAATAGGTTAGAAAGGGATCTTTTTTTAAAAGAAAAATATTATACTTTTAATAGAAAGTGCATGAGATAACAGAAATGTTGTTATAAAAGAAATGTTTTAAATTTTTAATTTTCTTAAAAGAACTTACTGCTCTTTTCCTTTGTTTACTTTTGATTAATTTTTTAAAATTTCTACTAAAATATAAAATAAAAATAATTTAAAGTGTTTTATATGTTTTAGTAGACTTATTTTTTTATTAATTGTAATAGAGTAATAAAATGATTTAAATAATTAGAAATTTTTTCCTTTTTTAATTAACTTAAAAAATACATCATTGATTAGGCATAGAAAAAAAAATATCTACAACGTGCAATGCACGTACTTCCATCCTAGTTACCTAAAACAACAATTTAAAATATTTTATATCTTACATGTATCGAATATATCAAAAATTGTTACAAGCGACTAAGCAGTAAAGTGGGAATCCTGCTTAATTATGTGCAAACTATTGGAAGTTCAACTTCTTGCTCTGGCTTCTGTGCTGGTCTATGCAAATGATGTCTTTTCTAACTTTTTCTTTTTCTTGCTTTTTATCTTTAGCACCTTTAACTACTAATGGAGAACCGAGTCAAAAGGATGTATAATGAAGTTGTCGGAAATGTGCATCACACCTTTTGGCCTATTTCTATTCTTTCTTGCATAATAAGCCAATGCACAATCATAATGATTAATCCCCGAAATTTCGAGTAGGCTTCCTTATATTCCTCTGTGTTCTGGACTTGTAACTTGATTTCAGAATCCCATTGACCTGATCTTCAGTACTTCAGGTAGTCGTTTTTTGCTGTCCAATGCTTAATTGTGGGGAAAGTTAGTTAGCCAGTGTTACTAATTACCATTTGCTGATCAGGTGGATTCCAATTTTCAGGTATTAAATGCACTACGTGTATTGTTACGTGGTGTATAAAAACTAATAATTTATCGCTATGTGATAATAGTTGGCCATACATTACAATATTTGGCGATACGTAATTGATTTTAGTACACCAAGAGACATGCTACGTGATCCATATGGTGCACCTAAACCTAATACTTACTCATAAGATCATGGACGGCTGCTTTCAAAATTCAACAGAATATGCATGATGACATTACATGTATTCGGTTATAGGAATGAACTCAATTTCAGACGCCATGTATTATATTTGGATATTGCAAAAAGTATGAGCTCAGTTTGAACAGCTAGATTGGCTGCAAGTTTAAAGATTGAAAATTCATCTAATGTAATACCGGTAAAAATCAGAAGAGTCCAGAACAAAAGGGGACCTATATACAACCCACCAAAAAGCAGCCCAAATAACTTTAAGTCTTTTCCAAATTTTGCAGATTGACTCGATTTGACTCAACCACTTGAACTGATTGAACTAGAAGCTAATTCATAACTGGCTAAGTTTCTCTTGTAAGTTAACAAACAGTAGATGAAAAATATTCTATAAATTACTAATAACTAGCCACCCACTTCCTCACCATTTCACCAAAGGTGTTACAAGCATAACAGTTTGCAAACATCAGCACACGAGCACTAATAATATCAATCTTCCTCTCTATAGAGTTAATTCCATACGCTAGCACACGAGCACTTGAGTTTTTCTCTGTTTTTTTTTTCCCTTCCTTTTGTCAATTCTACCAAAGTTTAATTTGTGGAATGAAAGAATGGGCAGCAAGCTTACTATACTAGAAAATAGGATATTTACAACGTAGAAATCAGATGTGGGTACCTGATAAATTTGAGACAATTATCAGGAAACCAGGGAGATATTTGAGAAAATTATCAGGATCAAACTGGGGAGATGCATAAGAATTAAGCCTAAAAAGTTCAATAATGGTGTTCATGACTAGGGTTGTCTTGAGTTTGAGAAAGTGTTAGTAATGTTGTGTGAAATGGAGTTTGGACAGGTAGACACATCTTTCACTCCATATGATGACTTATGCGAAAGTTACCTGCAACAGAAACCAATCCGGCGGAAGTAACCTGCAACAGAAAATCAGCAGAAACCAATCCGGCGAAAGTTACCTGCGACAGAAAGGCGGAAGCTACCTGCGACTGAATGGCGAAAGTTACTTGCAAGAGAAACCAACCTGGTGAAAGTTACCTGCGACAGAAACCAATCCGGTAGAAGTTACCTGCAAATGAACGGCAAAAGTTACCTGCGACAGACACCAACCTGGTGAAAATTACCTGCGACAGAAACCAATCCGGTCTAGTCCTTCTTCGGGGCAAAAGTGCAAACTTCAAACGTTGCAGATGTTTGGCCTTCTTTCCCCTGCAAAATATGTGGGAAGGGGATTGATTCAAGAGGACATATAGGTAGGCATGGCATACACTGTCCATCTCTGCTTATATTGCTTTCAGTTTCTTCTTTTGTGTAGCACGATTGGTTAGTGGCTTCTTTTTATTAATGAAGAAAATTATTTGCAAAGAACATCATGGCATATTGAATTACTAATCATAAAATGACTGATCTTAACTTTATTTTATGAACTTTGCAGGCCTTGATTATTTCCATCCAATATATCGGCTATGCCGAATAGCAGTTGTGCACATGTAATCAAGTATTTGCCTAGTTTGGGGCTCAATAGGTGTATATTGTGAATTGAAGATTAGATACTTGTATTAGCATTGCCAAGTGGTATTGAAGGTTTTTTGTTTGGTTGTTGTGAAAGTTTTTCCAAGTATGCTTGTACTATTAAGTTCACATCATGGTTGTGGAACTTACTTGGAACCTTGGATGTTGTAATAGATGTTTTGAATTGTGATAGTCTGTATATTAGTTGGTAGCAATGAAGGTTCTATGCCAGATTGATGCACCTGGTGTCAATGGAGGTTCTGTGCCAGATTATTGCACACACAATTCGATTTTTGGACTTTAAATCTGGCCATGAAATTGTGAGAAATGACACTTGTCAGACCCTTTGCCTGCACATTCCATGCCAGATTATTGTACTTTCATAATGGATTCCATGGAAGTTCAAAATTTCCCTAATAAATAATTTAGTACAAAGTATAGAAAAGGATCAACATCGGTTTCTGGCAGTGGGAGGGTTGGACGTTTGCATTCAGGGAAAACGCTTTTAAGATTAAACTGCGGCCCACAAATACCTACAAAATACCTTGTAATTCCTTTTTTTTTTTTTTTTTGAAGCCAAGAACTTGGTTTTCTTTTTGCCTGAAACATGAATTCTGTTCGTACAGTACATGTGAAGTCTTGTTCCCCTCACTTGGAGTTCTTATTCGATTATTTTTGCTGTCAACAATGTAAATAATCAAAGTACTGAATTTTGAAAGTAAAGAGATTGTTGAAGTCCTCCAAGAAGCATGAAGAAAATGTTTTCTTTTTCCCTGACTTTTTTTCCATGAATGTATACTAGAGCACAATAATTTTTTGCAGTTTACTGGAAAAGTGCTAGGGTACAAAAAAAGACCAATGTTCATTCACTCCCACAAAATGCTCCATCTTCTCAACCATCCAACCGGTCTAAGTCATTACACCAAATATTAAAGGAACATCAGTAAAGAAAGGCATACACTTTTGTAGAAGCTCTTCATATTCTTCAGGAATCGCTATCCAAAGATCAAATGGTCTTCGACCCGCAACAGCTAATCCCTGTTTGATGTGACCTAACCGCCTTGAATGCAAGACTTGCTTGGAAGTAACTGGCAATCGAATAGACTGATATTCTTCCAAGGCTGAATTTAGATTTTCCACCCCCCACTTCTCAAGGCATTTGCCTAATACTGCAGCGTCTAGTATTGACATGTTTGTGCTTCTCAAACCATGAGGAGTTGTAGGATGTGCTGCATCTCCAATCAAAACTACATTGCCCCAAAAAATTTGTTTCATAGGTTCACAATCATATATGATATTTAGGAAAGGTTCCTTGGTTTCTCTTATGATCCTTGCTAATTCACAGACCCAAACTTTTTCTGCTGCTTCATGCAGCTTCTTAATCATGTCACTACGAACTTTCATGCTCACTGAGTTTCCCTAAGTTAAATCATCAAGAAGTAGATTAGCTTCCACATAAAGAGCTCATTACTTTTCTTATATTTCAAAAAAAAGTCGAGCTGATTTTCGCTCTACTGAAGGGTGACATTTAACCGAATAAGTTAGATTGTGTTTGTCTCTGTTATTCTTCGGTGGTTAAGAAGGTATAATCCATTTACCCTTCCTCATTTTGTTTGGCATAAGAAACAGGTAAGATCTTACTGCCCTCGCAACTTTACTCCTTTGAGGTTGGCTGTCCCAGAAAATTTTACAATAGAAATGTCTAGTACAGTGATCGTCCTGGATGAGTCAAGGTCAATTCAACTAAACTGCTGAAATTTATTCAGAGATACATACTGATTTTTAGAATATTTGCCAAATGATGGACAAGTAATTGTAAACCAACGTTTACAGGGCATGTTCAAGCCCTTCAAAATTATGTCAAAGGGGCAGAAGCAGAAGAACCATCAGGACAATCTTGACATAACCACGTAACAGATAACAAGGTAAAAAGATCCGCATAAAAGCAAGATGGCATTATACCAAAACAAAAACTAAATCTTTTAAACATAGAATATTAGCAAAAAAATTACCTTAAGTTCTGGCTCTGGTTGATTGATATACCAAATCCAATTAATCCGTTTGTTCAGTAGTTCGTAGAGTCCAGTGTGAGTTCCTGAGCTCAAATCAAAGTATAGGCATTTCCCTAAATTGGGGTATGCCTTCTTAAGGTCCAATACAGCTTCTGCATGCTTGTTATTTGAATAATCAAGAACGCCCCTCCATGCACAGGAACCTGAATATCTATGAATAAGACAATAATGACAACAATAACGACAAAATGTTATTTGCATGGAATTTAAGGCATAAAAATAAAAGAAAGATATCAAATATTACTATTCACAGACCTCAGCTTAAGATCAGGGAGGAAATTCTTTCGAACACTAGAAAGACAACCATCAGCAGCAATAAGTAAATCACTGACAATGTCAATTGTGTCACCAGTTTCATGAACTTTACATTTAACTGTAACACAAGTTTTGTCATCAGAAATGTGCAAGGAGAGAAAAAAATGGCCCCACAAAACAATTCCAGATGGCAGTGCATTGTATAAGAGGCTATACAAATCAGCCCAGTGTGCAGCTCTAAAATTTAAGTTTTCATCCTTCGTCAGAGTCCAGCTGATTTTCTCTTCTCCATAGATTGCTTGGTTCTACAAAGACAGAGATGGAGAAACAGAAGAAGGGGACTCAGTGTGTCAATGGAAGAGTTAAATTTAGTTGAATTTTGTAGCGGGTCCCTTAGACATATCAAAGATTTCTTTCTGTGACTTAAATGGCAGAATGGTTTATTTTTGACAGATAGCCCCTATGGTGTCATCCCACATGTAGGACATTCAAACAATGAGTCTCATCTCCAACTGATGCTAATTGGTGCTAACCCATGTGCTTTGAGCTTACATGGGTAGATTAGTGACCAATTTTTCAGTCAATGCCATCCCTAGGGTAGTGGTATGTTTTGATCTAGTTTGCTACAGATATATGCTTTCATCCTAAAGCAATTGCAATTTTCTTTTCAACTGATTATGAGCAGGATAAGCAAGGCAACAGAAAATTGCTGTGGCCTTCAGCTATAAACTAAATTCTGAAGTACAAAATTAACTTGTCATAGTTTCAGTAACAATACTTAGTTGCTATAAAGCTAGCCCCATTCATAAGTGGGAGTAGAAAGACTTCGTAGCCAATTGGTCTCCAAGAACTGCTGATCTGCAATAAGAAATAAGAACCTGTCTAACAAATTTTAATGATTAATTTCTTTTGTTTGGGACCAGGACGGCATTGCTGTCACTCTTCAAGAGCCACATATCAGAAAAAATTACTCTCCTTGTAGAAAAGGGACGCCGAAGTAATTTTTTTGCCACTGAGTTGGAAGGATAATATTGTAAAATTGTTTCTATCCAACTTCTTAGACTGTACCAATGTTCAGTTCACTTCATAACCAATTTTAGCTACTAAAAAAACATACATTTTACAATTCACACTAGAAAATTTGTGTATTCCATTTTGCTCCTACACATGAGATGTTGAAATAATGCTCTGGTAGACGACATTATAATGACACATAATCCAAAATTCTCCCCTTCTACACAGCTCATTTCTTGGTCCCAAATTTGTTTTAAAAAAATGTATAAAAAAGAAAGGAAAATATGAAGCAATAATATCTGCAAATTTATCTTTTATTCAACAGTAAAAATAAAACAACAGAATAAACCCTTCCTGAGACTCACGCCCCGTCCATCTCACTAACGAGTCCTTTTTGTCTGTCTCAAAATTATTGACACTTCTCTAAATTGGCAAACAATTTCAAATGTTATTTCTGTTGTATCTTATTAGCGTGGCTCCTACTTATTCATTCTTACAAGCCTGGCAGAACTGTAAAAGCAGCACGTCACTTGTAGTTGATTGACCAAAAAAATTTATGCACTCAGTACTAACATGCTAGCATGTTGAAGCTAAACAAAGCATATTGGCCTACAATGATTTGTACTGCAGGGATATATCTGAAAAACAAAGCAAATTCACCCTTTAAACTGGCACCATTTGAAAAAATGCTCCGTCCAAACCGTCAATATATTCTGGGACCAGGTAGTAATTTGTGGTGATTAACTGTCATTGGCACTTGCAATTTAAGAAATTTTCTTACAACTGCATATTAATAATTTATTGGGGAGTAAATATAATCCAAATAGTGTTTTGAAATCATCAACACAATCCATTCTTTGGATATAATCAAGGATTCATAATCAATAGGAACAAAAAGGAAATAACTCTTCAAGATAAAAATTCTAGGTGGATACCAATTGATTTATTAACAGCCACCAAAACTAAATTTCTATCCTAAGCCAAGCTATATTGACTAATGAACATGTTCTTCATTAGTTTGCATTAGTGCTGGCATCAACTCTAACAAGATGAATGGGGAAACTTGTAAAATTGAAAAGGGCATTCACTAAACATACTTGCTCAATAGTGAGGGGCAAGGTGAGTAGTGGAGAGCTGAGGCTGCCTCAGCCACGTCTGAATGATTTTCTGAGCAAAAGGGTCAAGTCCAAGTCCAGCACCAGTTGGGCTCCCACTTGGGGGTGCACAAGTTTTCTCCAGCACCACCACATCCCACCCTGTTCCTATAAGAGAATGTGCACAAGATATTCCTGCTATGCTTCCTCCCACTACCACTGCCTTGGGCTTCCTGTTATTCTGCCACCCCTTCATTTCTTATCAGTTACTATATCTTGTGATTTGGCTGGGATGGAAGAGATAAGAGCAGTATTTGAAGAGGAGTCGTCCGTCGGTTTTTGATCAATAAGAATCCATTGATCTTCGTTTTTACGAAGGAAACGCCAACGTATTGTAAGGCCAAGATGTCACGCCCCGGGTCTGCAAGCCCAACGCGTGACTAGAGTCTGAGCAGCAAGTCTAATTATTTGGGTTTCCATCCTCGCTAATCCAAAATGGATATTCCTAAATTGGAGTTAAGTGCTTAAACTCAATTTAGACATTGGTCTAAATTACTTAACTTTTCCAATGTGAGATAGGGTATTACATTTAACCCTCCTTATTAGGCCTTGCGTTCTCGCAAAGCCCAATCCATACATGCGTGATCTGAACTGTCCACTTAGTTGCGAAGGACATGCATGTATACTTAGTTTCTCCACTTCCTTGCGTAGTCCGGCCCAATACCATAGGCCCAGTCTCACCCCGTGCAGAGACCATACGAGATTCACTCTGATACCATTCTGTCACGCCCCAGGTCCGCAGGTCCAACGTGCAATCAGAGTCTGAGCAGCCAAATCCAACTATTTGGGCTCTGTACTTGCTAGTCCAAAATGAATATCCCAAGTTGGACTTAAGTGCTTAAACTCAACTTATACATTGGTCTAAGTTACTTAACTTCTCTAACGTGGGATAGGGTATTACACAAGGTATATCAAGTGTAACTGATAATACCAATTATATACGCTAGATAAAAAAAGGTCAGTCATCTAAGTCTCTATTTACTATTGAATCTACTTGTATACGTAATCCGAATGTAATTGATATTGATGCATCACATGATATTGTCACGTAATATATATTCAACATTTTTATATTATTTTAATATAATTAGTATTAATACGTGATATTGTCATGTGACATATCTTAAGCATTTAATATTATTTCAAAGAAATAACATTTGGAATGAAAGGGTCAATGATTTAGAGAATATATGAGGTGCACCTGTATATCACACGATATATGGTATGATGTACATAACTAAATAATGACACGAAGTGACCAACCATAAGTGTAACTAATAATTTTTTTTTTTTTTGAGTGTTAAGTGCAACTAATAAGTGGTTCTAAAACCAACCCACATGCATATAATATTTTTCCATGTGGTTTCTTTTGTTTGGTACTTTTGGATGAAAGTGAAGGACCAACAGTGGCAGATCACTCCCAACGTCCCATCAAAATGGAGGAAAACAAATGGCCGCAAGTTCATATTTTCCATGTGACAGCATTGCCCTTACAAAGTTAATACAAGAATTTCTAGCACTCTTTATATCCCAAACTTTGGATCTCATCCTTCTTGTATTTTTTCTGAAGTTTGTGAACATCATATACATCTATTCTTCCATTCTTTTTTGGTTTTTTGCTATTTTTACAAGGAGTGCAAATGGGTTCTTTTAATTGTTGATTGATGAGTAAAATTCATTATTTAATACATTTGTGATTATCGATATTAGTAATAGGATGAATTAACCAGCTTTTTCATTTTTTTTTGTTTAGTGTGATTCACCTAAATTAGTAGTAGATTATTACTTTCACTTGTTATTTTTGTTTCCGTATTCTTTAAAGAGTTGTGATGGTGGGCGGAGAAAGGGAACCATGGTTGTCAATATGGGATGAAGATGGAAGAAAGAAAGGAAGAAAGGAAAAAAAGAGAAAAATGAAAGGAAAAGGAAAGGAAAAAATTGGAAAGAAAGGGAAAAGAAAGAAAAAAAAGATTGACTTTTTTACGAGATTAGTTTTTTTTTTTTTTTTTTGGAAAGGAATTTTTCTTGAAAGAAAATCACATTTTTAATTATTGCTCAAATCTAAAGCGCGTGTAGCTCAACCTTTTGATTGTATGGATAGTTTTCATCCATTTCTCATATTAGTTTAAGGACCTCTTATTAATAGTTTTTAATTTTAATTTTAAAAGACGTCTTTTATAATACTCTCAACTGTTTTTTTTCCTTCTAATTTTAAATTTTTTGACACTCTCAACTACCTTTTTTTTTCCTACTTTTAAATTTTAATTTTTAACTTTTTTAAAATCAACATTCACCAGAACCCTGCTTTTGGATTTTGAATTTTAACTTTTTCTAAAATTGTTTCTAGTAAAATTAGAATCAGTTAAAAACAAACCCAAGATATAACAGAATTCCCTGTATTTTTTAAATTATAAGAGGATACAAATACTTATGCGAAAACCACAAGAGGACACTATTGAATTTACCCAAAAATTATATCGTTTCTCTGTTTTTGTTCCTTGTCTCTCCAAACTCATCTTTTTATCTTCTCTATTTTCTCCTGTCGTCTCCTAAAGTTAGGCCTTGCTGACTAAAGAACGAGATTATCCTTTGCATAATTTTCTTTTGCTCTTCTTTTCACTTGCATAAAACTCTTTCTAATTTTTCCTCAAAGCATTTTATCTCAATTGAATGAACACATAACTTGCATTGAATTCTTCTCTTTGTCACAATTACAGATGCACTCCTGCTAATTGTTTTCATTTAACTTTTTTGTGAGGAAAAATTATAGTTTTGATCTCATTACTTTAAGCATCGTATAAATATGGTCACCAAAGTTTTAACGAAAATAATGTTGATCTATCTTTTTTCTTAAAGACAGCAATATTTTTCTAGAAAAGTAAATATTTACAAAGCATAGACAGGTTGGCCCTGTCAAGTCATTCTTAGCCTAGTGTATTCCTTCCACCTAACATCAATAAGTGCAAATTAAATGTGCTTTTGATAACCAAGCCTACTTCCTTCACCATTAGTAGGTGACATGACACCAGCCAAAGCCAACCCAGCAGCACCGTTAAGGCGCTCCCCGCACCAAGGTCGGGATTCAAACCTCGACCTTGATGTTTAAGAGGGGAGGAAAAAAAAAAAAAAAAAGAGGAGTAGATTTAAGATTTGGAGTCACACTCCAATTGCGTGTAACAAAAATTCTAAGAACTCACTTTAGTACTAATTTGGAAGCCTCATCTCAATTGTATGAGACAAAACATATATTATAATGGGAATTGATGATGATAAAAAAAAAAAAGGCACCAGCAAAACAAATTGATTGTTAGTAATGGCTTCGTCCTATTTTTTTAAAAAAAATTAATATTATCTAAACACATTTTTTGATAACCTTTTATATTTCTAACCACTTTTTTCTTTTAAATACACCACATCTCAAAAGGTGTTACAGTTTTTTTTTTTTTCAATATACTTCTGAAAAATGCAATCCTAAGGGTAATATCATTTCATATGTGATTTTTTTCTTTCAAATCACAATCATAGTGACAAGCGTATCTTATTGTATTAGGACTTTGTTCTAACCTTGTTATTGAGCCACATATAATGCTGCTCGAATAGCAAATATGGTCCATAATGTTTTTTTAAATTTGGCAAAAATTGAATATTTGAGAAAAGTTCGACATTTTCAAACAGTGAAAGTTATTAAGCATCGGATATTAGTTCCAAACTATTAAATAGAAATAATTTTAACCTATTTAATATGAGAAGTCCTTTTACATAAGAAGGTATATTTGAAGAAGTGTAGACTGAATAGATCTGAGTAGGTATCCGATATTGGTTAAGAAATCAATACTTTGGTTTGCTTCACAGAAGGAGTGGGAAAAGATTTAACATACATACATACATACATACATATATATATATATGTCTGTGTGTGTGTGTGTGTAGGAAGAAGCACGTGTTTTAACAAGTTAAAATGTAGAAATATTTTACTTTTTAAATTTTTATAAAAGTAATCAAATAATTAGCCAAATATGCAAAATTTAAAGACTGCTAATGTTTTTTAAGCATGTCTTCATATTGTCATTGTTTTTCTTTTATACTACTAATTTCTTTAGTTCTTTTTATTTGAATTTATATCTTTTCGAATCATTTTGTTATTTTTATTTTTATTGTTTTCATTTGTATATTTAACTTTTTTGTAAACTAAATTAGCTTTAAAAGGTAATATAATGGACTAAGTTAGAGTTAACTAATAACAAGAGATTAAGGAATATGATTAATACACTCAGCTCTTTATTTTTTTAGACCGAAATTCTCTTATTATTTTGGATTACTATTTTTGTATGAATTTAAAGTGTTATATCTCATGAGTATATTGTCTAAGTGGATTGTACAAATCAAAGGTGAAATATATAAACCATTACCCATAATTAAAACATAGACTTAAGATAGTCATTTTAGCTTTTATTAATTTTCAATTCTTTTCATTTTGTAAACAATTGTCTTCATATGTCCTCAAATGTGCCAGTACATAAATTGATTTTTTATCATGACCAATGAACAAAAAAGTGACTATTTCAATCATCAATTATTGATTATATTTTGCACATAGCATCAAAGATTTTTGAAAATTAAAATCTTCGACTATATGCTTGGAGTTTGGTCAACATTATGTAATTAGTTTGTCAGTTGAGATTAGTTTAATGAAATTACATTTAATATGTTTACCCTTTTCAAGCAGCATGGTAACAATTTTGGGTACACATTGACTTTATTTTTGTGCATTTATGACTAAATATTTTGAAAAATACTTAATAAATAACTCATAACTTTAATTATAGAATATTATATTTAATAGTCTTTGTAAATCAATAATTTGATCAAAAGTTTCTCATGACAAATTTTGCATTCTTATGTTTTGTTGCAAATAGTCTTGACATTTTATACATTGCAACCCATGATATTGTACATAATAGTTTGATGCCTCCTACATTTTAAAGCTTTATATATTATGTCGGTTTTTTATTAAAAGTTGTCTAAATTTGAGTAATGGTTCACCATGGTTAATACATTTCTACTCAAAATTTATGAAGAAATTTATTTTTTTGGAAAGATTTATAACCAAGAGGAGAGATTTGAGTCTAGATTTGAATAAGATAACCTAATATAATATTTATTAATCATTTTAGAAAAAAGAGAGAGGAATGATTTAGACACTATATTTTTATTCATGCTCAAATTTTTTAAGAAACAAAAGACCTTATTATATAATTACTAGTGCAAATTAAGCAAACCAATTATTGAAATATGGCCATAATCTCACATAGCCAATAGGAATTGTTGATAATATATAGTATGCGCAAATAATATTGGATAAACTAACACTTCTTTGTTGAGATATGCAATTTATATAAAACCAAAACTTGTAAATATGCGATAGTATAGTAATATGTATTTTCTTCCACAATAATGGTTTAATGAAGACTGTTGTGTTTTCTTCTTTTGAATATTGAGGGTGATGCATATCTTCATGAAATAAAATGATCAAAAATCATTGCAAAATAACAACAACGACAACAAGATCTAAGCCCTTATCTCACTATGTGAGATTGGCTATGTAGATCGCATGTCACTATTGAGATCGATTAAGACACGTATTTCTATTAAGATTTAGATATAAATGTCTTTCTTAATAGTTTCTTTCCAATTCTTTTTAAGTCTTCCTTTTCCCCTTTTAATTTGAATCAAAACTTCTTTATTTTTTCCACTATTGGAGCCTCTAGGGGTCTCCTATGCACATATTCAAACCATTTTAAGCGTGATTCTCTCTTCTTCTCATCTATTTGTGCTTACCCTACTTTCCTTCAATGCATTTGCTTCTTATTCTATCTAATCTAGTATGTCTGCACATCTATCTCAACATTCTCATTTCTGCTACCCTCATTTTATGTTCGTGTCTAGACTTAGTTGCCCAACAATCTGCTCCATAAAGCATCACTAATCTTAAAGTTGTCATATGAAACTTTCCTTTCAATTTTAGTGGAGCTTTATGATCACAAAGTATGGATGACGCAATTCTCCATTTGTTCTAACATGCTTGAATCCTATATGTAACATCTTTATCTATTCTCCCAATCTTCTAGGTTGGCATTTACTCTCTCTGTCATTTCATCGATTAAAACTATATCGTCTGCAAAAAATATACATTCAAGAATGGCTTTATGTAGAAGTTTACTGATTTTATCAATTATTAAGGCAAAGATATACGGGCTCAAAATCGATCCCTGCTATAGTCCCACAGTATTTGGAAATTCACCTGATATTTGTACTGATGTCCTCACATAAGTTGTTATATTTTGATACGTATCTTTTATAACTCTTATATAAGCTACCCTTAACCCTCTCTTTTTTAGTAATTGCCACATTATATCTCTATTAACTCAATCGTATGCCTTTTCAAGATCAATAAATACCTAATATAAATCCTATTTTCTCTCCTTATAATCCTCGCATAAGCTTCTTATTAAATGTATAGCCTCCATTATAGACCTCCCTAACATAAAACCAAGTTGATTATTTAATATCTTAATCTTTTTTTGCAATCTTGTTTTCGTTACTTTGCCCCATAATTTCAGAATATGATTCATTAACTTTATACGCCTATAATTTGCACAATTTTGTATATCTCATATATTTTTATTAAAATTATTGCAAAATCTCACCATCAAAATAGTTGGTGAGTTTTTAAATTCAATTCTGTAACATTTTTCTCTTTATTAAATTTTTTTTTTTGGGGAAAATCAAGGATTGAAAGATTATGAACCATCATCTTCATAAGAAACATGAGAGTACTTTACTCTAATATAAAAGCAAATAAAGATTTAATTGTACTTGTGTGTTTTGTGTTTTCTTACCAGAATTTGCATTAATTCCATTGAGGATAAAGTTTTATAGAGTTATTATTCAAATTATTTGGAAAAATATAAGAGAAATGCAAATAAAGATTTAGTCACTTGTGCGTTTTATGTTTCTTTACCAAAACTTGCATTGGCTCCATTGAGAATAAAGTATTAGTGCTTTTCAAGTTTGCGTGAATGGTGGAAAGCTTGGACCATTCAAAGCTGAAAAATACAATATATGATCATACATGCAACAAAGGAGAAAACCCGGAAATAGTTTATGGATTGTGCTTGCTTTCTTGTGCTTCTTTTCTTATCTTCATCAATTAAAATTATTAAAGAATATGGAATATCATCTCAAAACCAATTAGCAATGAATATAGTTGTCACACCCCGCGCCCAGGTGTAACACGCCGCGTATTATGCTCACTTAATATGCAAAGCTCTATAAATGATCAAAGCAATTCTAAAACATAAACAATCATAAATATTAAAATACTCCAATTAATATAAAAAAATCCTCTAATAATAAAATTTTAACATCCACCAAGTCATCAAATTCTTTTAGGTAAAATACATAACACAAGACTTAAAATAAACTACCGTCAATAGACTACCAACTATTTCTCAAATATAAATTTACATCCTTAATTGCGAAGCTAAGTACCTTGCTTGCCTAATCCGAACAAAAAGCACCAGCAAAATAAATAACATACATGGGTTGAGCAACCATTGTGTTCAGTAAGCAATTCCACGCCTTTCTCACCAGTTTGGGCAGTTACATATATACAGATATATATATATATATATATATATATATATATAGTACACGCATTCATTCTATCACACACTATCCATAATCGCACAAAACAATAATACATAATATATATCAAAATTGTGGCATATCAAACGAAACATAATCTGCATATACATAAACATACATAGGTAAGGCTCAGATTCATCAATGCAAGAACCAGTCGGTCTAGATATCTAGCCTAACTTTTCCCCAGTTAGGAGGGTCATAAGCGTACGTGCATGTCCTGACTACTCACCGTCAGGGAGGTAGACGAGAACTAGTTCTCTCTGGTGTACAAAGAATTATCAGAGCCAAAACATACACGTCATACATTCACACATCACACACATACACATGCATATACGTATAAATAATCAAAGTGCCATGATATATGAAAGAATTCTCACACACATTACATGCCCATTCTGAGTTTCATATTACGAAAATATTCACGAAAAGAATATATATATGTACGCCGAATTATCTTTTTCAAAACATGAGAAAGAGTAGGAACCACTTACCTCGAAGTCTAAATCCAATCGTAGTAATTCAAATAATTTTGATCCCAAGAATAGTCAACACCTAATTACCATCAAAGGAAAATAAAAATTCCACCTTAATAATTATATCTATAAAATACTAAAACTTATAGACCTATTTTGCGAATAGTTCTAAAATCCCAAAATACTACTAGGACGTATTTAGTTTTTATTTAACTACCTAATAAGAAAAATAGTATTAATTAACCCATAACCAATGATTGACTTAAGAAGTTATATAATAAATAGACAATTAGCTTAATTAAACTAACCCAAAGAATTCAATTCACTTAGACAATGTACACCAATTGTTACTTATACTTCCTGCCAGATTACAAAGAAACAAAGCCTTCAATTTTCCTTTCATTGGAGCACACAATTGGTTGACCAACGTTTTCAATTGACTTGAGAAGTCAAGGCTTCCAATGGCTTCTGTACGAATCTGTTTTCAATTGGCTTGGGAAAAACAAACGGTTTCAATTGCTTGGGAAGTCAAAGACTTCCAATTGCATCCAAAGGCTGTGACCAATGGCCACGGCTTTGTCAAAATAAAAAGGAAATCCATGCGCAGAAACATTATTTAGTTATATTTCTTGGCTAGAAATTTTGTTTGACTGCCAAAGCCCATAGCAATCTGCCCAAACGGCAATAGGTCTACACAATACCAATTCTCCAAATCGACGTTGTACGAATCAAAGAGCCATAACATCCTCTCTGTTTTTTTTTTTTTCAACAGAATCCACGAAAGACCATTTTTTTCCAGCAAACACAAAACTAATTTATCAACCTTGTCAATCTACAATCACCTCCAATTAAAATTCTAAAATAAAATATAATAATCAACCCCCCTAAAATTCCTAAATCCCAAATATTCCACAAACTAATTCTAACTAAACCAATTGATAAAACTTGAAAACAAGAACTAGACTTACCTGGACCGTTGTAGGGATCGTGAGAATAATCTAAGGCCTCTGGATCTGTAAAATCTTGGCTTCCCTCTTGATCTTGACCTTGAAGAATGTAGAGAGTCAATTTGTGAAAAATATGTAAATAAACGTGGTTTTCTTCGGCTGAATAGAAACGGCTTCTTATATTTATTTATTTTATTAGGGCCCCTTTATATTTCTCCAAAACTCTAAAAAGGCCCTAAAATATATTTTTCATATTTTGCACTTAAGCCCATAACATTGGGCACAGGTATTTCAATAGTGACTCGTGAATCTTATTAACTAGTTTTAAAATATTTTGAGATTTCAATGTGGGATTTGTTTTCTAACAAAAATTATAGTACTTTTAGATTCAATAAGATGGCGAAATTATTTTAGATTTAATAAGATGGCAAAGCTGTCAGATTTGTCAGAGAATTTGCTGCTAAATTTTTCATTAAACGTCTAGAAAATATTTGTTTCCTCACTATCAAAAAGACCATAGTTAGTATTCCATCTTCGTATGTAGGGTATGGGCTTATACTACTCGGAACAATTTGTACTTTTCTTTTTACACTCTTCATCAATTTGCCTATGTGTTTGCTAGTTAAAAAACATTGTACTCGTAGATGATTCCAAAATTTGAAGTTAATGTTGACGTTCTGAATTGTCAAATTAAATAATAAAGATAGGTTTTCCGGGAGCTTTTATTATTTCTTTCAAACTATCTTGACTTGGATTTATTTTATCTGTACTTGGGTGTATAATAAGTTTAACTTGCAAAAGTACACGGTTCAGTAAGCAGTACTATAAGAGCTCGGTAAGTTGGCTACTGCAACGGAAAATAATTCTATAATTGTGCTTGCGATCAAGTTGATTGTTGCATGATCATCCAAGTTTTTTTTTTTTTTTTAAATCCTTATTCTCAACAATTCCTAATATTTTCATCTAAAATAGAATTTCTTTTTGTAATGTATTTCTTTTGACTTTGCTTTCCAGGACACCAGCTGGAGAGTTTTATCTTCACATTCATCATTCACAGTATCTTCTTCTTCTTTTGTGCTATGAGGATCCATTATTTCTAGGGATAATTTCAGAAACCTCCCCTGAGGTTTCTGACAATTACATCTAACCCCCTAAGGTTTTCAATATTACACTTACCTCCCTTGTGTTAGTTAAATGACTATACTATCCTTTACATAATACTTAATTCACATAGCATCATAATATTGTAAAAAAGAAAAAAAATAAGTATGATAATATTGTAAAAAGAAAGAAAAAAATTCCTTTACATAATACTTAATTCACATAGCATCATACTATTGTAAAAAAGAAAAAAAATATGATAATATTGTAAAAAGAAAGAAAAAAAATCCTTTACATAATACTTAATTCACATAGCATCATAATATTGTAAAAAAGAAAAAAAATAAGTATGATAATATTGTAAAAAGAAAGAAAAAAAACTCCTAAATCTTACCTCAAGCCACTTTCTCTTTTTCTCTCACTTACTTTCTTTCTCCCTCCCACCGTCTCTCTATCTCTCTCTATCTCTCTCTCTATTTCTCTCTCTCTCTCTCCATAAATTTCACCCAGCATTATTTCACATTTTTTCCTAAATTTCAACTGGTATAGTTTTGCATTTTAATTTGCATTGGGAGAGGGGGTATTATTTTATGTATCTATGTATTTGTGTGTATAAAAAGATGTTGCAATTTTTTTTATAATTTTTGGATCAATTTGTAATTGTTGTGGCCTTGCAAGAAGATGATGGGTAATAATTTTTTGATTTATTTGTGCGTTTGGTCTTAAAATTTTTTAGTGATTATGGATTATTTGACTTGATGTTAATAGTGATTTTGATTTGCTGGGTTTTGTTTGGTGTCCGGGGTTGGGGGTTGGCGGTGGCTGTACTAGGGTGGTTGTACTGGGGTAGATATGGTCGGTAATACTGGTTTTGTGGTGTAGTAGTAAATTTTTTTTTCATTTTTTTTCTTTAAACAGAGGGATAATTTAGGATATTCATGAGATTTTTTTGCTTGCATCAGCAATAGGGGGGTTTTTTGTTATAAAACATGTAGAGATAGGGGGTGTAAGTGTAATATTGAAAACCTCAGGGGGTTAGATGTAATTGTCAGAAACTTGAGGGGAGGTTTCTGTAATTATCCCTTATTTCTATATAGATAATTCACTTTGTATTTTGCATCTCTATGTCACTATTTTTCTGTAATCTAAAATCTTAGTGTACGCCAACTATAATTTTGCAAAGGGAAATTTTTTTATTATGATGAGTAAGTAATGGAATAAAATTAGATAACAGATATAGGATATGTCTTTTATTGATTCTCACATAACCAAATTTTCCAAATTCGTTAGTTACAGCCCCATAACAAATTCACATTCCTTGCAACACAAAATGTGAATATATTATATAGTAATAGATAGATAATAGATAGATAATAGATAATGGATATAGACACGCACACAAAAAAATTAATGAAAAAATTATTGAACTATCCCCAAAAAAGATAAAAAAAAAAGGTAAGCTGATAGTCGTTGGAAATTAAAGAAGCCGTAGAGCTTTCAACATAAGATAATATTACCTAAGCTCATAGCGATCCAAATTAGTCTTGACACGCAAGACTTACTCCTTAGTGTTGGGGTTCACCCTGATTAATTAATTAACATAACGAATCCATTTTGGCGATAACCAAATATGTGAATGATAAAAACCTATGCCATAATGGAATTTGTGATTCTAATTCTGATTTTCGATTTCTAAATGCAAACTAAAGAGCACCTAAGTTTCAGACCATTTAGTTACAGCCAAAATTTGAGTTTGTGTTACAATTTCGAGCAAACAATTTCAGCCAGTCATAGAGAACAAACTTCCAATGATATATGTGAACCAAATTTCGAGTAAACTGTTAACATCATTAAATCTGAAATGCAAGGGGCAATACCAAATTCATTCAACAATTTTTTAAATGCCAAGGATTCCAGTGTTCATGAGTTCAAGTTTTATGCGTGATTTCCCAAAGTTGTTTTTCTTTTTAGCATTACACTCGATGTTAACAGCCACGTAAGAACCAGAATTCTACCGAAAAAGAACTCTACTGCTATATTCTTGCATAATGCGTAATTTCGCACGGTTGTTGATGAGACTGCATTGATATTCTGACAAGCAGGAGACCGTAAAATGTGTAAATTTCCGTTGTTTAAAGTTGGCAGGCGAAAGTATTAAATTCAGAGTATGTGTATGTTCACGTTGTGCACTAAAACTAATAATTTATTCGTTTTGTGGTGATGATGGGTCACCCCTTATAGTATTTGGTAATATATGATTGATTATATTATTATCACTTGATATATGTGGTGTACCTAATACTTACTCGGTTGGAAAGGAAATCTGCTTAGCCATGCCAGTAAAGTACTCCTAAACTTCATAATGACCTCTGTCTGTTCTCAAACTTTCCAAAGGTCTGGTGGGGTATTAGTAAGATGACATGATATGCTGATTGAAATATAGCAAAATGATTGAGCTTAAAGGAGGGACTGGGATTTAGAGATATTTAGGATTTTAACCCACCATTATTGGCAAAATAGATTTGAAGATTAATTACATATATAATCTTGTTATTCAGTAATGCGTTGAAAGTTTGACATCACGAGACTGGTCTTTTGAAGCCTGAGTGTGATGAGTCCAAACTTAACACTTCTTCAGACAAGCTGTTATGGATGAACACATAGGCCTGCAACACAGTGAATGTAAGAAAACATGTGGGGGGTAAATCTCCCAAAATGCGCCCATTTTTCGAAAGACGAAAAAAGGATGCTATTTATTAGTGTGAAAAAGTGTGGGTTTTTGTAAAATGATTTTTTTAGAAAATGTTTTATAAAAAATAGTTTGACAAATGATGTGATTTTAAGAAAATGCTTTATTTTGAAAACAAAAAGAAAATGGCCTAAAACGGGACTTTAAATACGCGACGGTTTTTTGGCCCGAAAATAGCGTCTAAAAAGGATTTTTATTAAAAAGGGAGTCACCACTTGGTATTGAATTTTGGTGTACCAAATCACCATAAAATATTTTATTAAGGTAAGAAAATAGAGAATGATTTATTTAGAAAAATGATTTTGAGAAAAATGTGAGAAAAACAAGAAAAACCCTTTTAGACAACTCCAGGTCTTTGAAAACAAGAGAAAAAGGTTCAGGAGTCACAGTTGAAGAAAGGGAAGGCAAAGGTTCGCACCTAAGGCACCTTTTCAACCTGGCAGAAACTAGTTGCGAGGTTTAGTCCAAATTTTCCGAATATAACCTTAAGATTTTATCACATTCGGATGCAACTATATGAATGCAAATCTAGTCCTAAAAAATAAATATCGCTAAGGGACAAAATATTCCATTGAGGTTTGGTCGGGATTATCACATCAATTGCGAAACTCGAATCTAGACCTCGATGGAGTCACGAGTGTAGATTTGAAATGGAATGCAAAAATAAAAGGAAAATAGTAAAATAGATAATAAGTGAACAAAGAAAGTGGGAATGCAACATAACGGGTATGGGGGACTAATAAACACGTGACTAACTATTCCTACTCACGGAGGGGGGAATGGCTTGTTGATCCACCGCTTCCCATATAAGTAGATGACTATTTTTAATCAAAATCACACAAATGGCCTAAGATTCTATGTGAAATGTAACCTAAATGTCATGCACTGAATATATGTAAAAATAGATAATAAGAATAATAATACATAAAAACCATGCAAAAAATGGAAAACGGCCTTAAAAAAGAGAAAACGTGCGTGAAATGATATGAAATGCACACAAGAAGTGATTTTAATACTTAAAATGACCTAAAAGTCTAGCGTTGGACTAGCACATTTTCTAGAAATTCCCCGCTAGCATTGGACTAGCGAAGAGACCGGAATTAACCACAACTAGCGTTAGACTAGTGTGGCGACGAGACACATATATCATAATAAAGCAAGTAAATAAATACATAAAAACATAAATTAAAGCAATAAGCACATAGAAGCAGGTAAAAGCACATAGAGACACATAGCACATAAGCATGATATTCTATATGCAAAGTCCTAGGGAAAGCGAGTAAAACACATAAGCACAGAGCACACATAGCACACAAAAGCTCTAACTATTACACCGGGGAAGCCTAATTACAATCTAAAAATGGAAAAAGATAAGAGATGACCTATCTAACATATCTATTACATTTTCTATCTAAAATACATAAGCTTTTGTTAAATATGAAAATATAAACTATCTATTACATTAACTATCTAAATACAAAATTTTTGCTAAATAGAATATCACCTATCTATTACATTTCTTTAAATAATAAAAATTAAATTCAAATAAATAACACAACATAAATAAATGCTTACACATGAATAAAAATAATAAACACAAAGAAATACAAAAAAAAAAAACTACATAGGAAACACATAGAAGCACGTAGGAGCACATAAAGAGACATTGAAAGGATAATAGGGGTACCTCTCATTCGAAGATTCGGTATAAATGGCTAATAAAATGAACAAACATCTCAAAAATACCACTATTTAAATAAAAAAGGCAATAAAAGTAAATCCCAATAATTTGTGAGGTAAAAATGTAAATAGGGAAATATCCTAAGGAAAAAATGTAAATTCCACCAAACTAAGCAACAAAACAAAAATTCCGACAAGCCTGGGGAGTAAAAAAATGTAAATTTCAGCAAGTATGAGGGCAAAGATAATTTCCAGCAATATTTAAAAAATGAAAAAATGCAATTTATAATAAATTAGAGGGCAAGAACACAAATTCCAGCAAGGTTTAGGGCTAAAAAAAATACAGCAAGTATATGGGCTAAATTGAAAAATTCCAGTTAAGTATGGGGGTTAAAAATGTAATTTTCAGCAATATTCTAGAGTTAAAACATAATTTCCAGCAAACACAACGACAAAATCATAATTTCCAGCAAGCTTCAAGGATGAAAAATAAATTTCAGTAAATATGTGAAGTCAAAAATAAAAATTACAGCAAGTTCTGAGCAAAAAATATAATTTCCAGCAAGATTGTAGGGTAATAATGTAATTCCAGCAAAGTATAATGGCAAAAATAAAATTTCAGTAAGGTTTGGGGACAAGAATGCAATTTTCAACAACATGAGGGACCAAATTTACAATTTCCAGCAACATTCGAGGGCTAAAAATACAATTCCAGCAAACTTGGGGAGTAAAAATGCAAACTAGAGCAAACCTAGGGGGTAAAACGTAATTTTAGCAAGACTTAATGGACAAAATTGCAATTTCTAGCAAGCTAAAGGGGCAAAATATAATTTCCAGCAACTTTAAAGCCAAATTACAATTATTCTGGACATAATTGAAAGGAAACACAAATTCTAGGGGTTAACTTAAATAAACAAGGACTTGAATGAAGGAAACTAAAAGTATTGAAAGGCATAATAAAAATAACTAAAAACCTAAGGGGGCAAAATGTAAATATATATTCTGACAAAAATAATAAAAAATAAATAAATTAAACAAAACTACGTCGTTTTCTGTTAAAACGATGTAGTTTTTTTTTTTTTTTTTTTGTAAACCGATTTTCTTTTCTTTCTCTTTTGTTTTTTCTCTTCTTTTTTCTTTTTCTTCTTCTTTGCTGTTTCTCTCCCCTTTTTTTTTTTGTTCTTCTTCTTCTTCTTTTCTTCTCTCTTTTTTCTTTCTTCCCCTGTTCCCTATTTCTCTCTCTCTCTCACTGAACTTCCCCTCATTCTTCTCTCTGGTTCTCTCTCTCGTTCTCTCCTGGCTTCTCTGTTTCTGTCTCTCTCCTCTTCTTTGTGATTTCCTCCCCTCTCTCGGCTCTCTCTATTTCTCTCCTCCTTGAACTGAACGCCCTTCTCCCTCGAATCATCTTCTACCCCAGTTTTGTCTAAATCTCCTTCAATTAAGTTCAAAAGTCACACCACCCAATCTTTAAAATCCATAGGTAAGATCATCATAAACCATTCAAGCATACACTGATAAAATGGATATGAATTAACCGGAAGAGAACCCGAGGGACTTACCTTTCGGCCGAGGGATGAAATGGCAGTGAAGGGGCTGCTGCCAATGGTTGATTTCGCTACGATCTAGGATGTTATGTGGCTGATTTGAAGTTGGTTTTTGCAGATGTTGTAGAGACTATTTTGTGCAGGATTTTTTTTTGTTATTTTTGCAGGTTATAAAGGGTGCAATTTACAGTGTTTTGGGGCTGTAATTGTAGTGTTTTTGGAGCTGTTTAGTGTTTGTTTTTGCAGGTTGTTTGGGCTGTAATTGCAGAGTTTTTGCAGCTGCGTAGTGGCTATTTTTTGCAGTGTTTTAGGGGTTAATTTTGTAGGGTTTTTGGGACTGTTTTGCAGGCTATTTGGGGCTATAAATGGACTGACTTTGATTCGGTCTTGGCTGCAACTTGAGGGTGGTTGCAGATGGTAGATGGTGGTGGTTGTTTGGGATGCGTGTGTGTGGCTACATTTTGTGTGTGCAGGTGTGTTGTGTGTGTGTTTCAGTATGATGTATGTCTGGTGTGTGTGTGTGTATGAAATCCGTGTGTAATGTATGTGTTTGTGCAGGTGAATTGGAAATGTGATTCTGGACGTTTGTGTGTGTGTGAGTGAACTGGTATGTGTGTGTGTGTGATGTGTGCTTGAAGCTGGTGTGTTTAAGTTGTGTGCTTTCGCAGGTATGTGCTTGTGCTGGTAGGGTGAGGGTTGTGAGAGAGGTGAGTTGATGAAGTGAGGGTGAAGCTGTGTTTTTGCGTGTCTGTTTAGTGAAGGAGCCGAGAGAGGAGAGTGAGGGTGTTGTGTTTGACTGGTGTTTTTGCGTGAGCTGTGAAGTGTGTGATGATGTAGAAGAAATGTGGTGAATGGGGGGAGTGGTCATGACCGAGAGACCAGTGAGAGTTGTGTGCAGGTTTGGTGGTGGTGGATAGTGAGATGGTGACTTTCTTTGATGAGGGAGATGTGTGAGTTGTGTGAACTTGAGGTGTCTGGTGAGCTTGAGTGTTGGGGTTGTGAGGGACGAGAGAGAGAGGGAGTGAATAGGTGTCTGTAAAATGTGTACAAAGGTGTGTGTTTTGCAGGGGGAGGCCGAGAGAGAAGAAGAGGGATGTCTGTAGGTGTGTGTTGAGTATGAGCAAAAATTTTGAACCAAATCTCATAAAATCTGGCCAAGAGTGCAAGAGGTGAGGGAGTGATATGATTAGAGGGTGGAATTGGTGGGTTAAGACGTCTATAAAAATGATGGTGTTGCAGCCATTTGCAGATGCAACAATAGCATCAACGCTGCTGCTGTTAGTTCAGTTTTTTTTTTTGGAAAGAGAAACTACAAGAAATAAAAAAATTTTGAATAAAAATAAAAACCCTATGCACTCCTTAGAATTAAAAAAATAAAATAAAATAAAATAAAACAAAAACTAAAATTCAGCATTAGTAGAAAAAGAAAATTCAATAATAATAAAAATTAAAATTTTAAAATTAATTCACCATTGAAAAATATGTCGTAGACAAAAGATATCATTTGAAATAAGTACCAAATAGTTTTTAAAAAATTATTAAATATTTTTTTACACAGAATCTATAAGTATTAAATGCACATATAACATATTTCTCACAAAAATTCTTAAATAAAGGTGCATTGGAAAACGTGACATAATATGACAAAAATTATAAAAATCACAAAAATACTAAATGACTCTTAAAAATTACAAAAATTTTACACAAAATATATTATCCCATAAAACACATATACTAAAGTTTTTCACTCAAAATTTTAAGATTAACGCATTCTTGGGAAATGTGCCCTTAATAAATAAAAAGATAAAAATTAAATAAATACTAAACAACTTCTAAAAATCATGAAATTTTTACAAAAAATTTATGAATATACAAAATCCATATATAAAATTTTTCACTTGAAAATTCTCGTAAAAATACTGCATTGGAAAATGTGTCGTTGAATTAAAAATGCTAAAATTTTAAATAAATAATAAATGACTCCCGAAAATCATTAAAACTAGAAATAATGATCAAACATTAAAATTATGTATGTAAGAAATAAAATAAAATAGAATAATATTTACATGGTGAAATTAACATTTTGCCCTCGATACGACTATTTAGTCACAATATATATACAAAAAAATTGCAATTAGCCCTTGAAAATTTAAAATACCCCTAAATGAAGTAAAATACATCCTTTTTATAAAGGTTGTATCAAATTTGGTGTCTACAATGCCTCCAAAGTTTAAGTCAATAACTCGGGAAAGCTAACTAGACTAGGAGGTTCAGAGAGAATTTTGTGAACGTATCTTGTAAATGATGCAGAAAGAGATTTATATACTAGTAGAATGGAGGGAAAACCATAGAAAGGTGTGCAATAGTCTGACAACCTATAAATCGTAGGTCGGTGAGATCAGATAGTAGAGTTTGCATGTCAAGTGTCAAAGCTGTCACATTAACATATAACAATCACCTAGTCTAAGGAGCTCAGTAACTATTTATCAACCCCTCATTGAGAACAGTTCAGTCCTTAAGAGGTCAAGTCGTACTGAGTTGTCATTTGACCCAAATTGACATGGAGGTCAGGTGATGCAAGTTTCCACGAAGTGTAAGTTGTAGAACATCTATTCTTCTTTTGTTGTAAGCCTAAACTAATCTGTGAAGCGACTCTTGTTCAATGGATGGTCTCAAAACCAATCGTAAATGAGGCATCTAGCAGAACCAATGGTGATCGACAAGTAGCCCTTACCATATATCTTTGGGGGCAAACATGGAACTAAAAAAATAACAACCAATTCAACAATAAACTGAAGGATTCCTACCAATGTAATAAATATGACCAAGCTCAGAAGAACAAAAGATAACAGAACATAAGGGAAACAATGATTCAACTCAGCATGCTAGCATGGCCACGTCCATCAAGTGGTGTAAGAAAAATCAAAACTAGCTGAAAAATATAAGAGGAACGTTGAGTGTGGCTAGAGACTGCAATGGGGAAGTGATCAAAATATGTGCAATGCATGATATAAAACAAAGTGAAGCAGTTTTAAAAGAAGCCAATACTATCCAGATGGTACTTGTGAGAGCAACAGAGGAACTACTTCCAAAAAAAAAAAAAAAAAAAAGAAAGCAGTAGAGGAAGGATGAAAAATAATAGGAGGTCGAATCAGATTATAGAACGGTTAGTGAAAAACTCAAACACTTAGTAATGAAAAGGTGAGTGACAAAATCACTCAGTATGTGGCAAAAGTATCATCTTGTGGCTTGAGAATGTCATACATATATTTGCGTTCAAAAAACACAGTGAATAGTCTGTATAAATATAATAGGAACTAAACAAATTCACATTTAATTACAAGTCCAATATCAAGCCTCAAAACCAAACAATGCATTCAAACAAAGCATCAATGCGTTCAAATAATGCTCTGGATATCTAGTCATTCACTGTAAACATATTAAGCCAGTCATACTGACTTTTACCCAGTTAGTCCGGTCCTACTGACTTTTACCCGTTTGGTCCGATCCTACTGATGTTTACTCGGTCAGTCCGGTCCTACTGACTATCATCCGGTTAGCACAGTCACTCATATAACATTACAATACTATTCATACAGTCACTTCATTATTCAAACAATTTATTTGTATCACATATATTCAAATCATAGTAAAATCGAAACATAACCATAATCAGGCCACTTAATATAGCAAATAAGATTCCAAAACAAATGAACTTTAGCTATTATCCGTTTTGGAAACCAAGGGATACATGTCCCACTTAACTTGGTCTGAGTTAACTCAATAATCCGTGAAGGATTGATCGCATTCCTCGCCTAAAACATACAATTAAACATTCGATTACATACTAATTCTATAGAGAAAATATACTTAGAGCTTACTCTAGATGTTATACGTAGAAATGAAACAAAACACTCATGAAAAAGGGGTGATCCGCAGGTTGAGGATAGTGATCAGCACCCCCGTATCCTTGCAACTGATTCACGGATCGCACAGAGATGTTGATCCGCGGGTGTCCTTCTACCAACTGCGACTAGCTACTGACACTTGCTCCACTCGCGGCTCAGTCATCAAAGACTAGCCATGGGTGACTTGCCTCGAGCCGTGGTCATGGCTCAACAGAGCCCCACTTGTGGCTCGTCCAACAGAGACTCGCCGCGGTCGCCGAGCCCTGACCATAGCTCAACACATACTTTAAGGGCTTGCAAATAACCTATTAAATTTGAAGTGTTAATTACATATTTATTTAATTATATAATTTTTGAGGTCAAATTATAAAGTGATAATTATCCATCTAACCCCTAAATGAAGTATTGGTGCTTGTATTTATAGTACTTGTGGATTATATGCAAATAACATACTATGACAAATAAGCTAGCAAGATTGGGCACTAATTAGCACTGGATTATGCAAGATAGCAATGTTGAGGTCAGATTAAGTGGGTAATGTAGTGGTTAGACTAGATAAATTTAGTCATTAATTTGGTCACACTTGAAAACACTAAGTTTAAATAGTAATAGTACAACTAAGTTACCAAAATTTTAGTTGTTCACATTAACCACTAATACTAATACAATTTATTATCCAACTACTTATGTAGTTGTGTGTTAATATAATTATTGGAATTGGGTTAAGTGAATAATGTTAATATATAGATTAGTTAAACTTAGCCATTAAATTAATATGCTATGAAGATCTAAGACTAAGTGGGATAATACAATTTGCATTAATTATGAACAAAGCACTATGCTACAAACCCATAATTGTTTGAGCTACACAATTGAGTATGTAGCAAAATATCTAGTTGAGCCTCACAAGACACATAAAGAAACCAAATAAAAAAAAAGAAAAGGAAAAAAAAAAGGAAAGAAATGAAAGGAACAAAAACCGGCAAATCAAGATTGCAATGGAAGAAGCTAAGTAGGAGCTGTCACATTTTTTAGAAGACTTGGAGAATAAGTCAGCTAGAGAAGCAAGCATGTGAAAGTTACAAATTGATTTGGGGCTAAAGAAAGAAGAGAAATCGTACAAGCCAGCTAAGAGAAAAGGGAGAAAGAAAGTGACGGAAATAAAACCTGGAATTCTAAGGAATCAACAATTTGAGGAGCTTACAACCTAATTAAGGTAAATCTACTTAGCCCTTGATGTTCGATGCAAGTTGCTGCGATTACAAGGCTTAAATATACTGACTAGGATAAGAAATTCAACTAGAAAATGGATAAACTAAAGTTAAAATTGAATTGAAGTTAGCGTGAACCCGTATGTATTAGAGTATTAAGTAGTCCGGGTTGATTGGCCATAACTTAGCATAGAAAATTTGGAATTGAGTGAGGTTTGTTGTTTAAGAGCTAGACTTAGAGGAATATCTAGGGTTGTAAATATCTTGGCTTTGGTTTAAAGGGTATAAACCGTAAGATGATTCCAAAATTGACTGAAAAACACCAGCTTCCCATAGGAATGGGGGTATAATAGTGTTTAAATTTGTATTGAGAACTTGGTTGTGTTATGATTAGAATCAGGACAAGATTCCTTCTTAAAATTTGTTGTAAATCGAATCTAGTTTACATGGGTGTAAATTTTATAATTTTTCATTGAGTATAATTTGAGATATGTGGAATTGAACGAACTGCAGTTGAGCAACTCGTGCTGCAGACCTTCTGGACCAGTTTTAGTAAATTAGTCATAACTTTGTATAGGAAGCTTTAAATTAAATTATTCTTGTTGATTTAGAAACTATATTCATAGGAGTTTAGTAGATGTAAAGCTTGAACTCTGATTCTTTGTAGATTAATTGCAAAAATTGAGCAAATGTCGCTGGACAAACAACTCTGCTTAAACAGGATCGGTAAATGGACAAATTTAGCCATAATTTTGAACTTGTTCTGGTAGGAATTTGGGCTGGTGATCTTCACAAAAGTTATAGTCCTTACAATTTAGTTTTCAAATGTATAAGCCACAGGTATTGATTCTTGATAGATTGCCCCCAGAATTTGTAGTGAACTAGATTGGAAAACCAACCCTGCATGAACAGTGTTGGTGATGAACCAGATTTGGAGTCGATTTTGGAATTGTTCTTGTTATAATTTGACTTAGTGCCCTTAATGAAAGTATTATTCATTGGAATGTAGTTTCTATCCATGTAATCTTTTCTCTCATACGACTTGTCAATTGAGAGTTATGACCTGTCGAATATGGGTACTCAATGAAACTGAAAACATGTTTTACAGGAGAAGGAACAGATTTGTGATGGCAATTTAATCAACTTATGATTAGAATCAGAATTTGTGTCTTCAAGAAAAATGTAATAAAATGAGTCTAGTTTCTAAGGGTATAAAGATTGTGGAATTGGTTGTGTAGGGACTGAGTAAGGCTTGTTTGAACAAGCTTGTATTAGGTGGTATTGAGGTCGTAGTTAGGTCCTTGACTTCCCATTTGAAGGAAAATATATATAGGTGATAGAAATAATAAAAATAAATAAATTAAAACAAGAATAAACTATTAAGTACCAATAGTTATTCATTCGCCTGAACTTAGCTTTAATCAATGCACTTCTTACTTATAGGTGCACTTCGAAACCCTCAAGGAATAGATATGAGAACGAACTTGAGGAAACCTATAGATTACCTGTGAGTGTCCATTAAATTATTTTGTTTACCAATTTTAGTTTTACAAAAACTACTCGAATTCTTGTAGAAAGTTTAATAGACCTTTTACTAATATAAATACTATGACTCTCTGCAACGAGTTTGTTTATGTGATATATGATTAGCATGCACTTATGCTGAAAGGTATGACCAGCCTGGTGAAGTCTTTTATACATGTGTTGACTAGTCAAATTATAATTTGTTATTATATAACTTGATATTCATATTTGCTACTTGTACCTGGATTTTAAATACTAGTAGTACTTGATATAAGTCCAGGTTGTGTACTTTATCTCACCTGCAGTACTTTATACTTGTTAAATTCAAAGATGTGCTTGTGCACTATTATCCTTGTGCATGATTTGGAGCCCGACCTTGGTAGTTGGCCTTGGCTGAGCTAGGTGGCGAGCTTGGTCACTAGGTTCTAGCTACCTTGGTCTCTCAACACCTTTCTACCTACAAAGAGATTTTGTAGGACAAAGGGGTGTATGGGAAAAGTACTTGGGTAGAATTCGAGCTATCAAATCGGTAAGTGCCGGAGGCAATAAATTGGTGAAGGGCTAGAGGCCAACATACTTGATTTGCCCATGGGCAATACTTGTCGTGACAATCATGTAATCTCAAATGGTACTAGATAGGACTTTGAGCGGTATATTTTGGACTCGATCTTGAAGGGTATTGGATCTGATCTTGAGCTTGACTCAATCACGACCAGTACTTGACATGATTTTGAGCAGGTACATGACTCGGTCTTGAACAGCACTTGACTTGATCATTATGTATCCTTTTTGATCACATGTTTACTTGATTTAATATTGGTTTCATATATGCAAATCCACTTTTCAAACAAATATGCTTTAAAGAATTTTTTGACTGGATTTAAAAAGAAAGGACCTCACTGGGCTTTAAACTCATCCTTGTTTAAACTTGTTTTCCTTACAGGTATCTAACCACAGGAAGGAAAAGAGAATGTGCTGGAGAAAGGTTTTCTAGTATAGTACGGTTAAATAGGTAGATGTATTTGAGAGCTAAATGGCTCAAGCAATGTAATTGTTTTTTAGGATATATGTAAATTTTAATAGTTTAACTATGTTTTTGGCATATGACTGCTTGTGATTGAGACCTGGCGCAAGCCAGGCAGGCGTCCCGATCAGGGTTTGGGATAGGCCTTGGTTGGGGGCGTCACACACACTACTCACGTCTCACCTACGAAAAATCTGTAATCCAACCATACACACACCCAATCCAATTCCATTCCATCCCAACATCAATCCAACACCCAAAATGGCAAAATAAGGCAATATCAACTCATATAAAGCTCAAAATACCATTAATCATCAGCACAATCCACACTCACCCTCAACCCCAAATGCATTACACCCACAATCATCACAATCACCCATTCCTACACACACACACCCCAAAAAATGCAAAACATTGAAGCATACAACTCCAAGGCTTACTCAAAATGGTCTACCAAACACAACAAACATCATGACTAACAAAGACCCAAAATGTCGAGTAGAAATTTAGGAAGAATACCTTGAAGGCTCAAGATCTCCCCCACTTGCTCCCCTTAGACAGTGATGGTGCTCACTTTCTTCTTCAAGAAATGGAGAGAGAATTAGATGAAGAGAGTTAGGAGATGAGAAGAGGAAGTAAAGAAGAGAAAGAAAAGCCCTAATCTTTAGTAAAGAAAACAACTTTACAAAATTGCAATCAAGTCCGCCAAGAGTTTACAATTTACCACTTTGCCTATCAGGTCAAAATTACAAGAATACCCTTGAAGGTCCTTGGTATTACATTCTTCCCCTCTTATAAAAAGTTTCAGCTTCGAAACTTACATACTTATATTTGGTCTAATATTTGGACAATGGCTCAATTTGTGTCCTACTTGGCCACATCCAAAACAAACACGTGCTTTAAATTTGCATTCACCCTTGTAGAATTTCTTACAATATCTACAAGCCGAACCCAGTTGGGGTAATCTCACCGATTGAAAGGATTCCAACTCATGTAAAGGTTGATCTTGGCTGATGAATGGCTCGCTCTCTTGTTGCCATGTCTCCGCATCATTTCTTCTTATATCCTACTCTATATCCAAACTCGCTTTGTACATTTGATCATAGCAAAATGTAGAAGTTGCCAGAGATTTTAGATTAAATGCAAACATTCAACCCACCTTTAAAAACCACCGTCTTTATTGTTTTGTCTGCCATAGTAGAGGGAATGAAACAACCCAACAAGAGAAAAGCGCTATAATATTCCTTATGGTCTTGGAACCTTGCTTGAGTTGGTTGAATCATTAAATCTTTTGGATACGAATTGCCAGGAGAAAGTAGTGTTGAAGAAAGACCTTCTTGAAGTCATCCTATGTCAAATTACGCCCTGAGGAGGCCAAATTCAGTGCCACGCCATCCAACCATTTTTTGCCCTCACCGATGAAGAAAGAAGTCACCACTTGAGGTTGAATATTGTCTGGCACTTGCATCGTATGAATTTTTTCGCTACTTGTGCCAACCACCTTTTGGCTTTATCTGGAATTGAGCTCCCATTAAAGGCAGGAACGTTGACTTTGCTAAGCTCTTTGAAATGATAGTGAACACTGCTTTTATCTTCTTCATTATCTTTTGATTTCCTTCATGTTGTTGTTGGTAGTACTGACATCCTTGCATTAATTGGTAAGCAATGACAAGAGTAGCCGGGTCCAATCGAGGAGCTACAGGAGTCACGTACTCCGGTCGAATAGAAGGGGTCACTTGAGAAGTTCCCTCTTCTTTATGTCTACGAGCGGTTTGTCGAGTATTGGCCATGAAACTCCCAAGTGGCATATTCATTTCTTCTTCATCTTCTTCTCCGTTCGGTTCTATATCTTCCACCTGTACATCGGTGTCTTCCACTACACTCTTACCTTCCTATACTCGAGAGCTTCCACTATTTGCCCACGTCTTGGCGGTATTTTGTGATATGAGCGACATTAGAACTATACTTTCCTAATAAAAATCTACCAAAGACCCCAAATAGCAATGATCTCCAATAACAATTAAGTACTTGAACACAAACGTCGATAACTAGGTCGATCCACACTAAGGTTGGCCAGCCAAAGTGTGAATAAACTAGTTTCAACATCTTATCTAACGCACACACTAATAACCCCAACATTCAACGGGTATTCATACTTAAGAGACCACACATAACATTCAAACTTAAGATATCCTTCAAACATTAGCTATTCCCAATTACATAAACATAGATAAACAAACACCTACAATAATTATCAACCTATCTAAGCCATCATATTTATCCACCAATAACAATTCAATTCCTTAATACAATCAAATACAATATGGTGCACCTGATGTAATGAAATCAATATCCACAATTTCCAAGATCAATTACAAAAGAAAACATTACCAATCCCAATTACAACTTAAGGGCACTTAATACAAGCAAACTAATAGTGTCAAATCTTAAGCGACTAACACAAGAGAATGTGTAAACTTAAGCTTTAGTAAGGATCAAACTTAGACTTTCATAAGATTTAAAATTAGGCTCTAATAAAATTCAAACTTAAATTCTATTAAAATTCAAACCTAGGCCATTAGAAGATTCAAACTTAAACTTTAGTAAAATTTAAACTTAGATTCCAATAAGGTTCAAACTTAGCTCTAAAAATTTTTCACTCAAGCTCTAAAAAGGATCAACCATAAATTTCGTAAGGTTCAAACTTAAGCTCCAATGAAATCCAAACTTAAACTCTAAGAAAGTTCAAACCTAAGTCTTTATACATATATGATCATAAACTTATTATCTAATAATCGCAACTTAGCTAAGATGATTATAACTTAAAGCTCTTATCGTAGATGATCATAACTTGTACTAGAGGATCATAAACTTAACTCTAGAGGTTGCACCCTAAAATACTGACGATCATAACCTAAAGCTTTGGCTAACAAAATTTTAACACTTGATGATCATAACTTAGAATCATAAACACAGAAGAGGGAAAACTTAAGTTATAACAATCATTTCTTAAGCTCTAAATCATATACGATTGCGAATCTAAGTTCCAATTATCGTAATTTAAGCTCTGATACCAATAAAATGTCACGCCCCGTACCCCGAGACATAACACCGCCGTGACCAAGTTAAGCTGAGTCACAAGACTCATAAGGTCAAAGCATCTAGTATAAACATCTCAAATATTACATATAAAAGCCATTAGTAATATCCCAAGTCAAAAGATATCATTGAACACAAGTACAATGTCATCCAATACCATAGTATTTAATACTTCAGATACGCAAGTTCAAATGTCTATTTCAACCACTAGAGTCTTAACAGAACATATTATAGCACAAAACATAATCTAAAATAACATAAGTATAATTGCTACTATCTTACTATCATCCAATTACTTCATTAGCTCCGAATGCCGGCACACTCTTCTACTACCAAACCATCAGTCACTGCATGTCAGAAATGAAGGAGTGAGTGAAAAAATCACTCAGCAAGTGGCAAAAGTATCATCTTGTGACTTGAGAGTATCATATATATATATTTGCATTCAAAATACACAGTAAATAATTTGTATAAATATAATAGGAACTAGACAAATTCACATTTAATTTCAAGTCCAATATCAAGCCTCAAAACCAAACAATGTATTCAAACAAAGCGTCAATGCCTTCAAACAAAGCCCTGGATATCCAATCATTCACTGTAACGTGGCTAACCTGGTCATATTGACTTTTATCTGATCAATCTAGTGCTACTGACTTTTACTCTGTCAATCCGGTCCTACTGACTATTACCCGGTCAGCATGGTCACTCAAATAATTACAATACCATTCATACAGTCACTTCATTATTCAAACAATTTATTGGTATCACATATATTCAAATCATAGTAAAATTGAAACATTACCACAATCAAGGCATTTAATAGTGCAAATACGATTTCAAAACAAATGAACTTTAGCAATTATCCGTTTTGAAAACCAAAGGATACAGGTCTCACTTACCTCGGTCTGAGCTAACTCAATAATCTGTGAAGGGTTGATCGCGTTCTTCACCTAAAGCATACAATTAAACATCCGATTACACACTAGCTCTATAAAGAAAATATACTTACAACTTACTCTAGATGTTATACGCAAAAATGAAGCAAAACACTCACGAAAAGGGGGTGATCCACGGTTGAGGATGGTGATTCGACGCCGATAGATCCTTACAACTGACCCACAGATCGCACACAGATGCTGATCCGCAGGTGCCCTTCTACCAACCGTGACCGCTACTGGCACTTGCTCTATATTCAAGCCACTTTAACATATGCAAAATAGTTTACAAAGCATGCTTGTGACAAATACATTTTCAAAAGTATAAAGGATGCATGTACCACTTACCTTGGTCCAAGGTAACTCAATTCATCCAAGAAGAGACAATCACCTTCTTCGACTAAATAATCAATTAAACACCTCATTAAACACTAATACTATCAAATTATCATAATTGAAACTTAATTCTAAACTTAGAATAAAAAACCAACTAAAAGAAGTGCAACTATCAAAGTATCATAATTGAAACTTAATTCTAAACTTAGAATACAAAACCAACTAAAAGAAGTGCGAAGAGCACTTTCTGTGCCCAGTCGCGATCCCAACTGTAGCTCAGGACAGAGAGTGGGGCTTCTCACTTGCCACCAGACACAGTACCAACCGTGGCGGGGGTAGGTGCCACGGCTCACGCCAGAAGATCGACATTCACGAGCTTGCAACACATTTCTCAAATCTAATAACCCAAACTTCATCAAACACAAATCAAACACTTAATCAAACTCAAGCATGGCAAAGTAGGTTAGAAAACCACAACTATACTCAAACAAACCTCATGGATCATCATCCAATCCTTTAACCCCTAACTAACCATTATGCAATATTCATCAAGAAAACCCATAATCAAACTCAAGCATAAACACTACCATTAACACATGGCCATAAATTATAGAAATTCCAAATTGGCATCTCATTTGTTCATTTCATCAAACACATTGTGGACACCCAACCAAAACTCAAAACAATTTGTGAAAGTAGCTTAGAAAACCATCATTTATTTCCAAACAAGCATCATTAGATATAACCCAACCACTAAACATCAATCACCTTGGAATTATCATATAAATTAGAAAACCCATAAACATTATAAGCATAAAATTTTATACAAACATAACCCATACACAATATGGCCTTAATAAATCTTAAACCCACTAAATCATTCAACTTTTGTTTATAATGACATCTTAACTAAGAAAATCTACATGTATTAAGAGATTCGCAACCGTTCTCGAGCATAATATCCACATATAAACATATCCCATAGTCATGTTGGCATAATCAACTCCAAATATTCTCTAATCATGCACTAATTACTCTTAGTTACTAACATAAAAGAAAATCCATGAAGAGTAGAATAAATTTTGAATGAAAATACCTTGAGGAGCGAGTTAGGTTGAAGCTCCAAGTTTCCCCTTCTTCAAGAGAGTGAAATGAGAGAGAAAGAGAGAGAGAGAGAGAGAGAGAGAGCAAGGAAGAGAAGAAGATGGAAGAAAGAGAGGAAAACCATGAGGGAGAAAGAAAAATGAAATGAAAATGGAAGAAAAAGAAGGCCTTAACCCTTTTTAGGCAAGAGCACAACTTTACCAAATTACAATTTAGGCCCCCAAGGTGTTGGATGTTTCATTCTTCCCCTCTTATAAAAAGCTTTGACCTCGAAACTTACGTATGCCATGAGTCCAATGATATCTCATACTCTTCTTGCATTTCCTTTTTCCAAGTTCCTACTCAGTTCTTCGAATTGCTGATGATTTGACCATTATACCTTAACATATAGAATAATCTTTTCCTAAAAAACTGAGCTTCGCAATCTACAATTCAAAGGACTCCTTCCAGAAGAGTCAAATCTCCTTTGATAGTAATTTACTGGCACTCCAGTACGTGGCTAGAGTCGCAAACATTATGAACTTAAGGTAAGGCAAGAGACAATGTCACCTATAAGCTAACTATCCCACTTTCTCTAAAAATCCCAAAATAGTCCCTTATATCTCATACTCATCTTCCTACTCTTCTCAAATGGTATTACATCCTTTACCAATAAAACCTTAATATATACCTTATCCCCTTATTGAAAACTCAAAGGCCTTCTTTCCAAGTTGGCCCAACTTCTTTGCCCATTTTAAGTCGCATTCATTCTTTTCACTAATTGGCAATCTCTCTATGACAACTTATACAAGTCTCGGTCTCATCTTCTTACTCACTTTAGACTAATGTAACTGTGACCTCACACTTCCTCTCTATTACCTCTACAATTACAATACGACTTATACTGAGACAATCAATCTATGCCAATTATAATATCGAATTCTCCCATGTTTAACTGTATTAAGTTAGCCATAATTTCCTTTCCATCCAAGCCTAAGACACACACCTCAAACATGAGATTGAACACTAGAACCTTATCCTTAAAATCTCTACTCTATAAAAGTCATCCAGAACACAAGATTGGACATTTAAAGGTAAAGAAATAGTAAACTCCATGGTCACAAAATATAATGTTAAAATGGAATAAATGTCACCTTACCTATTGCCATGTCCTCTACTTCCTCAACTTCCTGCGAGGTTAAACTAAACACCTCGCAATTTAATTGGGATCGAATTGCATTAGTATTCAGGTAACCTCCTTGGTTATAATTGCTTTTATCCTGCCTAGAGCTTGAACAATGCATAATCTTATGTCCCATCTGCCCACATTTAAAATAGGCTCTGGTTTTAAACTTACATTCACCTTGATGGAACTCTTTACAGTACTCACACGCCTTGGCTCCTTTCAGATTTTGCTTAGTCATCGCATAAACTCGACAATTTGGTTGAGTTCGGTTGGGTTTAACATTTAAACTGCTTCCAGACTGATTACCACCTTTATTCTACTTGGTGATTTTGAGTTTAGGTTATATAAAAATATAAGTTATAAATCAACTTAAAATCACACAAACAAGAATAAAATTTATAACTTAATACTCGTTCCGCAAGTGCACGGGTCAATTGTATCTGTAACGAGTATTAAGGTCGATCTCACGAGGAAATGTGAACTAGCAACTACCAAAGCTACTAACTTACTTTTTATCTATAAAATCAAACTTAGAAGGTGGTGAAATGGTAGGAAAATTAATTTCAAGTTAACAAAATATGAAGAAACTTGATAAACAAAGTTGACTAGGCTTAAGAATCTACCAAATATGAAAATTTATCTTATGGCCATGATGATTTTTATCCATGCTTAGGATTCAATTCCAATTTTACTTCAAACTAGATCTCTCTACGAATGGAAAACTACCAATACATGAGCTTAACCACGGATAGGTAACGCAGCGGAAAAATAAAAATTTATTACCTTAACCACGGATCTCTTTGACATATCTATATGATTATCAAGGGGGTTTGCATGAAGATTACTTTAAGCACAGAAGATTTCTATGCTAGTTGGCAAAGATCCTTCGAAGAAGATGTTAGATCTACCACGAAAAGCTCTCCAAGCGTAGAGCCTCTAACGATATCCACACGAACAACTTCTTTGGGAACCTTGTAGGCTTGCTTGCTTTGACTTTTGAGTGCTAGCTCCCTTGAATTATTTAAGAACACGAGAAAAAGAAAAACCTAACAATTAGGAAAGAGAGAGAGAGAGACGCCTAGAGAGAGAAAAAGGCGTGCCTTTTTCTTTCTTCAATTTTCTCTCACTAGTTTTCTTTTGTGTTGAAATAATTCAAGAGTCAAAGCATGAACCTATTTATAGAGGAAGTATTCTAGTCTTTTAGGAAATAAAACTAATTGGAAACCAAGAAGGTTTAGGTCACTTACTTTAAGGTAATTCTTCTCCTTTAGGAAATCTATTCCATAAGGAAACCAATTAGTTACTTTATTTCTTTTAGGAAACTAACTTCCTACAAGACTTAAAATATTTATAAATAAGTCTTTTAAGTTCATTTATCTCATAAATTAACCCCATAAGTATCTCATACTTATCTTAATTACATTTTAACCCAAAGATTTTGTTCTTTATGTGTGTGACCGATTAGCTTCCATTCATGTTGGCAATAAATATAAATTATAACTCATTAATTGAGCTAGATAAATTAATCACTTTTAATTTATCATTAATTCACTAATTAATCAATTCATACTTATAGATCATGAGTGGCGTCTAGCAATGCTTCATGACCACCCAAGTGAATAGGAAAGTCATATGGTAAACCATAACCTTCAATGACAATGTTACCGTGTAATTAATATCCTTTCACCACACTATATCCCAATTAGTCTAAAAATTATAGTGCATACTTTAATAATGACTAATTTTTATTTTCTTGTTCCAGAAATATAACTCTCCATGATGTATAACCTTGAAACTACTTCCAAGTTATACTATCACTTCTGCAGAAGATTTATGAGTTAATATTTCCAACAAGTGGCCATAAAGGGATATACTCTCCTATTAAGGAGTGGTGAATTTTATATTGATTACTCACTATCTTTCCATGCTTCAAACTATACCCAATCTCTAACCTATGGGCTACCCTTTTACGGGTACCGAGGAATAGAATCAAAGTATAGCAATCTACACTTAAGATACTATGGTAATCTCAAGTCAAAGGATCACTTACACTATTGCCATTAAGAGTTTAACCATTGGCACTATAGTTAAAACTCTTGGCGAATCAATCCAATGAACTTGTTCTCAAACAAACATCTACATACCAGCTTAAGTGTCACGCACACCATAATCAATGAGATCAACTACTACTTACCATAAGTAGAGGCAAAGTATGTGCTAGTCTAACCGTATTAATGATGTCCAATCTTATTAATACTATGACTAGAGATATTTAAGAATATGACTTTATGTATTAGAGTCTCACAATTGTAACCCTTACAATCTCTAATACACTATCAATATTCTAAGAACTTTATCAATCAAACAAGTAACATGGAAATACAAGTATAGATGATAAAGAAAAATACCACATAGATAAACATAACATATAAAACACCTTAAACCATCTTGATTTTAGGGCATACACTAACACTAGCAACTACCAAAGCTACTAACTTACTTTTTATCTAAAAAATCAAACTTAGAAGGTGGTGAAATGGTAGGAAAATCAATTTCAAGTTAACAAAATATGAAGAAACTTGATAAACAAAGTTGACTAGGCTTAAGAATCTACCAAATATGAAAATTTATCTTATGGCCATGATGATTTTTATCCATGTTTAGGATTCAATTCTAATTTTACTCCAAATTAGATCTCTCTACGAATGGATAACTACCAATACATGAGCTTTTCTACTCTCGTGGTAAATTCTAACATGCATTAGTTCATTAAACTCATGAATTGTGGCCTTAATCCTTAATCTACCTATGCGAATCACTACTCTCGTGAGATTCAACATAAGCTTCATTTACTCTTTCTATTGTTAAGTGCAAATCTCTTTGTCAAATAACAACTAGATGACTTAAAGTTGGTAGCTAATCAACAACAAGTGTTAAAAACTAAGTAAATGAATAAATAAGAATAAATAGGCCATAAACCAATTCAAACATATTAGGAGCTTCATCCTAAACCTAGTGGAAATCAACTTATTTCAACATATTTAAGATAAACTTAAGCACATAAATGAAAGTAAACAAGCATGCGTGAATGAAACTAAAAGGAATAAGGTTAGAGTTGTTCATTTGGTAGATGAATTTGACTCCAAAACTTGTCCTTGCATTTCATCAAACATGTTGAATACAAAGTAGTTCCTCCAAAGTCTTGTTACAAGAATATGATTTTGCCTACTACAAAACTAAAAAAGAAAATCTACTCTAAGTATTTACAAAGAGTGCTAGCTCCTCCTACCAAGCTATGGTTTATACTCTTTCAAGAACAAAACCAATCATATCTTACATGAGTACAAAAGCATCTATTTATAGGAAAAATCCTAGCACAAGTTCCTTGTCCAAGTTGAAGAATTCATGATGAAATTTGATTCCTTTTGCCTCCAAAGTCTTCCTTGAGCTTTGTGCTATCTTCTAGGGCATCCCAAAGTGCAATTGGATGTTGGAATTATCTGCAAAAGTTGTGTGAATAAGCTGCAACTTGAAACCAGCCGAAATCAACAAGTTGGTGTCGATCTGCAGATGGGATCCACAAGTGGCAACTTGTGGATCGCCATCCGCGGATCGTTCTTCATTTCTAATTTTGTCCTTTTAAATTTTTGGTTATTCCCATAATGCGCTTGAGACGTTTTTCCACAGATAAACCATATTTGACTTGGTAGAATTTGATGAAGAAAGTAATTGCCAGGAAATTCCAAGCTTTAATGATAAAGTTTGATACAACTTGAATCAACTTTAAATTTTGATATTCTTTGAGTTTCAATTGATCCAAATTGTGTTTAATCTTCATTTCCCTACAAAATCAAATAAATTTGGGCATTAATTTACTCAAAATAATATTTCTGCCTCAAAACCCTAATTTCTGGACCAAAAATCCTAATTTAAGAGTAATCCTTCATTTGATAAAGAGTAATGAAATTGAGCCATTTTAATATTAAAAATATTAAAAACATACTAAAAACATAATAAAATCATTTATAAAATATTATGCTAAAATAAGTAAAATTATTACTTATCACTTGGGATTGAGGCATTCACTCACCGTATGTCCCATTTGCCCACAAGCAAAACACTCTCCCGTTGTAACTGTATTTTCCCAAGTGAAACTTATGGCAACAGCAACACACCTTAGCTTTCTTAGGAGGCACCATTATGCAAATACAAACTATATTAAAATTGAGCTATCTACACTAAGCTATATACACTAATCAACCCATACTAAAGTCAAATAAAGTTAACAAATGTATACAAAATCTGCACAATCTACAAACATCAACCATTGGTACTCAAACACGGACATCAAATTAAGTCAACCCATACTCAAGTTGGCCACTCAAAGTGCAAATCAAGTAGTCTAAAAAATGTTGTCCTATATACACACTAACCACCTAAAATCAACAAGTATTCATACTTAAGAGATCACATATAACATTCAAACTTAAGATATCCTTCAAACATTAGCTATTTCCAATCATATAAACATAGAGCAATAAATATCTACAATAAATATCGATCCATCCATACAATAATATTTAACCACCAATAACAGTTCAAATATCTAATACAACCAAATACAATATAGTACACCTAATATAATAAAGTCAATATCCACAATTACCAAAACCAATCATAAAAGAAACATTACCAATCCTAACTACAACTTAAGGCACACTTAATACAAGCAAACTAATAGTTTCAAATCTTAATAAACTAACATAAGAGAATGTTTAAACTTAAGCTCTAATAAGGATCAAACTTAGACTCTCATAAAATTTAAAATTAAGCTCTAATAAAATTTAAACTCAGGTTCTATTAAAATTCAAAACTAAGCTATGAGAAGATTCAAACTTAGACTCTAATAAAATTTAAACTTAGGTCGCGATAAGGTTCAAACTTAGCTATAAAAAACTCCAGTTAGGCTCTAATAAGAATCAAACATAAAATTTTGTAAGGTTTAAACTTAAGCTCCTATAAAATTCAAACTTAAACTCAAAGAAAGTTCAAACCTAAACTTTTATACATATATAATCATAAACCTATTATCTAATGATCATAACTTAGCTAAGATGATTATAACGTAAAGCTCTTGTGATCATGACCTAGGCTCTAGTGATCATAACTTAATATTTCATAATCACAACCTAAGTTCCTAACGTAGATGATCATAACTTAAACTAGAGGATCATAATTCTAAACTCTGTGGGTTGCAACCTACAGCACTGACGATCGAAACTCAAAGTCTTGGCAAACAAAACTTTAACTCTGGTGATCATAACTTAGACTCATAAACATAGAAGATGAAAAACTTAAGTTCTAATGATCATTTCTTAGGCTCTAAAAGATATACGATTGCAAACCTAAGTTCTAATTATTGTAACCTAAACTCTGATACCAATAAAATGTCACACCCTGTATCCCGGGACATAACACTACCGTGACCAGGCTAAATTGAGTCACAAGTCTCAAATGGTCAAAACATCAAATAAAGCATCCCAAAAACACAAATAGAGATAATGATCCATTCCAATTTTTCATAAACCCAATATTATAATTGAAACTTTAATTACAAAAACTAGAATTTCAAAGCATACTTTAACATATACTAAGCAACACCCATACTTCTACTACAAACCAAGCCGTTACCAACTCAATCATAGCTCCAAGGCTAAATCCGATCCTTGTTCTAAAACTCATCTTCCACTGCGTATAAAAACAAGGTGTGAGTGAAAATTCACCCAGTAAGTAGCACATGTATCACTTTATTGGCTTGAGCATGATTACATATAAATACATGATATACTTCAAATAATTATCTTTTAATTTATACTCCATATAAATGCATGTGGTCAATCAAAACATTTCAAATTATCAAATCATATATCATAGACACATATGAAGAGCTCAAGAAATAAAGCACAATTGACCCTGGATATCTAGTTGTTAACTTACAACCCGGTTAACAATGGTTCAAAACCAACTTCACCCAGTTGGTCCGTATTCAAACAATATACTAACTATCCTCGGTTAGGCGTAGTCAAAGATCATATCACCTCCACCAAATTAAGGAACTAGTCCCGTCAAATGTAACCTTACACAAGAGCTCAAGTCAAACAATTCATTTCATACATTCGTATTTGATCACATTTACATATTCATGTCAAATCATTAACATATCCATACTCAAGCCACTTTAACATATACAAAATTTTTTACAAACATGTTTGTGACAAATACATTTTCAAAAGTATAAAGTATACATGTACCACTTATCTTGGTCCAAGCTAACTCAATTAATCCAAGAAGAGACAATCACCTTCTTTGCCTAAATAATCAATTAAACACCTCATTAAACTACTAATACTGTCAAAGTATCATAATTGAAACTTAACTCTCAGCTTAGAATACAAAACCAACTAAAAGAAGTGCGAAGACCACTTTCTGTGCCCAGTCGCGAACCTAGCCGCAGCGCGACTGGTGACGTGGCTCGAGACAGAGAGTGAGGCTTCTCACCGCAGCCACAGGGCGAGTGGTGTCGCGGACTCATGGCAGAAGACCGACACTCATGAGCCTGTAACACATTTCTCAAATCTAACAGCTCAAACTTCATCAAACACAAATAAAACACTTAATCAAACTCAATCATAGCAAAATAGGTTGGAAAACCACAATTATACTCATAGATCATCATCCAATCCTTTAACCTCTCACTAACCATTACACAACATTCATAAAGAAAACCCAATCCTTTAACCCCTCACTAACCATTACACAACATTCATCAAGAAAACCCATAATCAAACTCAAGCATAAACACTACCATTAACACATGGTCATAAACCATAGAAATTTCAAATTGACATCTCATTCGTTCATTTCATCAAACACTACTCAAAACACTTTGCCAAAGTAGCTTAAAAAACCATCATTTATTTCCAAACAAGCATCATTAGATATAACCTAACCACTAGACATCAATCACCTAGGAATTATCATATAAATTAGAAAATCCATAACCATTACAAGCATAAAACTTCATACAAACATAACCCAAACACAATATGGCCTTAATAAATCTTAAACCCACTAAATCATTCAACTTTTGTTCTTAATGACATCTTAAATAAGAAAACCCACATGTATTAAGAGATGCACGACCATTCTCAAGCATAATATCCACATATAAACATAACCCATAGTCATATTGGCATAATCAACTCCAAATCTTCTCTAATCTTGCACAAATAACTCTTAGTTACTAACATAAAGAAAACCCATGAAGAGTAGAATAAATATTGGAAGAAAATACCTTGAGTAGAGAGTTGGATTGAAGCTCCAAGTTTCCCCTTCTTCTAGAGAGTGAAATCAGAGAGAGAGAGAGCAAGGAAGAGATGTAGATGGAAGCAAGAGAGGAAAACCGTGAGGAAGAAAGAAAAATGAAGTGAAAATGGAAGAGGAAGGCCTTAATCCCTTTTAGGCAAGTGTATTGCAATTTAGGCCCCTAAGGTGTTGGATATTTCACCTGCGGATTAGCAATATTTCACTCGCAGGATCGCACACAGATGCTGATCCACGGGTGTCCTTCTACCAGCCACAGTCACTTGCTCCACTCGTGATTGAATCATAAGAGACTAGCCGCGGGGTCACTTGCCTCGAGTCGCGATCACGACTCAACAGAGGCCCACCCATGGCTCGTTCGACAAAGACTTGTAGCGGGAAAGAGCTCGCCGAGCCCTGACCACAGCTCAACACACACTACCCACGTCTTACTTGTGAAAAATCTACAATCCAACCATACACATACCCAATCTCAATTCCATTCTATCCCAACATCAATCCAACATCCAAAATGGCAAAATAAGGCAATATCAACTTATATAAAGCTCAAAATACCACTAATCATAAGCACAATCCACACTCACCGTCAATCCCAACTGCATTACACCCACAATCATCACAATCATCCATTTCCCACACACACACACACACCAAAAGATGCAAAACATTGAAGCATACAACTCCAAGTTTTACTCAAAATGGTCTATCAAACATAATACACACCATGACTAACAAAGACCCAAAATGTGGAGTAGAAATTTGGGAATCGTACCTTGAGTAGAAGGTTGGTTTGAAGACTCAAGATCTCCCCCACTTCCTTTCATGTCTTACACAGTTGTTTGGAAGTTGCACTAGGAATGGTGAAAAGAAAAAGCTTTTTAACTTCCGACTTTTTATAGCTATGACTTGGCCTTAACTGAGTTGTAAATGACAGATTATAGTTTTCAGGCTCTTTAATTTTGTAAAGAAATGCTGAATGCAATTAGTTAACATGTGTTATCTGAGACATTGCTGGATTTACTATTCATAAACCTAAAATTTTGTCATGGCAAGTGATTGTGGTTTGTGATTGATCACAAGTTTTTTACTTCCTACTATCATGTACAATAGTGATATGTTGCCCTAGTTGTAACCCCACGTTTGGTACACAAAAATGATTTAGACTAGAAAGTCTTTCTACCAAGGTTGTCTTTCCACGAGGAATAGGTTGAAAAATTTTTTCCATTCCACTATTTTGTAACTAAAATTAGAATGGAAAATCTATTATTTTCTAATGTTTCATATAATCATATTATAATATCAGAATAGAATAAAATATATAATGATTTGACTAAAGTGCCCTGAATTACATATATACACACACACATATGTGTGTGTGTGTGTATTTGTATATGTATATGTATATACATATATGTATATGGATATGTAATACTAGAGACCTTTAGAGGGCAATCTTGTAATTGATGTTTTGGGGTGGAGTTTTATTTTCTTAAGTAGGAGGACTTAGAGGAAATTTTCTAAACTCTAATTTTGCCCAAATAAGTTTAGGGCTTTTGATTTTCCAATTTCTCCTCTATCTCTTCATCTTCCAACTTCACTCATCTCTAAAGCTTTTCTTCTTGTCACTCTAATTCTTGTTTAAGGTGAGATTGAAGTGCCTTCTTCTAGTAGGGGATCAAGGGGAGAAAGTGTAGTTTCATCTACCCAATCCTTCACCCAAGGTAATTTCCTATGTGTTATTTCTTCCTTCTTGAGTAGATTACATTGTGTGAGAAAATGAGATTGGATAGGCCTATATGGTTAGACTCTTATGCTCTTTTGAATTTATGCTTTGTGTTGTTGTGGGTGTATTGATAGAAGAGGAGTGAGAATAGTGGTGGAATTAAGAAGAACATAGTATGATTGTAGTGTAGATTGACTTGGATGTATGTTTGGGTTATGTGTGTTTTGTCTTGCTTTTTCTTGACAAGTTTTGGCCATTTTGAAGTTGCTTTGTGTGTTGGTTGGGCTGTGGAGGTGTTGGTTGCGTTTGGTGGAGTTTTGGCCGTGTTTTGGTGTTGCAGGAGGTCGAACCGCGGCCCTGTTGAGCCCAGCCGCGGTCGCGGCTAGAGCCAAGGTGCCCGCGGCTCGACCCCAGTGTGCTGGGTTGGGTCTGTTCGAGGCCGCGGCATTGTCCGCGCCGCGGCCTAGCCCGCAGATGCCAAGCGGCGGGCCGGACTCGATAAGCCGCGGCCGCGGCTCATCCCAGGCCTACCCGCGGCTCAACTTCTGCTGAGTCCGCGGGTGAGTTTCCGGCCTTGGGCGCGGATTGTTTGTTCCGTTTTCCTTTTTGGTTGTGCCTCTTTTATGTTGTGCGTAAGGTCTTAGATTGTGTTAATGTAGAAATTTATGTTGGAATAGATCTATAATTGAGTGCTTTTGTGTTATTAGGTGAGGAAGGCGGCTATCAATTCTCCGATTACTTGAATTAAGGCAGGATCGAGGTAAGTAGTCTATGAATCCCTTGCGTATTCAAAACGAACTCTGACTAGTACTAATACTCTAAATTGTTAATTATTGTTTCCTTGGATTGAGTTGGGCTATTTTATGCTTTGTTATATGAAATGTTTATACGAGGTAATGTGTTTGATAAATTGATGTTTAAATGAGCTCTTGAGTGAAATGACCTATGACGGGACTAGTTCCTTATAGTGATGTTTAATGTTTGAAGTTTGACCGTGCTAACCGGGGATAGTTAGCTTTGTTTGACCGAACTGATTGGGTAGAGTCAGTAATCGACCGTGTTAACCGGGTTGTAGTTAACAACTGGATATCCAGGGTCATTAGTCGGTTTACTACTTGAGCTCGTTAGAAATGTTTGATAAATGGTTTATGTGATTGTGAAATAAATGTGTTATACCTCGTATTTTATACTTTAAGTCATTCAATGTTATTTGTTGCATGAAATTGTATATGTATAACCGTCTCAAGCCACAAGGTAATTCTTTACTACTTATTGGGTGACATGTCACTCACTACTTATTTTGTATCGCAGAGGAAGAGACTTTTGTTGAGGAGGACTAGACTGACTCTTGGATCTTCTGAGTTAGGTTTAGTTGGAAACTTTTGGTGATAGGGTACATTTTGTATAGGGTTCTTTGTTCTAGGAATGTATAGCCCTATTCTTTTGTTCATGTTAGGGTGCACTTGTAGCAACCCAATTCTTTTGTTATAGAAGAAATGTATGTATTGTGGATACTCATATTTTGAATGAATGAATAGATCTTTTGGCTACGATTGTTATTCCCTTTTTAGTTTTACATTGTTTTAGTGATGTATGTTTTGAAGCAACCTTGTGTTCTAGCGTAGTTTAGGGCACAGCGGGTGCCACGTTCCAAGCGCGGGGCGTGACAGGATATGTAAATATTTATGTATGTATTGTGTGTGGTATATACAATTTGTGTCCGTAACAGAAATTTTAACATTTTTAATCTAATAATAATTGATGTTCTTATTATAAATAATTCAATTAGGTTAATTATTTAACTTTACTATATAAATATATATTTTTTAAATATTTTTGGTATTTTTCGTTAGTATAACTAGTAATGTTTAGAAAAAAAAAACATATTCTTTATTTTTTATTAAGTAGTAAAGAGAACATGAGAGGTTTTTAGAGAATAATAGAGAAAAAAAGAACGATCAATTTTAGTGGAGAAATGTGAGAATATGTGAGGATAAACTTGACATCATGCATTTTTTGTTTCCAGGATGAAGTGGGAAACACATTTCCTTAGGATTTGATAAGGAATGGTGTTTCTAGGAAAAAGGAAGAATGATATTCCTGGAGGGAAAGGCTTTTTGACTTACAATACCTATACTAAATAGGGGAATAGTACGGGTCAGCTAGAAAGTCTTTCTATTCCAGGTCATTTTCACGTGCCAAACATAGGGTAAGAGATAACTAACAAACACTAGCCACTTATTGGCGTGGGCCATCAGCACCAATGCATGATTTAAGGGGTCTATGGATTAAACAATACGATTATCTCATACCATGATTGCAAGGTCTGCAATCAAGTTGTTATGGTATTTCTAGCTGTGATAGATTGATTTATCAAAGATGGTTGCAGTTTACGACAATTGGGAAAGGCTGGTTCAAGCGACACTGCGCAGAGAGGATCTCCGGATTAGTGGCCTTAGGACCCCAAGTGACCTTTCCTCAGCATCATCCTCATCATTCTCCTTTAGTCTCAGTTCTTCGCCTCGCCCCCAACTTTCATCATTCAAGTTCTCCGGCTCTTTGGTGGGGGAATCATTTTCGTATCATCAAATTCTCCAAGCCACTGATTACTTGAGTAGCTCAAATCTTATCAAGCATGGCTACAAAGGTGAACTGTTTTACGGTGTTTTAGAAGGTGGGACGCAAGTAGTAATTAAGAAAATTGATTTGTCGTCTGTGGAGAAAGAATCATACTTGAGATCAGAATTGGAATTCTTTAACAAGGTTTCACATCCTAGATTTGTCCCTTTGCTGGGGCATTGCTTGGAGAATTGGAGAGAAAAGTTTCTGGTTTATGAGTATATGCCTAGAAAGGACTTGTCAAATTCTCTGAATAGGGAAAAGGATAGCCCATCGCCGTTGTTAGATTGGATGACAAGGATAAGGATTGCCACTGGAGCTGCCGAAGGTTTGTGTTATCTACATCAATGTGTTCCACCCCTTGTTCATAGGTAAACCTGGACTTGCTTATTTTACAGATTTCTTTTCCTTTTTCTTTCCTTTCCCATCATGATGCGCTTCAGATTTCCTTTTTCCTTTCCGTTTTCTTATTTAACTTTTGATTGTTGCATGATGCGCTTCACTTGGCATGCTGCACTTGTGAACCTAGAAGAAATGTTGAAGCCAGCAGCATACTTCTTGATGAAAATTTTGAAGTGCGGTTAGGGAACCTTCACGAGGTGTGCATTGAGAAGAAAAGGTGGAATCAGAGTAGGATTTCCAAGTTATTGCGGTTGCCAAAGTGAGTAGTACCTCGTCATATTGTTACCTTGTCATGTAGCGATACATATTCATTTCTATCTTCATAAAACATTTCCAGGTATACATTTTGCAAAATCTGGCCTTTTCTGAGTTTTCTTCTAGACATTAAAATGTAAATAAATTGGATATTGGATCAAAACCTGTTTACAATAGAAGAAGCTTATTTATTTGACCAAAATTGGTAATCTGAAAAACACTTCAGGATTTGACAGCAACCATTAGAGTGAGACTCGCAGTTGAGGAATTAGTGCTCTCTGTCTGTTGACACTATCATGTTCCTCTTCAAACTTATTATAAGAAATAACAGCACGCACATTCAAAATTTTTTGTTTCATGGATGCTTTCAGGGATTGATGTATTTTGTCCCTTAAAAACAGTATTTGTTGTTACTTTGACCGTATTCTCTTCTCCGTGAAAAAACTATTTCATGGTAATCAATTTTATTGTGTATCCTGCTCATTGTTACCTGCATAACTAAAATATATAACAATTTGTTTTTTCAAATGGAAACCACAGATCATGTCAAAACAACAACCCCCTCCTCCCCCTCCCCCCCCCCCAACCCCCCCCCCCAAAAAAAAAAAAAAGAATCCCACTTTTGTAATTTAACCTTCTAATATAGTTTTGTGACAGTAGTCTTTTTTCTTTTTTCGCAGGGGTTCTGAACAAGGTACTTCTGGCATGTGAAATTGATTTGACTATTGTTCGATATCCTCCTGTTTTTCATTCAATCTTTATTATCTTACTTGAAAAAGTACACTAGCACGACTCTGCTTTTAAGAGTCCATCTCACATTGTACAGTTTGAGTTATCCAAATAAAATCAAATGTTAGAACCTTTTCCTTCATAAATATCTCTTCAAAAATTGAGCTGTACAGAAGTATAGAAGAGGGGTAGAAACTATCCTAAAGGTTCAAGATTTGAGAATTTGTTGTCGTTTAAGCAGCACAAGCATGACTAAGCTTAGTTGTTTGTTGGTTTAACATGCCACATTTGCTTAATCCCATCCAAATTATTGATGAGGAAAGCTTTTAAAATTTGATAAGATGACCAAAAGCATAATTGCAGGAATGATTGTCCAAATCTTGTGTTAAATGACCAGGTACATCAAATGAAACATGTGCCTATGATGTTTATTGCTTTGGAAAAGTTTTGCTTGAGCTGGTCACAGGTAAGAAAATTTTTAGTGCTGACAGCGCGCGGGATTGGATAGCGAACTCCCTCCCTTACATCACTCCTTACGATAAGGAACTCTGTGTGAACATTTTGGATTCATCTCTATTCATGGATACCATCATAAATCCATCTTTAATCAGGGATGAGCATCTTATACTTGAAGTATGGACAGTTGCTGTTGTTGCTAAGGCCTGTCTCAGTGCCGAGCCTTCTAAGCGTCCTCAAATGACATGCATAATTGAAGCTTTACGAGACCCCAAATCTGTAAGGTTCTTTGCTCATGGAAGCCCTCAGTCTGGTGCACAGGGTCCAGCTCTGCTAGGGACACTAGCACCCAAGGAATATAAATTAGGTGGGTTGTATATATCAGGAGCCTAAGGCTCATTTTCATTTTTTCTGGGCAAGCCCGAATTTTTAATCTAAATTTGTACCAATGGCTTTGCGGCAGTAAAACCGTGTCTTGTTAATTCTGTTTGTATTCCGTTAGGTTAGTTAGTGAACCTCTTTCAATTTAGTTGCTCACATTTTTATCCAGCATAGAACAATTATGCCAGTTATTTTCATCCCATCACTGTATAACATTGTCGGGTTAAATTTTGGATCTTTGGTAAATACGTTGCTTTTGCATAACGCTTACTTTTTACCTTGTTTTCTTTAACGTTTTTGTTTCCAAAATCGTGTCTAGAGGATATAAATATAATCAGAAGAAGATTCTCTTTGTTCCCACACTATTTTTTCAATATGACATTTTTGGAACATATTATTTGCTTTAGATTTCTAGCTGCTTGTATTGTTAACCTAAATTAACTTAGTGTACGGTACAGCAGGTACATCAGCGGCAACCAGCAAAGCAACATTTTCAGGAAGCAGCACCGCTTCACTGAACCACCAAATTTCAGTAGCCACCTGGGATGACGTAGGGATCAAGGTTGCCCCTGGCTTAAGGATTTACTCCTTTTCAGAACTCAAGGCTGCAACTAGAAATTTCAGAAATGATAGAATTCTGGGAGAAGGTGGATTTGGAAGAGTATACAAAGGTTGGATTTCCACGTCAAAAAGTGGCAGCGGATCACCAATTGCAGTTAAAAGATTGAATCCTGATAGTATGCAAGGATTTCATGAGTGGAAGGTAATTCATGCTAAATTTATATCTAACTGATCTTTTGTCAGCCTTCCTCTATTCTATTGCTCTCCAGTTTCTTGTTCTGAAGTGACATTTCTTCGAGTCATTAAATTGGTCATCTCTGGGTTAAGGAAGACTGGTAATTTTCCTTTTGCTCACCACCATCTCTCTTTTTTTTTTTTTTTTTTTTTTAAACTAGTAATACAATCATGGTCCTTAGAATAGTGAATCAAATCCCACAGAAGAAGTTCCATTGTTCTGAAGTAGTTTCTGTTTTCCAGCAAAGTTGATTGCATCAAATTCCAAAAAAATAAGATCTCATAGTATTGTTCACTTAATTATACAGTATCATGCATATGTACTGAACCGGTGTATTTTTTGCGAAACTTAACACTAAACGCATTAGAGCTTACTTCTTGTTTGCGAATAAGTGATAAAGTTTGAAAAATTCAGTTTGGGTTTCTGTACGCCTGTTTGATTATTTCCACGACGAAGTGATGACAAGCGGCAGAATTTTCCTAGTAAACTAATCATCATAAGCGGAGTGTACGGCATAGGTGGTGCATTGAAGACTAGCAGTAAAGATTAGGATAATATTAGTAATGGAAGGGATTCTGAAATAGAGTAATAATAGTGATATAATGGATGTGGAGATCGTAATCAAATGATTATATTAAATAAACTAGACAACCTTAGGACTAAAGATAATAGTATTAGAAGTTAGTCCTGTGCAAATTATATTTACAAAGGTTTATCAAAAGTCATACTTCTTGATAATTTTGTCAATGCTTCAGCCATATTCGAGTCAATATTTTTCCAGTCTTTCTCTCTAATTAAGTCTTACTTACGGAGGAAAAGTTCTAATATATTTTCTTAGTGACATAAATATAGTCAATGCTTTAGCTACATGTAAATCAATATTTTCCCAATCTTTCTCTCATAATTAAGTCTTACCGATGGATGAAGAAATTCTATTGTATTTTCTTAGTCACACAATATGCATTACATGCATTGAGGATTATAAATATATTAGAAAATTCAAAGTTGGAATTGAAGGTTTCAACGGATAACTGAGCCTCAAAACCAGTAAGTAATAATTTTCTTCACAAACCCAGAACAATTCTTTTAAACCCGTTTAGGTTGTTTTCCAACCAATCAACTCTATTAGGTCTTCATTTCTTGCACAGATGCCAAAAAGATGATCATTTTCTTTTTTTTTTTTCCCCTTCATTCCTTAGTATATCCTAAGAAGTAATCAATACAAAAAAAAGATTGTACGTCATATCTTAGAAAAGACAGGAAATTAGTTAAGACAAAACTTATATTCAATACTATTTTTATGGCGCAATTTATTAGGAATTACCTGTAGTACTTGTAATTCATTTTTACAGTCAGAGTTACGAAGACATTGCACTTACAGATGCTTTTCGGATTCAATAGAAAAATTCAATTACCAAAATATATTAAAATAACTTATGTGAATGTCATGCCCCGTGCCCGGAACGTGGCACCCGCCATGCTCTAGACTACGCTAGAACACAAGGCTACAACCAAACTTACATTACTTAAAACAAGTTAAACTTAAGGGAAAGGCAATTATAACCCAAAAGATCTATTTCATTCATTCAAAATATGAGTATCCACAATACATACATTTCTTCTATAACAAAAGAATTGGGTGGCTACAAGTGCACCCTAGCATGAACAAAAGAATAGGGCTATACATTCCTAGAACAAGCACCCTATACAAAATATACCCTATCACCAAAAGTTTCCCAACTAAACCTAACTCAAAAGGCCCAAGAGTCGGTCCAGTCTTCCTCCTACAAAAGTCTCCTCCTCTGCGATACAAAGTAAGTAGTGAGTGACATGTCACCCAGTAAGTAGTAAAGAATCACCTTGTGGCTTGAGACGGTTATACATATACATTTTCATGCAACAAATAACATTGAATGACTTAATGTGTAAAATACGAGGTATAACACATTCATTTCACAATCACATAAACCATTTATCAAACATTTCTAACGAGCTCAAGTAGTAAACCGACTAATGACCCTGGATATCCAGTTGTTAACTACGACCCGGTTAACACGGTCAATTACTGACTCTACCCGGTCAGTCCGGTCAAACAAAGCTAACTATCCCCGGTTAGCACGGTCAAACATCAAACATTAAACATCACTTTAAGGAACTAGTCCCGTCATAGGTCATTTCACTCAAGAGCTCATTCAAACATCAATTTATCAAACACATTACCTCGTATAAACATTTCATATAAGAAAGCATAAAATAGTCCAACTCAAGCCAAGGAATCAATAATTAACAATTTAGAGTATTCGTACTAGTCAAAGCTCATTTGGAATACGCAAGGGATTCATAGACTACTTACCTCAATCCTGCCTTAATTCAAATAATCGGAGAATGGATAGCCGCCTTCCTCGCCTAATAACACAAGAACACTCCATTATAGATCGATTCTAACATTAATTTCTATATTAAAACATAATCTAAACCTTACGCATAACATAGAAGAAGTACAACCAACAAAGAAAACGGAACAAACGATCCGCGCTCAAGGCCGGAAAAACTCACCCGCGGACTCAGCAGAAGCCGAGCCGCGACCGCGGCTCAGCTAGCCCGGCCCGCGGCTTGGCATCCGCGGGTTAGGCTGCGGCACGGACAATGCCGCGGCCTCAGACAGACTCGGCACCAAAATGGTGCACCCGAGCCGCGGGTAGGTCGGGGTGAGCCGCGGCCGCGGCTCGCCGAGTCCAGCCCCCGCGGGCCTGTCCGCGGCGCAGACAACCCTGCGGCCACGGACAGAACCGCACCAGCCCACTAGGGTCGAGCCGCGGGCACCCTGGCTCTAGCCGCGACCGCGGCTGGCCTCAACAGGGCCGCGGCTCGACCTCCTGCAACACCAACACACAGCCAAAAACCTTCCAAACACAACCAACCACCTCCCAAGCCTAACCAACAACAAAAACGACCTCAAAACAGCAAAACTTGGCAAGATAAAGCAAGGCATAAAACATAGGATTCAAAACATACATCTAAGACATTCTACACTACAATCACACCAAGTTCTTCTCAATCCACCTATCTTTACCACTCACTTCTCTTAACACATCCACAACAACACCAAGCATAGAATCATTAAAGCACAAAAGTCTTACAATACATACCTATCAAATATCACATACTCACACAATTTAATCTACTCAAGGAAGAAGAAAATGCACTTAGGAAAAGAAGAATTACCTTGGGTGAAGGATTGAGTAGAAGAAACTACACTTCCTCCCCTTGATCCCCTACTAGAAGATGGCACTCCAACCTCACCTTAGAGAAGAATTAGAGAGACAAGAAGAAAAGCTTTAGAGAGGAGTGAAGTTGGAAGATGAAGAATTAGAGGAGAATTTGGAAAATCAAAAGCCCTAAGCTTATTTGGGCAAAAATTAGAGTTTAGAAAATTTCTTTTAAGTCCCTCTATTTGAGAAAATAAAACTCCACCCCAAAACATCAATTACCAAAATACCCTCTAAAGGTCCCTAATATTACATTCTCCCCCTCTAATAGAAAGTTTCGGCCCGAAACTTACGTACCGTGCGAATCAAAAAGCGTCGGGTATTTCCTCTTCATTTCTTCCTCGAGCTCCCAAGTGGCTTCACGAACGGTGTGATTAGACCATTGCACCTTGACGTACGGAATTGTTCTTCGTCTTAAGACTTGATCTTTACGGTCCACGATCCGAAGAGGTTGTTCACCATACGATAGATCGTCTTGGATGGGCAGCGGCTCGTACTCTAGCACATGAGTGGGGTCGGAAACATATCTCCTTAATTGGGAAACGTGAAACACGTTGTGAATCCGGGATAGAGCAGGTGGTAAGGCCACTCGGTAAGCTAATTCTCCCACTCTTTCTAGTATCTCAAATGGCCCTACGTATCTCGCACTCAGTTTTCCGCTTTTACCGAATCGCATCACGCTTTTGTGGGGGACACCTTTAAGTACACTTTGTCTCCGATTTGAAATTCCAATGGCCTTCTTTTTAGATTAGCCCAGCTTCGTTGTCTATCTTGGGCTGTCTTCATTCTTTCCCTCACCAATGCTAGTTTCTCCATTGTGATTTGTATAAGATCGGGTCCGGTAATGGCTTTCTCACCCACTTCATCCCAGTACAAAGGCGACCTGCATTTTCTCCCATACAAAGCTTCAAACGGTGACACTCCAATGCTACTATGATAACTATTATTATAGGAAAACTCCACTAGCATCAAAGAATCCTCCCAACTGCCACCAAAATCCATAACGCACGCCCGAAGCATGTCTTCTAATGTCTGGATGGTGCGTTCCGATTGGCCATCTGTTTGAGGGTGATAAGCTGTGCTAAGATTCAACCGTGTGCCCATGGCTTGTTGAAAACTCTCCCAAAATCGCGATGTGAAGCGAGGGTCTCGATCGGAAACTATGCTCGCCGGAACTCCGTGATAACGCACTACATCGATCCATGTAGAGGTTTGCCAAGGTGTCCATAGAAGCCGTCGACGTCATTGGTATAAAGTGAGCTGACTTTGTTAATCGGTCCACGACTACCCAAATTGTATCATTTCCTTTCCTTGTCTTCGGTAGTCCAACCACAAAATCCATCGTCACATGTTCCACTTCCATTCCGGAATCTCCAATGGCTTCAACAATCCTGCCGGGCGTTGATGTTCAGCTTTGATTTGTTGGCACACTAAACACTTGGACACGTACTCCGCAATCTCCCTCTTCATTCCGCTCCACCAATATAATTGTTTCAAGTCCCGGTACATCTTGGTGCTTCCGGGATGAATTGAAAGTCGTGAGGAATGAGCTTCTTCCATCACTTCGTTCCTCAATCCGTCTCCTTTAGGCACTACTAACCGACCCTTCATCCATACACTACCATCTTCGTGCAATTGAAAGTCGGACAATTCTCCCTGATGCCATCTTTTCCTTGGATCTCTTCAATTCTTCATCCTTTTCTTGAGCTTCTTTAATCCTTGACACCAGTGTGGGTTGGGCAATTAAAGCAGCTAAAACAGTTTGAGTTGACTCCACTATCTCCAACTTCAACTCTTCCATTTGCCTCACTAACATTGCCTGCCATAGATCCCGTACCCTTTCGACTCAACGCGTCCGCTACTTTGTTAGCTTTCCCGGGGTGATAACTAATGGTGAGATCATAATCCTTCAACAACTCGAGCCATCTTCTCTGGCGCATATTTAATTCCTTTTGAGTGAATAGATACTTTAGGCTCTTGTGATCGGTGAAGATTTCGCATTGTTCCCCGTACAAGTAGTGCCTCCAAATCTTCAAAGCGTAAACCACGGCGGCTAGCTCCAAGTCGTGCACTAGGATAGTTCTGTTCATAAGGCTTCAATTGGCGTGAGGCGTACGCTATAACTCGTTCATTCTGCATCAACACGCACCCCAACCCACTCTTAGACGCATCACTGAAAATGGTGAATTTACCCGATTCCGAAGGCAAGGCAAGGACCGGGGCTGACACCAGCTTGTCCTTCAACTCTTGAAAACTTTCTTCACACTTGGAAGTTCATTCGAACTTGACTCGCTTCTGGGTTAAACGAGTCAAAGGCAAAGCTATGGAAGAGAAACCCTCGACGAACTTCCGGTAATACCCAGCTAAGCCCAAAAAGCTCCTTATTTCTGCCACATTGGTTGGTCGGGGGCAATCAACAATTGCTTCGATCTTCCGAGGATCCACCGAAACACCTTCCTCTGAAATGACATGTCCCAAAAAGGAGACATTCTTAAGCCAAAACTCACACTTATTTAATTTTGCATACAACTCTTCACGCCTTAAGATCTGCAAGGTCTCTCTTAAATGATTCTCGTGTTCCACTTCGCTCGAAGAGTATACTAGGATGTCATCAATGAAGACCACAATGAATTTATCCAGTTGCTCCTTGAATACTCGGTTCATCAAGTCCATAAAAGCGGCGGGGGCGTTAGTTAATCCAAAAGCATAACGAGGAACTCGTAGTGCCCATATCTGGTCCGGAACAGCGCTCTTAGGAACATCCTCCAACTTGATTCTTAGCTGATGATAACCCGAACGGAGGTCGATTTTTGAAAATACCTTGGCTCCCTTCAATTGGTCAAAAAGATCGTCGATCCGAGGCAATGGATACTTATTCTTCACCGTGACCTTGTTAAGCTCCCGATAGTCAATACATAGACGCATGCTCCCATCCTTCTTTTTCACAAATAGGACCGGAGCTCCCCAAGGTGACACACTCGGCCGAATAAGCTTCTTATCCAATAATTCTTGCAGTTGCACCTTGAGTTCCCTCAATTCTGCCGGAGCCATGCGGTAGGGGGCCTTGGAGATGGGTTCCGCTCCCGGTGCCAAATTGATCTCAAAATCTATCTCTCTCTTCGGTGGCAAACCCGGCAACTTCACTCGGAAATACATCGGGAAACTCTTTCACTATGGGATATCTTCTATTCTCACCTCCTCCTTCTTGTCGACGTCTAAAACATAGGCGAGAAAACATTCACAGCCTTTTTGAACGGCTTTAAAGTCTTGAAGAGCTGACAAGATCGGTACAGATTTCTCCTTTTCTGGGTTTTTGAGTACACCCCTGAAAGAAAAAGAGGGGAGTATCTGGAACACGAAAATAAACTCTCTTCCCCCGACAATCTACAAAAGCATAATTCCTAGACAACCAGTCCATACCCAGTATAACATCAAATCCCCCTATGTTCAACTGAATCAAGTTGGCTGTGAACTCTCTTCCCCCTAAGTCTAGTACACAAGCCTCATACACAAGATTTGAAATAAGCACTCTCCTCCCGGAGTCTCTACCCGATAAGGTTCCTCTAGCACACAGGGTTTAATATTCAACAAGGACACAAACTTCTTAGAAACGAAAGAGTGACATGCCCCGCAATCAAATAAAGTATAAGCCGGGAGAGAATTGACCAACACCATACCTGTGACCACGTCCTCCGATCCTTCGCTTCTTGTTGCGACAATGCATAAACTTTGGAGTTTGTCGCTGCCCGATTAGCATTGGCACTTGCTTGAGTCATGGGCTTGCTAACACCTCCAACCGGTTTAGGGATTTGCCGACTTGGAGTCAGATTGACTTGGGATTCGGGCAGTTGCTAACTTTGTGTCCCCACTTGACCGCACCCGAAGCATGCTCCCGTCTTCCATCGACATTCTCCCGGATGCACTCGGTGACAAATATCGCAAGCTTTCGCGCCACTAGGAGGGCCACGTCTCGCCGAAGGGATTTGTGTAGTTCCACTTGTTTGAGGCCCAAAAGGTTTCAAAGGAAATCCCGGACGAAACGGGCGAAACATTTGAGGAGGTTGCATCCCACCCGGACGTTGACTTTGCACAATAGGGGGCTTACCCCTTTGTTGTTTTGTCTCGGAGTCTTTCCTCTTTATATTTTGTTCCGCATCCAAGCTTGCCTCGTACATTTGATCGCATGTGGTGTAAAAGTTCCGGAGATCTTTGATTGAATGCGGCTATTTAACCCTCCTTTGAAAGACACCATTTTGATCGTCTCGTCCGCCATCACCTGAAGGGACAAAACGTCCCAAGGAAAGGAAGGTTGAGTAGTATTCGCCACGGAGAGCGCCCCTTGCTTTAGCTCATTAAACTGTTGGATCTTTTGAATGCGAATGGCGGGTGGAAAGTAATGTTGAAGGAAGACCTTCTTGAAGTCTTCCCATGTCAAAATGCGTCCCGTGGTTGCCTAGCGTCAAAGCCACCCCATCCCACCATTTTTCAGCTTCTCCCACAAGGAAGGATGTCACTACTTGGGGTCGAATGTGATCGGCTACTTGCATCGTTTGGAACTTTTTCTCTACCTGTGCAAGCCACCTCTCCGCTATATCAGGGTTTGGGCCCCCATCAAAAGTGGGGACATTAACTTTGCTCAATTCCTTAAAGTGGTAGCGCACGCTACCTCGGTCTTCCTCTTGAGCTCCATGATTCCCACCTTGTTGTCGTTGATATTCTTGAAATCCGTGCAGAAATTGGTAGGCAAATCGCCAACGTGGTAGGATCAAGTTGAGGAGGCGTAGGATTTGCATTCTCTTGGCGAGGTGGAGGAGTCACTTGCGAAGTTCCCTCCTCCCGAGGCCTACGGGAAGTTCGGCGGGCATCGCCATGAAACTCCCAATAGGAATGTTGAGCTCTATCTTCGTCTTCTTCTTCGCCATCCGGACCAATGTCTTCCACGGAGGGCTCGGTGTTCGACATAGCTCTCTTGCCATTACCATCTTCAAAAGTCTCTAATCTTCGCTTCCTCCCCGGTGGCATTCTGCACAAAACCCGAGTTAGAACATGACAACCCAATTATCTATCTATCTCTATCTCATTAGAATCTATACTCGATAGCAAATATTCAATAAGTCAACTCTAAACATTCATTTCATTCCTACACTTAAGGTAACCTACATGATCATAACCTAGGCTCTGATACCAATAAAAATGTCAGCCCCGCGCCCGGGACGTGGCACCCGCCATGCCCTAGACAACGCTAGAACACAAGGCTACAACCAAACTTACATTACTTAAAACAAGTTAAACTTAAGGGAAGGCAATTATAACCCAGAAGGTCTATTCATTCATTCAAAATATGGGTATCCACAATACGTACGTTTTTCATTCATTCAAAATATAGTATCCACAGTACGTACGTTTCTTCTCTACTAAACCAAAGAGAATTGGGTGGTTACAAGTGCACCCTAGCATGAACAAAAGAATAG
>CM045557.1:7965929-8068893 GCA_024721245.1 Mitragyna speciosa
TGTGATTGTGAAATAAATGTGTTATACCTCGTATTTTATACTTTAAGTCATTCAATGTTATTTGTTGCATGAAATTGTATATGTATAACCGTCTCAAGCCACAAGGTAATTCTTTACTACTTATTGGGTGACATGTCACTCACTACTTATTTTGTATCGCAGAGGAAGAGACTTTTGTTGAGGAGGACTAGACTGACTCTTGGATCTTCTGAGTTAGGTTTAGTTGGAAACTTTTGGTGATAGGGTACATTTTGTATATGGTTCTTTGTTCTAGGAATGTATAGCCCTATTCTTTTGTTCATGTTAGGGTGCACTTGTAGCAACCCAATTCTTTTGTTATAGAAGAAATGTATGTATTGTGGATACTCATATTTTGAATGAATGAATAGATCTTTTGGCTACGTTGTTATTCCCTTTTTAGTTTTACATTGTTTTAGTGATGTATGTTTTGAAGCAACCTTGTGTTCTAGCGTAGTCTAGGGCACAGCGGGTGCCACGTTCCAAGCGCGGGGCGTGACAGGATATGTAATATTTATGTATGTATTGTGTGTGGTATATACATTGTGTCCGTAACAGAAATTTTAACATTGTTAATCTAATATATATTGATGTTCTTATTATAAATAATTCATTGGGTTAATTATTTTAACTTTACTATATAAAATATATATTTTTAAATATTTTTGGTATTTTATCGTTAGTATCACTAGTAATGTTTAGAAAAAAAAAAACAGTATTCTTTATTTTTTATTAAGTAGTAAAGAGAACATGAGAGGTTTTAGAGAATATAGAGAAAAAAAGAACGATCAATTTTAGGTGGAGAAATGTGAGAATATGTGAGGATAAACTTGACATCATGCATTTTTTGTTTCCAGGATGAAGTGGAAGACACATTTCCTTAGAATTTGATAAGGAATGGTGTTTCTAGGAAAAAGGAGAATGATATTTCTGGAGGGAAAGGCTTTTTGACTTACAATACCTATACTAAATAGGGGAATAGTACGGGTCAGCTGAAAGACTTTATATTCCAGGTCATTTTCACGTGCCAAACATAGGGTAAGAGATAACTAACAAACACTAGCCACTTATTGGCGTGGGCCATCAGCACACAATGCATGATTTAAGGGGTCTATGGATTAAACAATACGATTATCTCATACCATGATTGCAAGGTCTGCAATCAAGTTGTTATGGTATTTCTTGCTGTGATAGATTGATTTATCAAGATGGTTGCAGTTTACGACAATTGGGAAAGGCTGGTTCAAGCGACACTGCGCAGAGAGGATCTCCGGATTAGTGGCCTTAGGACCCCAAGTGACCTTTCCTCAGCATCATCCTCATCATTCTCCTTTAGTCTCAGTTCGTCGTCTCGCCCACCAACTTCATCGTTCAGTTCTCTGGCTCTGTGGTGGGGGAATCATTTTCGTATCATCAATTCTCCAAGCTACTGATTACTTGAGTAGCTCAAATCTTATCAAGCATGGCTGCAAAGGGGAACTGTTTTACGGTGTTTTAGAAGGTGGACGCAAGTAGTAATTAAGAAATTGATTTGTCGTCTGTGGAGAAAGAATCATACTTGAGATCAGAATTGGAATTCTTTAACAAGGTTTCACATCCTAGATTTGTCCCTTTGCTGGGGCATTGCTTGGAGAATTGGAGAGAAAAGTTTCTGGTTTATGAGTATATGCCTAGAAAGGACTTGTCAAATTCTCTGAATAGGAAAAAGGATAGCCCATCACCGTTGTTAGATTGGATGACAAGGATAAGGATTGCCACTGGAGCTGCCGAAGGTTTGTGTTATCTACATCATTGAATGTGTTCCACCCCTTGTTCATAGGTAAACCTGGACTTGCTTATTTTACAGATTTCTTTTCCTTTTTCTTTCCTTTCCCATCATGATGCGCTTCAGATTTCCTTTTTCCTTTTCCATTTTCTTATTTAACTTTTGATTGTTGCATTATGCGCTTCACTTGGCATGCTGCACTTGTGAACCTAGAAGAAATATTGAAGCCAGCAGCATACTTCTTGATGAAAATTTTGAAGTGCGGTTAGGGAACCTTCACGAGGTGTGTATTGAGAAGAAAGGTGGAATCAGAGTAGGATTTCCAAGTTATTGCGGTTGCCAAAGTGAGTAGTACCTCGTCATATTGTTACCTTGTCATGTTGCGATACATATTCATTTCTATCTTCCATAAAACATTTCCAGGTATACATTTGCAAAATCTGGCCTTTTCCGAGTTTTCCTTCTAGACATTAACATGTAAATAAATTGGATATTGGATCAAAACCTGTTTACAATAGAAGAAGATTATTTATTTGACCAAAATTGGTATCTGAAAAAACACTTCAGGATTTGACAGCAACCATTAGAGTGAGACTCGCAGTTGAGGAATTAGTGCTCTCTGTCTGTTGACACTATCATGTTCCTCTTCAAACTTATTATAAGAAATAATAGCACGCACATTCAAAATTTTTTGTTTCATGGATGCTTTCAGGGATTGATGTATTTTGTCCCTTAAAAACAGTATTTGTTTTTACTTTGACCATATTCTCTTTTCCGTGAAAAAACTATTTCATGGTAATCAATTTTATTGTGTATTCTGCTCATTGTTACCTGCATAACTAAAATATATAACAATTTTTTTTTTCAAATGGAAACCACAGATCATGTCAAAACAACAACCCCCTCCCCCCCCCCCCCCCCCCCCCCCCAAAAAAAAAAAAAAAGAATCCCGCGTTCTAATTTAACCTTCTAATATAGTTTTGTGACAGTAGTCTTTTTTCTTTTTTCGCAGGGGTTCTGAACAAGGTACTTCTGGAATGTGAAATTGATTTGACTATTGTTCGATATCCTCCTGTTTTTCATTCAATCTTTATTATCTTACTTGAAAAAGTACAGTAGCACGACTCTGCTTTTAAGAGTCCATCTCACATTGTACAGTTTGAGTTATCCAAATAAAATCAAATGTAAGAACCTTTTCCTTCATAAATATCTCTTCAAAAATTGAGCTGTACAAAAGTATAGAAGAGGGGTAGAAACAATCCTAAAGGTTCAAGATTTGAGAATTTCTTGTCGTTTAAGCAGCACAAGCATGACTAAGCTTAGTTGTTTGTTGGTTTAACATGCCACATTTGCTTAATCCCCTCCAAATTATTGATGAGGAAAGCTTTTAAAATTTGATAAGATGACCAAAAGCATAATTGCAGGAATGATTGTCCAAATCTTGTGTTAAATGACCAGGTACATCAAATGAAACATGTGCCTATGATGTTTATTGCTTTGGAAAAGTTTTGCTTGAGCTGGTCACAGGTAAGAAAATTTTTAGTGCTGACAGAGCGCGGTATTGGATAGCGAACTACCTCCCTTACATCACTCCTTACGATAAGGAACTCTGTGTGAACATTTTGGATTCATCTCTATTCATGGATACCATCATAAATCCATCTTTAATCAGGGATGAGCATCTTTTACTTGAAGTATGGACAGTTGCTGTTGTTGCTAAGGCCTGTCTCAGTGCCGAGCCTTCTAAGCGTCCTCAAATGACATACATAATTGAAGCTTTACGAGACCCCAAATCTGTAAGGTTCTTTGCTCATGGAAGCTCTCAGTCTGGTGCACAGGGTCCAGCTCTGCTAGGGACACCAGCACCCAAGGAATATAAACTAGGTGGGTTGTATATATCAGGAGCCTAAGGCTCATTTTCATTTTTTCTGGGCAAGCCTGAATTTTTAATCTAAATTTGTACCAATGGCTTTGCGGCAGTAAAACCTTGTCTTGTTAATTCTGTGTGTATTCCGTTAGGTTAGTTAGTGAACCTCTTTCAATTAGTTGCTCACATTTTTATCCAGCATAGAACAATTATGCCAGTTATTTTCATCCCATCACTGTATAACATTGTCGGGTTAAATTTTGGATCTTTGGTAAATACGTTGCTTTTGCATAACGCTTATTTTTTACCTTGTTTTCTTTAACGTTTTTGTTTCCAAAATCGTGTCTAGAGGATATAAATATAATCAGAAGAAGATTCTCTTTGTTCCCACACTATTTTTCAATATGACATTTTTGGAATATATTATTTGCTTTAGATTTCTAGCTGCTTGTATTGTTAACCTAAATTAACTTAGTGTACGGTACAGCAGGTACATCAGCGGCAACCAGCAAAGCAACATTTTCAGGAAGCAGCACCGCTTCACTGAACCACCAATTTTCAGCAGCCAGCTGGGATGACGAAGGGATCAAGGACCCCCCTTACCCCCCTGACTTAAGGATTTACTCCTTTTCAGAGCTCAAGGCTGCAACTAGAAATTTCAGAAATGATGGAATTCTGGGAGAAGGTGGATTTGGAAGAGTATACAAAGGTTGGATTTCCACGTCAAAAAGTGGCAGCGGATCACCAATTGCAGTTAAAAGATTGAATCATGAAAGTTTGCAAGGATTTGGAGAGTGGCAGGTAATTCATGCTAAAACTTATAACTAACTAATCTTGTGTCAGCCTTTCTCTATTCCATTGCTCTCCAGTTTCTTGTTCTGAAGTGACATTTCTTCAAGTCATTAAATTGGTCATCTCTGGGTTATGGAAGACTGGTAATTTTCCTTTTGCTCACCACCATCTCTCTTTTTTTTTTTTTTTAAACTAGTAATACAATCATGGTCCTTAGAATAGTGAATCAAATCCCACAGAAGAAGTTCCATTGTTCTGAAGTAGTTTCTGTTTTCCAGCAAAGTTGATTGCATCAAATTCCAAAAAAATAAGATCTTATAGTATTGTTCACTTAATTATACAGTATCATGCATATGTACTGAACCGGTATATTTTTTGCGAAACTTAACACTAAATGTATTAGAGCTTACTTCTTGTTTGCGAATAAGTGATAAAGTTTGACAAATTCAGTTTGGGTTTCTGTACGCCTGTTTGATTATTTCCACGCCGAAGTGATGACAAGCGGCAGAATTTTCCTAGTAAACTAATCATCATAAGCGGAGTGTACGGCATAGGTGGTGCATTGAAGACTAGCAGTAAAGATTAGAATAATATTAGTAATGGAAGGGATTCTGAAATAGAGTAATACTAGTGATATAATGGATGTGGAGATCGTAATCAAATGATTATATTAAATAAACTAGACAACCTTAGGACTAAAGATAATAGTATTAGAAGTTAGTCCTGTGCAAATTACATTTACAAAGGTTTATCAAAAGTCATACTTCTTGATAATTTTGTCAATGCTTCAGCCATATTCGAAGTCAATATTTTTCCAATCTCTCTCCCTAATTAAGTCTTACTTATGGAGGAAAAATTCTAATATATTTTCTTAGTGACATAAATATAGTCAATGCTTTAGCTATATGTAAATCAATATTTTTCCAATCTTTCTCTCCTAATTAAGTCTTACCGATGGATGAAGAAATTCTATTGTATTTTCTTGGTCACACAAATATGCATTACATGCATTTAGGATTATAAATATATTAGAAAATTCAAAGTTGGAATTGAAGGTTTCAACGGATAACTAAGTTTCAAAACCAGTAAGTACTAATTTTCTTCATAAGTTCAGAACAATTTCTTTAAGCCCGTTTAAGTTGGTTTCCAAACACATGCTCATTTTCTCTTTTTTTTTTTCCTTCATTCTTTAGTATATCTGAGAAGCAATCAATACAAAAAAGATTGTACATCATATCTTAGAAAATATGGGATAGGAAATCAACTGAGACAAAACTTATATTCCATACCATTGTTGTGGTGCAATTTATTTGGAATTGCCTGTAGTATTTGTAATTCATTTTTACAATCAGAGTTACGAAAACATTACACTTGTAGATGCTATCCAGATTCAATAAAATTCAATTACATAAATATATTGAAAGAACTTACGTGGACATATGAACAGATAAAGGAACACCACAAAACTTATACATGGAAAGGATGCCTAACGTGGACATATGAACATATAAAGGAACATAACCACACAACTTACACATGCAAAGGATGCTTCCAAGTAGATAAAATCCTGTGGGAAAAATGATCTTGTCCCCTTGTTTCCATTAACTAAAAAATAATCTTTTACTAAGTAATATTTTAATGAAATAATCATGTATGCATTCATCTTATGACACACACCGTAATTGCGAAATTTAATTTTTGATGAACTTTATATTGCGTGCAAGCTTCTTAGATTTATTCTAATCAATTGATATAGAGATTTTGGATGACAAAGTATTTGATAATTCTTGAGGTGCATTTCCTACTTCTGAGTGAAAAACAAATTCAGCGACATTCAAATTAAGATTTGTTTAATCCACTAGAGTGATTTCTTTTTTCTCTTTTGGTAAACATAATACACAAATGATCACTTATTGCACATAAGCACATGTATAATTCAACAAAGCAACCAAATTAGATACACAGTTAAAACTGACCCGAAGTTATCGTCGTCTATGTCTTTGATCTTTCTCACTACAGGAAATGAAATTAACGTAGCCTTCGTTAGTATTACAAGTACTTCCATTTATAGAAACTCGTTACATTCTTTGCACTAAATAAAAGAAATGCATTATTCTTACGCTCTCCTTAAGTCATTCTTGTTCGTAAACCTTTTGCACTTTTTCTATCTCTTTGTCAATCTTATCGGTGACGAAAGGCATGGTATGCCAGCAAAGTATTAAATGCACTATGTGCATTGTCACGTGGTGTATTAAAATTAATAATCTTTTATTAAGTAATATTTTAACGAAATAATCATGTATGCATTCATCTTATGTCACACACCGTAATTGCGAAATTTAATTTTTGATGCAACTTTATATTGTTTGCAAGCTTCTTAGATTATTCTAATCAATTGATATAGAGATTTTGGATGACTAAGTATTTGATAATTCTTGAGGTGCATTTCCTACTTCTGAGTGAAAAAGCAAACTCAGCGACATTCAAATTAAGATTTGTTTAATCCATTGGAGTGATTTAGCATTTTAGTTCAAGTATAATAACAAACACCAAGTTTCCATAAAGGTTAAATTGCACAAGAACTTTGCCTGTAAGATGAAATTTTAGTCTACATTGTCTTATTGACTAAAGGAGTTTTATCCCAAGTAGACTTGTGACAATGATAAGATAAGTAAGGGCAAATTAGGAATCACAAAAAAAGGCAGAAACATGAATATATATTATAAATTATAAAAATAAAATAGTAATAGATGAAATAATAATGAACAAATTTTATTTGAGTTTATAACTTTAGGAGTAAATAGACTGGTTATTGGGATTGCCTGAAGGAGAAGAGTCTTTCATGTCTCCTGCCTTTCTATTTGAATACAAAGTAGGTAGATGGTTGGTTTGTGAAAAATGTACTGATACTTTTTAAGAATGATCCATTAAAAATTTAATGTGCTTTGACTACTGGTTATGATATTCCAAGCTGTTTAACATATTTTGCTTTACATTTATTGTGCAGAATGAGATAAAGTTTCTTGGAAGACTTTCTCATCCTAACCTTATTAAGCTTCTTGGTTTTTGTTGGGAGGATAAAGAGCTTTTCATTGTCTATGAATTTATGCAAAGAGGCAGTTTGAACAACCATCTCTATGGAAGTGAGATTTTGATCATGCTTTAACAGCGCTTTAAACAGCCACGATCACCTAAGCTAATGATCTCCCAATTCAAGTAATTTATTTCTTAGTGCTTTTCTCTCTTAGGGGGATCAAATATCCAGCCACTTCCATGGGACATAAGGCTTAAAGTTCTTATTGGAGTAGCTCGAGGGATGGCGTTCTTGGAAGCACCGGAAAAGCAAATTATTTACCGAGATATCAAGTCGTCAAACATTTTGCTTGATGATGTAAGTTAAGTTCAGTTATTTCATCAGTACTTGCCCAAATTTCAGTAGTATAACTCTATGTAACATGGACTCTTCACTAACCCCCACTGCACCCATGTCCTGCCGTGTCCTGTCAAGCATGATTGTGGATGTGGGTATAGCATAAATGAACTGAAATATTCACTTTTTTCAGCTGTACTCATGTCCACATTCTTCTGTACCTGAGTCCATGTAACAAAAGTATAACTTGCATATTTTAATAACTTTATTCACTTAAACTTGGAGGTTCCTCCTTAGTCCTTACCCTATATGCTGTCCAAAATTTTACATGCCAAATTTCATTTTCAAAGCCTTATTCATTTAAAAGTTGTTTGCCCATTTCTTTTTTCAGTCTTACAATGCCAAGATATCGGATTTTGGATTGGCAAAGTTGGGCCCTTCAGATGGTAATAGTCATGTAACCACAGTTGTTATGGGAACATATGGTTATGCTGCTCCTGAGTATGTAGCAACAGGTAATGATTGTAACCAGATCTCTTGACCCTCTACACTAGAAGAACTGCACTATTTACCAAACTAAAAGTTCATCTGATCTAACTCAAAAAAGTCTGATAAAAAACGCCAAAAGCAAGATAAGGTCTTAATTCGGGAACCTATGTAACAGGGCACTTGTACGTGAAAAGTGTTGTGTATGGTTTTGGTGTTGTATTACTCGAAGTGCTAACAGGTCTACCAGTTCTGGACAAAAATCGCCCGATAGAGCAACAGAACTTGGTTGATTGGATCAAGCCTCGTTTATCGGACAAAAGAAAGATAAAGAGCATATTGGATGCTAAATTACAAAGCAAATACCCAACTAAGGCTGCTGTGAAAATGGCTCGGCTTGCTCTAACCTGTCTTTCTCCTGAACCTAAATCAAGACCATCTATGAAAGAAGTTGTGGATGCTCTAGAAAACATTAAAACTACTAATGAAAAGCCAAGAAAACCTAGGACGGACTTGATGCATTAGACAGCATATGGAAATTGTAAGCAACATCTCCAACATCATTCTCCACTTCAACCAGGGAATTAAGGGCACTCATCCTATCCGCTACCATAACTAGCATAACCCCTGTAGTTTTGCTTTCTCAAAGAATAAATTTTTGTATACGGTTGTCCTGATTGAAATGATGTATGATTTTGTTTTTGGGCTTTATCAGTGATTTGTTGTTAATTCAATGACTTGAAATCAAGTATTTACAAGATGTACATTAGATTTCATTTGGGTATTAAAATGTTTGGATTATTATCTGGTAGACAAGAAAAATATTCCCTAAACCTAAGTATTGAATATCCTTTTTCAGGAGGAATTTACAAGCTGATGACGCCTTGCTAGTGTAACTTTTGTCGTCATGTTTGTTTACCACATTATGCCAATCATCTATAGTAGTAATTATGGGTTGATAATTTCAAAATTCGACTTCATCTGTAGCAGTCGTAGTTAAGGGTCGATAATGTCAAAATTTGATTCTCTTATATTTTGGATAATTTCAAGATGCTATATATTTTTGATATATCTTCAAACTGTATGTCTATCCGATAGTTCATGGGGCTATTCAACTATTACAGGCATAAAAGTTTCCATTTGAGTGATGAACCAATTATTTAAATTTTCTTTATGCAAATTACCCTCAATTGATTCTTTTACTTTTCGTATATCGGGGATACTGTTGTGCTATCAGAGGTCAAACCGACCGACCTAAACAAAATGGAAAGCAAGTACTAATAAGTGCAGTGAAGAGGAAGATGGCAAGAAAACAACAAAATAGATGGGTTACTTGAGAAAAGTTAAAGGGAAATAAAAAGAGAAGAAAGAAGAAAAGAAGAGAAAGGAACACAGAAGAGAAGGGGGAGAGGTTGCTCTAAACAAAAATTTAAGGAAGATGCCAAGAAAAATATAGCTGGTAATCCTTAATCCTTACTCGAACATTTTATGATAGATTATTCTCATCATTGTCTTTTAACAGGGCATTTGTAGAAAAGCAATGTTTTCGGTGTGTTAATGCTCGAAGTACTATCTTTTACTTCCTGCAGTAGATGTCCGATGCGTGTCACAAATATCACTAAGTAAAAATTCAAGTAAATTTGAATTTCTTTGAATTATAGAAATGGATTTCTTGTTATTTGGTAAGCATACAAGCTTTGCATTTTTGGCATTTTTATCTATTTATGGAATTGATTCTAACTTAATCATATCATGCAGATGTCCAAGACTTCAAATGCTCAAGACGATTAGGCCATAAACAAGAAGATTCAACAATATAAGCAAAAATATCACTATTACAATTAATAATGCTAAACATTAATATATAATATAACTAAGCATAAATGTACCATCATACAAATAGCCTTTCCTTACAAATATTTTATCCTTAGTGAATACAAATTTAGCTGTCTCCAATAAAAGTTCAAAACCAAACTTGTTCAACAAATTACTAGATACAAATATTTTTTCCAACTTTTGGAACACAAAATTTCATATAATGTCAAATGCTTTCTCGAAGTAAATTAAAGTTTCACAATTCCTTTGTCTTTCACGACAACAGTTAAACATTTTTCCATGAAGGGTAGGTAGATTCAAATTATTTGAAGAAACTCTTATTCTTACAAGCATGTCTAGTAGGTTCAGAATCAATCCACTAAACCCAATCATTTTCAATGACATTAATTTTTGAAAACAGAGCAACAAAAATTTCATTTATTGATGTTTCCTCTCCATTGTCTTTTTTATATATACATATATATATATATAAAAGGTCGACAATCTCTTGAGAAATGGCCAGGCTTACCACAATTGAAGCATGAACCGTTCTTCTTTTTCTTGAATTTGTTAAAGTTCGCAAATTGTTTTTTTTTTTTTTGAAAGATTTATTTGCTTGGCCTTCTTTCACCACATGAATTTCGAATTTATGACCAGATTCCTCTCTTTTTCTTGGAACATTATTCTTTTGCTCTTGCTTTCTCATTTCCTTCTCAAGATGGAGATGGTTGGCCAAAATTTTAAGAGAAATTTCTTTATGTTTTAAATTTCTCAACATATTTCCTAGAGAGAGAAAGCTTGTCAATAATAGAGGATACAATAATGAATTCATCTATTTTTAAAGAATATTTTTTAAAATTATTGAGAATCCTATCAATTTCACATAATTGTTCCATCACAGATTTTCCACCATTCCTTTACTAAAAAATCTTAAAAAGAATCTCTTACTTGCAGCATCCTTTTACATGTATCCTGTATCCCATTTGTCCTATAATTCTCGCGAAGATGCAAAATTCTTATATATCAAAGAATCTCTTTGACATGCCATTCATTGACGTGCTATTGAAAATATGTCCCTTAAAATACAGTCGTCATTTTTCCATTCTGTCAGGCAGTCTGAAATTTTTTTCATCATCATTTTCTACAGGATTGGGGGAGTTGATAACATACACTACATTGAGAGTTGCAAGAAAAAAAAAGTGCATTTTTTCTGCAATCTTTTGAAAATTTCATCATCAAAACATTCTAATTTGGCAAATTCAGTAGTCATCTCACTCAACATTGTAAATCTTAATATTGCACACTTTAAATGTTATGATTGTTAAAAAGAACTTGAGAAAAATGCCTGTTAGGCATGCTACAAACGTCACTTTTAATGTTTAATTTGCTCCCACAACCTACGCAAAAGGATTACGCTAATTAACTTCTATAATATAATAAAGTTCTTGTTTGAAAATATTTTGCTCTAATTGAATCAAACCCTTTAGCCTTTGGTGTTTGATAGACTTTTGTATATTTTGTCTGGGAGTTGTGTAGGAGAAGAAGTTTGGGAGGGAATTAGAGAACCACATTTATGTTTCCGTTATTTCGATTCTATATTGTTCTCTGTTGTGATTAGACAGAAATTCATAAGGTGATTTTGTTTGAATATTATGTTTGAATAACAAAAAAAAAGTCAAAACAATATTGAAAAATAACTCTATCTATCTGATAAAGAAACAAAACCTGACTGAGTACAAATATTGGATTACAATAGTTATACTTATTACTGACGTAAGACAAAAGTACTATTATTATGAAATTATCCAACATTACATTATGTTCAACTAGGGAAAGGAAACCGGATCATGAGGTGGAAGGACGTATATTGGACCAAAGTAAGGAAGGAAATTATGCTTGATAGGACAGAAAGTGGTTCTTCACCTTTAATCAATTTCATTTGATATCATGAAGGGAAGGAGATGGACATGGAAAAGCTTAAGTTTATTCTCTTTTGCAGTGATGTCTTTTGTCATACCTTATTATTATATTGGTAACACAATCTATTATACATTTAACGTAACTTATACTCAATAAAATGTATTACTTGTTTTATAACTGAGTAATATTTTTTTTCTTTTTGTGACCATAAACCCTATTATTTAAACAAAACATGAGGACAATGTCAGTCAGGCCTCCACTTTTGTTTACTTTCAATTTTTTTTTATTTTCTTCTTTACAAACAAGAGCAACACAATCATTTTCTTTACCAGAGGAAGATAGTGCTATTATTTCATGCTTTGTCTATGCGTTCATTGTCCGTACTTGTCAACAATTTGACATTAATTCAGTGGACTATCTACTTGTTATGGGATGAGATTATTCGCAGTTGTAGATGAACAATTAGTGACTCCGTGACTGATGTTGTTAAAGGCTTTGTTTTCAAACTTGGACCGAGTATCAACTCGGTTGACTTCAGAGTCAGAATTAATGAGTTTGATCGGAAGTCAATTCGATTCGAGATCAAATTGGATGATGTCATAAATTTGTTCAATTCGGGATCAAATTGGATGATGTCATAAATTTGTCAAACTGTACACACACATATACACGCTTATTTTTTTTTCCTTTTTTCAATTTTAGTTATTAACCAAGAGGGAAAAAAATTCGGCGAATCCCAAAAAGTAATAGCCAGCCAAAAATATTAAATTTTTTTTTCCGGTGAAACCCAGTTTTTTTCCTAATCAAACCCGGTTCCAATTTTTTTACCTAACCAAAACATGTATGCTTGACTGATTTCCGGTCCAACCGGTCGTTCGGTCGAAATTTGAAAACGCAGTTCAAATGTAGAAAGCTGAATTCAAATTTTAATTTTTTTTCCTTTTCTTTTAAAAAGTTTGAATAATCTAAATCGAATGTATTAGTTGCAGTCCGATCTGCATCGCAAATTAACCTCTACGGTTGCAACTTGGATCTTAATTGTGCTACCAAAATTTGTCCATGAATAATCGAAAAGGAATCTGTTTAGATGTTTGCTGGAAATCACCAATTCCTCCACTATATTCGAAGGATATCGGGTCGGTGGCCTTTGCTTTCCTTGTTGCTTTTGCTCTGCGCTTGCACTTAAAATAAGGTCGAGACTAGAGGACAAAACTTTCTACGCTTCAACGGAAACATTGGGCCCATATTATGGCTTGGGTCATCAATGACCAAATGACTAGGAAACAATTTAATGACTTTGGGTCAACCAATTGGCCGTCTAACTCAATTTTTGCATAAGAACTAATAATTTATTATTACGCAATGATGGTGGGTTATACATTATAATATTTGGTGATATATAATTAATTTTAGTACACAATAAAACATGTTACGTGGTGCACATGGTACACCTAAACCTAATATTTGTATTTAGTTATAAGAATGATGCGATGACTTTACATGTATGATGTATTAGGTTATAGGAATGAACTCAATTTCAGATGCCATGTATTATATTTGGATGTTGCAAAAAGTTTGAGCTCACCTTGAACAGCTAGGTTGGCTGCAAGTTTAAAGATTGAAAATTCATCTAATTTAAAACCAGTAAAAATCAGAAGAGTCAAGAACAAAAGTGAACCAATTTATAACCCACCAAAAAGCAGCCCAAATAACTTTTAGCCTTTTCCAAATTTTGCAGATTGACTCGATTTGACTCAACCAATTGAACTGATTGAACTTGAAGCTATTGATAACCGGTTAAGTTTTTCTTGTAAGTTAACAAACAGTAGAAGAAAAATATTCTATGAATTACTGATAACTAGCCACCCACTTCCTCACCTTTTCACCAAAGTTGTTACAAGCATAATGGGTTGCAAACAGCAGCACACGAGCACTAATAATATCAATCTTCCTCTACTCAGAGTTAATTTCATGCGCTAGCACACAAGCACTTTGAGTTTTTCTCTCTTTTATTTTATCATTATTTTTTTTTTTTTTGGTTTTTTCCTTTTGTCAATTCTAGCAAAGTTTAATTTGTGGCATGAAAGAATGGGCAGCGAGCTTACTATACTAGAAAATAGGATATTTACAAAGTAGAAATCAGATGTGGGTATTTGATAAATTTGAGACAATTATCAGGATCAAATCAGGGATATATTTGAGAAAATTATCAGGATCAAACTAGGGGGATGCATAAGATTTAAGCCTAAAAAGTTCAATAATGATGATCATGATTTTTTTTTTTAATGATGATCATGATTAGGGTTGTCTTGAATTTGAGGAAGTGTTAGTAATGTTGTGTCAAATGGAGTTTGGACAGGGAAATACATCTTTCACTCCATTTGATGACTCATGGAAAAGTTACCTGTGACGGAAACCAATCCGGCGGAAGTTACCTGCCACAGAAAGGCGACAGAAACCAATCCAGCAGAAGTTACTTGCGATTGAATGGCAAAAGTTACCTACGAGAACCAATCTGGTGAAAGTTACCTGCGACAGAAACCAATCCGGTCTAGTCCCTTCTTCGGGGCAAAAGTGCAAACTTCAACTGTTGCAGATGTTTTGCCTTCTTTCCCCTGTAAAATATGTGGGAAAGGGATTGATTGAAGAGGACATTTAGGTAGGCATGGCATACTCTATCCATCTCTGCTTATATTGCTTTCAGTTTCTTCTTTTGTGTAGCACCATTGGTTAGTGGATTCTTTTTATTAACGAAGAGAATCATATGCACAGAACATCATGGCATATTAAATTACTAATCATAAAATGACTGATCTTAACTTTATTTTTTATGAACTTTGCAGGCCTTGATTATTTCCATCCATTATATCGGCAATGCCGAATACCAGACATGCACATCTAATCAAGTATTTGCCTAGTTTGGGGCTCAATAGGTGTATATTGTGAATTAAGATTAGATACTAGTATTAGCATTGCCAAGTGCCATTGAATGTTTTTTGTTTGGTTGTTGCGAAAGTTTTTCCGAGTGTGCTTGTACTATTAAGTTCAAATAATGGTTGTGGAACTTACTTGGAACCTTGGAGATGTTTTGAACTGTAATAAAGTCTGTATATTAGTTGGTAGCAATGAAGGTTTTATGCCAGATTGTTGCACCTGGTGTCAATGGAGGTTATGTGCTAGATTATTGCACACAATTCGATTTTTGGACTTTAAATCTGGACGTGAAATTATGAGAAATGACACTTATGAGACCTCTTGCCTTGCACATTCCATATCAGATTATTGTACTTTTATAATAGTGATAGGGTGCTAATTAGTGAATTAATTTATGTTTATTTCTTTTTATTATTACTGAATATTGTGCTAATTGATTGATTCTACTCATATTTGGTATAATTGATGTTAATTGCAGGAAAGTATATAAAGAAGGAAATTAAGATATTTTTCCATAAAGATCACGTGTGAAGTTGGCACGGGCATGCCTAGTCCTCACGTCCAAGACAAAACGCTCAGAAAATCCTATGCACAATTTTCCAATTTGGAGTTATAGCTTGAATGGATGTTTCCCCCAGTAGTTTAATTGCGTTAGGAAGTTATTTTTATTTGTGTTTCCTTGTTTTTAGAACATCTCTTCCAAAGAGAGAATTTGGAAAGACTTTGACTACTAAAAATTAGGAGATAATTATGGAAGGAAATTTTAGGGAACGTTACTTTGAAGTAACGTGATTTTGGTTTAAGAAGGAACGCCTCTTTCATAAGAAAATTTCTGTAGAAATTCTTCTATTCTCTCTCTAGCAATTTATCTCTTTTCATCTTTTGTGTAAAGTTCTCTCCCATGGAGAGCAACTAAACAACTTGTTCTAGTCAAGGGTCAATTTGAAGACTTGGTTCCAAACATCTGTGAGATCTAATTAAATTTCAGTTTTTTCTTTTATTCATTGGTATTTATATGTTCTTTGGTTTAATCTTTATGATTATTTTGTTCATTGAATGTTAAGGGCCCGATATTCGAATTAACATAATAATCTATAGCCATATTAATCAATTGAATCCGTAATTGTTTGATTGATTGATTCAAGCGGTAACTAGTTTGATTAATTTCATGTTAGGAGAGCATATAATCTAATTTAAATAAACCCTCGTAGCGTGTTTATTGATTAGGATTTGGGCTTTTCTAGTTTCTAATGCAATCAAGAAATTAAATCCTACAGTCATACCTAGGGTTATTTCTTGGTTAGAGAAATAGGCAACGGTCGTACCTTGGCTATCGATAAAGTAAGGAAGAGTTGGCTATAAGCTATAACCAATCTATTAATGAATAATTGAACTATTTTTACATCTATGATCAATTGTGTGAACCATGTCTGAAAAGTGCACCTTTGGCTAGAGCTTTGTTCTTATTGATCTAATTCTCTATTATTTTTCTTAATTGTTTTTGCTTTCTTGAATTATTTTTTTGCAACTAGTTAATCATCTTATTTTAATTTCTTCAAAACAAATTCCCCCAATAGTTTTTAGTCTAAAAGAAACAAGTTTTCCTCCAATCCCTGTGGAGATGACCCTACTCACTACTATATACAAAATTTATATTTTTTTGGAGTAGGATTTTTATTATTGCACAGATTCGACACCTATCAAATAGATTCCATGGAAGTTCAAGTGTCACTAATAAATAATTCAGTACAAAGTACATGAAAAGGATCAACATCGGTTTCTGGCAGTGGGAGGGTTGGACGTTTGCATTCATGGGAAAACGCTTTTAAAATTAAACTGAGCCCCACAAATACCTACAAAATAACATGTAATTCCTTTTTTTTATCGGAGCAATAAATGTCAATCAGAAACGAAGAACTTGGTTTTCTTTTTGCCTGAAACCTGAATTCTGTTCGTACAGCACATGTGAAGTCTTGTTCCCCCCACTTGGAGTTCTTATCCGATTATTTATGCTGTCAACAATGTAATCAAATTAATGAATTTTGAAAGTAAAAGAGATTGTTAAAGTCCCCCAAGATGCATGAAGAAAATGTTTTCTTTTTCCCTGACTTTTTTCCATGAATGTATACTAGAGCACAATAATTTTTTGCAGTTTACTGGAAAAATGCTATGGTACAAAAACAGACCAAGGTTCATTCACTCACACATAAAATGCTCCATCTTCTCAACCACCCATCCGGTCAAAGTCATTACACCAAATATTGAAGGAACATCAGTAAATAAAGGCATACACTTCTGCAGAAGCTCTTCACATTCTTCAGGAATCGCTACTCTAGGATCAAATGGTCTTCGACCTGCAACAGCTAATCCCTGTTTGATGCGGTCCAACTACCTTGAATGCAAGACTTGGTTGGAAGCAACCGGCAATCGAATAGACTGATATTCTTCCAGGGCTGAATTTAGATTCCCCCCCCCCCCCAACTTCTCAAGGCATTTGCCTAATACTGCAGCGTCTAGTATTGACATGTTAGTGCTTCTCAAACCTTGAGGAGTTGTAGGATGTGCTGCATCTCCAATCAAAAATACATTGTCCCAAAAAATTTGTTTCATAGGTTCACAATCATATATGACATTTAGGAAAGGTTCCTTGGTTTCTCTTATGATCCTTGCTAATTCACGGACCCAAACTTTTTATGCTGCTTCATGCAGCTTCTCAATCATGTCACTACTAACTTTCATGCTCACTGAACTTCCCTAAGTTAAATAATCAAGAATTAGATTAGCTTCTACATAAAGAACTAGTTACTTTTGTCATATTTCAAAAAAAAGTTGAGCAGATTTTCACTCTACTGAACGGTAACATTTGACCGAATAAGTGAGATTGTGTTTGTCTCTGTTATTTTTCGGTGGTTGAGAATGTATAATTCATTTACCCTGCCTCATTTTGTTTGACATGAGAAACAAGTAAGATCTTACTTCCCTCGCAACTTTACTCCTTTGAGGTCGGCTGTCCCAGAAAATTTTAGAATGGCAGATGTCTAATACAGTGATCGTCCTGGACTAGTCGAGGTCAATTCAACTAAACTGCTGAAATTTATTCAGAGACATAATGGTTTTTAGAATATTTGCCAAATGACGGACAAGTAGTTGTAAACCAATGGTTTCAGGGCATGTTCAAGCCCTTCAAAATTATTACAAAGGGGCAGAAGCAGAAGAACTATCAGGACAATCTTGACATAACCACGTAACAGCTAACGAGGTAAAAAGATCCGCATAAAAGTAAGATGACATTATACCACAACAAAAACTACATCTTTTAAACATAGAATATTATCAAAAGAATTACCTTAAGTTCTGGCTCTGGTTGGTTGATATACCAAATCCAATTAATCCGTTTGTTCAATAGTTCGTGAGTCCAGTGTGAGTTACTGAGCTCAAATCAAAGTATAGGCATTTCCCTAAATTGGGGTATGCCTTCTTAAGGTCTAATACAGCTTCTACATGCTTGTTATTTGAATAATCAAGAACACCCCTCCATGCACAGTAACCTGAATATCTATGGATAAGGCAATAATGACAACAATAAAGACAAAATGTTATTTACACGGAATTTAAGGTTCAAAAATAAAAGAAAGATATCAAATATTACTATTCACAGGCCTCAGCTTAAGATCAGGGAGGAAATTCTTTCGAACACTAGAAAGACAACCATCAGCAGCAATAAGTAAATCACTGACTATGTCAATTGTGTTACCAGTTTCATGAACTTTACATTTAACTGTAATACAAGTTCTGCGGAAATGTACAAGGAGAGAAAAAATGGCCCCACAAAACAATTCCGGATGGTAGTGCATTGTATAAGAGACTATACAAGTCAGCCCAATGAGCAGCTCTAAAATTTAAGTTTTCATCCTTCGTTAGAGTCCAGTTGATTTTCTCTTCTCCATTGATTGCTTGGTTCTACAAAGACAGACATGGAGAAACAAAAGAAGGAGACTCAGTGTGTCAACGGAAGAGTTAAATATAGTTGAATTTTGTGTAGGATCCCTTAGACATATCAAAGATTTCTTTCTGTGACTTAAATGGCAGACTGGTTTATTTTTGACAGACAGCCACTATGGTGTCATACCACATGTAGGAAATTGAAACAATGAGATCTCATTTCCAACTGATGTTAATTGGTGCTAATCCATGTGCTTTGCGCTTACTTGGTTAGACTAGTGACCAATTTTGCAGGCAATGCCGTCACTAGGTAGTGGTATGTTTTGATTTAGTTTGCTACAGATATATGCTTTCATTCTAAAGCAATTGCTATTATCTTTTCAACTGAGTACGAGCAGGATAAGAAAGGCAACAGAATAATGCTGTAGCCATGTAATACTAGGGACATTCATGGGCTTTGTGGTCTTTTAGACTTTTGGGCAAGAAAGTAGTATGTATTTCTTTGAGGGACTTATGTGCAATTTTAGTAAATTTGATTTTTACCCAAAAGACTTAGGGTTTCTTTCTTATCCTCCTCATTGCTTTTACATTTCTTCCTCTCCTAAATTTCTTTCCTTTTCTCTACATTGGTTGAAGAAGGAATTGAAGAACCCAACTTCCATTCACCAAACGGATCAAGTAGAAGCCTTTTTGAATCTTCCACTCAAGATAATTTCCACAAAGTCATCTTTCTTTCCTTGCTCTAGTATGTAAGATTTGGTAGCCTAGTGGATGATTGGTGAGTTTTGGGGTTGTTGTGTTCTTTTAGTTGTATTTTGCTTCTAGTGTGTGTTGTGTGTGTATGTGTGGGCAAGTAATGGTGCAGTGATGATGAATGTGGATGGAGGGCAAAGGAAGATTAGGTGTGATTGTTATTATGCTTTGGGTTGATGTGTATATTGAGCTTATCATGTGTAAGATTATGCTTTGGTACGTTGTTTTGAGATTGTTTTGGGTTGGTTTGATTTGGAATTGTATGAATGGGAGGCTGGGTGTTTGAAGGGCCGTTTCTGTAAATTTTCGCAGGTGAGCCGCGGGTGGGCTAAACCCAACTGTGGCACTACTCAAGGAGCCTTCACCGGTGTCAACTCTTTGGAAATTGAGCCGTAGGGTGAGGGCCACTAAGCCGCAGTCGCGGCTCGAAGGTTTCTGGTCGCGTCAAGTCTCTGCCCACCCAGCCATGGGCAGAGCTTGATCCAGCCGCAACCGTGGCTGGCAGGAGGAGACCCGTGGATCAGCCTCTGGCCAATGATCCGCAGGTAGGTGTTTAGTGATCCACGGGTGCGGATCATGGGATTCCACCCGCGGATCATTCTTTTTCTAAGTGGAATGGTTTCTTTTGTACTTTGAGTCTAGAGTTGAGCTTTATTATGTTTCTTTGATAGAATTAGAGTATAATCGGGTGTTTATTGTGTATTATAGGCAACGACGGTATGTACCCCTACTCGAACTATTTGAACTAGTCTTTAAATTGAGGTAAGTAGTACTTGAATCTCTTTATCTTTGAAAATGTGCTTTGCTAACTTTAAAGTTTGGAAATGTTAAATTCTATATAATTGGGCTTGAGTTGGTTATATTCATGTCTTACTATGAAATAAGTATATGTGGACTATTTGATTGTTTGAATGACTATGGTTTTGAGCTCTTGTATGTGAAATGGATTGTGACAGAACTAGTTCCTTAACATTGGTGTTTGTAGTCAATCTTTGAACCATACTAACCATGTGATAGTTAGTTTTGAACCAGACCAACCGAGTAGTAGTTGGTTTTGAACCGTGTTAACCGGGTTATAGTTAACAACTGGATATCCAGAGTCATTAGTCCACTAACTAGTTGAGCTCTCATCGTATTGTGTCGTGAATTTGAATAGGATTTGAATTGTGTTTGGAATGACCACGTATATTTTGAACTATATGAACTATCGTTTTGCATTGCAAGTATAAGTATATGTTTAACAACTGTAAGCCCCAAAGAGATCTTTTACTACTTGTTGGGTGATTTATCACTCACTCCATTGTTTAACTTCGCAGGTGATTATTTTGTAGAGGAAGATTGGGATGACTTTTGGATCTCATAGTCATATATTAGCGTAGACAGGAATGAGTTTATCTTTGTTCATGGAAGTATAGCCATACTTTTTGTATAAATTAGGTTATACATGTGATCCCCTATTATTTTTGTTATGGGGAAATGGAAATGTAAATGGATGATATATATTATGAATGAACGATCTTCTTTTGAGCAATGAATTGTGTATCCCTTAAGTTATGATTTGTATTATTCTTTGGTATGCATCGATTTAGCCTTGTGTTCTAACGTAGTTTAGGGTATGACGGGTGCCACGTCTTGGGTCACGGTCAGCTATGATCTTAATTATGAAGTACAAAAGTAATTAGTCTTAGTTTCATTAACAATACTTAGTTGCTATAATGCTAGCCCCATTCCTAAGTTGAAGTAGAAGACTTCGTAGCCAATTTTTTATCAAGAACGGCTGATCCGCAATAAGAAATAAGAACCTATCTAACAAATTTGAATGACAATTTGATCATTAGTTTCTTTTGTTTGGGATTAGGAGGGCATTGCTGTCACTATTCAAGAGCCACATATCAGAAAAATTTACTCTCCTTGTAGAAAAGAGAGGGAGGAAGGATAATATTGCATCTATCCATCTTCTTAGATCGTGCCAATGTCCGCTTCACTTCATAAACATTTTTTTAGCTACCAATAAAACATACATTTTACAATTCACACTAGAAAATTTGAAATAATGCTATCTGGTAGACAACATTATAATTACTGATAATCCAAAACAACTGAAATTCTCACCTTTACATAGATCATTTCTTGGTCCCAAATTTTTCAAAAAAAAAGTACAAAAAGAAAGGAAAATATGAAGCAATAATATCTGCAAATTTATCTTTTATTGAACAGTAAAAATAAAACAACAGAATAAGCCCTTGCTGAGACTAATACTCCCTCCATCTCACTAACGAGTCCTTTTGTCTGTCTCAAAATTATTGACAGTTCTCTAAATTGACAAACAATTTCAAATGTTATTTCAGATGTATCTTATTAGCCGGCTCCAACTTATTCATTCTTAGAAGCCTGGCAAAATTGTAAAAGCAGCACGTCACTTGTAGTTGATTGTACAAAAAATTTTATGGACTCAGTAGTGACATGCTGGCATTTTGAAGCAAAACAAAACATATTGTGTAATACCAAGGTCATCCTAGGGATTATATTGCAATTTTGACTTCTAGGGTGATTAGATGAATGGTAAACTTATGGGGGACTCATTTGCAATTTTGGGAAAGCTATTTTCTTTACCAAAGGCTAGGGCATTTTATTCCTTCAATTTCCCTCTTCTTCTTCTTCAAACTTTCTCTCTTTTTCTCTCTAAAGTTTCTCTCCACTTCTTCCTCTTTTTGAAGCAGGACTTGAAGAATTCAACTTTTACTCTCAAAGGGGGACTAGTAGAGGGACTTTTGAAGTTTTTACTCCAACCTCCACCCAAGGTAAATTTCTCTTGAGCCAATTCCTTCTTCCTTTGGTTATGTTGCATCAATGATGGGTAGATGGATGGGTAATTGAGATGTTAGGGCCTTAATGCTTTAGTGTATATGTGATTGTGTTGGTTTTTGTGTGTGTGTGTGTGTGTGTGAGTTGATGGTGGAAATGTGATGATTGTGAGTAAGGAACTTTAGGAGATTATGTGTGATTGTGGCATATGCTTATGATCTACAGGTATTGTGAACTCATTGTCAGTTGTCGTTGTGATATTGAGTCATTTTGAGCCTGGTTTTGAGGTTGGTTTGAATGGAGGTGAGTTTGGGTATGTGAAGATTGATTTTGCAGTTTTTTCGCAGACGAGCCGTGGGTGAGACCATGGGAGCCGCGATCGCAGCTCGACGCAGATTGATCGAGTCAACTGCTGCTTGTCGAGCCGTGGGCAGGCTGAGGCCAACCGTGGCCACGGCTGGTAGCAAGACACCCGCGGATCGGCCTTTGGCCAGTGATCCGCGGGTCAGCGTTTGTGATCCGTGGGCACGGATCATGCACTCCCACCTGCAGATCACACTTTCTCTTTTGTTTTTGTTTCCCTTTGAGTCCCGAGTCTTGAGTTAAGTTTTAATTATGTTTTCTTGGTAGAATTAGAGTGTAATTAAGTGCTTAATTATGTGTTTTAGGTGAAGATGGTGATAGTTTCTTTGGATTAATTGATTAGCTTGGATCGAGATAAGTGGTACATGTATCCTTTATACTTTTGAAAATGTATTTGTCAAAATGATGTTTTGTAAACTATTTACATATTTTAAAGTGGCATGGGTATGCATATGTTAATGATTTGCCATGAATATATAGTCAAATGTGAATGAATGAATGTTTTGTGATTGAGCTCTTGTGTAAAGTAATTATTGATGGGACTAATTCCTTAAAATTGATGGAGGAGATATAATCTTTGACCGCGCTAACCGGGAAGTGTTAGCTTATTGTTTTGAACTGTGTTAACCAAGTTGTAGTTAACAACTGGATATCTAGGGTCAATGTGCTTTATTACTTGAGCTCTCTCTTTAGTATCTATATAAAATGTTATGTGGACCACATTTATTCATATGAATTACAATTAAAGTGATGATTATTTGAATGATATCATGTATATGTAAATGTAACATACTCAGACCAATAAAGTTATACTTGTACTACTTATTGGGTGAGTTTTCACTCACCCTTTTATTTTGATACGCAGTGGCAGATGACTTCATAGAAGAGGTTGAGACTAACTCATAGAACTAAGAGATCAAAGTGAAGAATTCATGCTTAGCGGTGAATCTTGTTATATTGTTTAGATTGAGTATGTTATATCATGATATGACTTGGGAATGATGATCGTAGTATTTATCTTGCGTTGTAATTATAGACTTAAAGATTATTGAGTTGAATGATGTAATACTGAAGTTTAATGTTTTTAGATATTACTTATGTTATTGTGGGATAAATTATCTAGATACTTTGACCTTTGTAGCCTTATGACTCAGGTTAGTCTAGTCACGGCGGTGCCAGGTCCCGAGGGACGGGGCGTGACATTTTATTGGTATCAGAGCTTAGGTTTGAATCCTAGTGGAGCTTAAGTCGACCAATCTTAGAACCTAAGTCTAAATTATATTAGAATTTAAGTTTGAATCTTTTTAGAACTTAAGTTTGAACCTTATTAGAGCTTAAGTTTAATCCTATTTGTAATGCTTTACATATGAATAATTGTCTATTTTGGGTGGTTAGTGTGTACGTTGAACAGGATTATTGAGGCTAGTTGATTCACACTTCGGGGTGGCCAACCTTAGTGTGGGTTGACTTAGTTTTGATGTCTGTGTTCGAGTACTGATGGTTGATGATTGAAGATTTCGTAGCTTTGTATATTTGGGTTTAGTTTTACTTTGTTATGGATTGTTTTAGTATATGTAACTTAGTGTTAGTAGTTTAGCTCTAACATAGCGTATATTTGCAAGATGGCACCTCCTAAGAAAGTCAAGGTGTGTTATTGTTGCCATAAGGTCCATTTGGGAGAATATAGGTGGAAATCGAGGGCTTGTTTTGAGTGTGGAGAAACGGGACATAAGGTGAGTGACTACCCAAATCCTATGCCATGTGAGAGCAGAAAGGAACCTAGAACCAGGTCAAATGTGGATGCCAGGCGATCTCAACCAACTTGCCAAGTATGTGCTTTGACTCAACAAGACGCGAGAAGAGCCAAGACGTGTCGCTATTGCCAAAAGTTACACAGAGGTGAATGCAAGTTTAAAATAAAAACGTGTTTTGGATGTGGATAGATGGGACATAAGGCAAATCACTATACAAACACTGCACAGAGTGAAAGCAGCTACACCTAAAGAGAGTACCTAAATGCCGATATGATTCAAACCCAATTAAACTCCGAGATGCGCACTTTGACTTCGCAAGATGTAGACGAAGCAGAGGATGTGACAATAGGTATGGGGAGAGTTAATCCTTTATAGTTCTTGTTTTGTTGGATTTTGGAAATAGTCACTTTCATTTTCATGAAATTCGCACGATTACTACATGTCAAACCACGCACTCTAGATTATCTATATAGGATAGAAACTCCCTTCCGAAGGATTTTGATTTTCAATCCTGGATTTGACGTGTAAAGCCTAGATGGAAAGAAAATTATGGCACCTAAACATAGAGAGTTTGGTTTTATGCTAAGTGTGGGATAGTTGTTTCGATATCAGGTTCGTGTGGAATTTGAAGGGAGAAGCATTGATTATCGTATTCTTAAAACCCCATCCTTTTCTTTTAAAAGTGTATACTAGAAATTCGAGAGGGAGAAAGCCGTATCATATCTATTCACCTTGCAAACCTTGAATGCCACTAAGAGAATGTGTGTAAGTACTTCTTGGCCTATGTAGTCGATATCTACTACAAGAGGGTGGTGAAAATTTGAAGACTTCCCGATCGTAAAGAACTTTCGAATGTGTTCTCCTATAGAACTATTGAGATGATCACCAAAAAGGGAAAATTGATTTTGAGGTTAACTTGGTACCATGACCAAACACATATATAAGATTTCTTATAGTATGATTTCTATGAACCATAAGAGCTTAAAATGTTCATTCATTTAGGAAGTGTTAGGTATGTGATAGAAAAAGTTGTTTGAGCTATTGAATAACTATCATTTGGCCATCAACTATCACCAACTTAGGAAGCCTTGAGTTAGGAAATGTAAGAACTATGACTTGTGATGCTCGTGAAGCAAATTGAAGAATTGAATTTGGAAATAGTAGTTTTGACCCTCATCACTTGACTTACTTTGGTTCGAGGATCAAAGAAGCATAAAGGAAATATGTTAAATTGGTGAAATTCAAGTATAGGATTACGAGGGAATAGTTATCTGACTGTTAATTGCACTAGAAGAGTAAGTTATGGAGTGTAAGACCAAGCGGTTGTGCCAAGGACATTGACCTAAGAAGAAAGTTATTAATGGAAGCTCGTCCTCCCAAACTTTCTATCCACCCTAGTAGTATTAAGATGTATTGGGACTTGGGGCAATCCAAATTGTGGAACGGCACGAAGAGGGAAACTGTAGAATATGTGTCAAGTATTTAGTGTGGTAACAAATCAAAGCGGGGTATCAATGATATACTAGATTGTTAAAGCCTTTGGCGAAACTAGAACGAAAGTTGAAGCACGTAATTGTGGTTTATGATTTTGGGCTACCAACAAATTAGGTGGGATAATTATAATAACTAGGTAATTACGAATAGGTTGATGAACTCGGCTATTTTCTATCTATGGTTGCTACTGCCTTTACGGACACATCGATGAATCTCTATATGAATCGCACGACTATTATCACGGAGTCACGATAAGCATTTTGTTTAATCGAGACTTCAATTTACTTCGAAATTTTGGAGGAGTTTCAACAAGCCACCGATACCAAGTTGAAAGTAGCACAGCGTACCACCCGAAACAGATAGACACTCGAAACGCACCATTTTACATCAGAAGTCTTACTTCAACCACAATGACCATAGTCGCGATGGTGTAGCACCTTTTGAAGCATGATATAGGAGGAAATGTAGGTCGTCTCCATATTGGTATACAGAGGGTAAGAACGCAATCAAGGAACCGAATCTTATATAGTCTACAATAGAGAAAATAGCCATGATGAATAAAAGATTAAAAATAGAGTAAAACATACAAAGAAGTTAAGAAGATTTAAAGAGAAGACAGTTGACACTCAAGTAGGAGACAAGATATATCTCAAAGCTTTGTTGACGTATAGAGTAATGAGAATTGGAACAAGTGAGAAGCGAATGTAAGGTTCGTAGGACTACTCGCAATTAGAGGAATTAGAGAGTTAGGATTCCAAGTATGTATTTGTCATTAGCTATATATATGTAAGTATGAGCTACTTTTGCATATGAGAACTCAACCTACGAAGAAGTGCCTGTTTGAGCTAGAGATTACAAGGACTACGTTAAGGAGATAGACCATTCCCTATATGGAAGTGCAATGATCTGACCCTGGGATTTACAAAGTCATGAAAGAACTTGAAGAGGAAATATATGTGAAGTATACATTACTAGTGGACTCCTGAGCTACACGTAAGTTTCGAAGCCGAAACTTTTTATAAGAGGGGGAGAATGTAATACCAAGGTCTTCCTAGGGATCATATTGTAATTTTGACTTCTGGGTGATTAGATGAATGGTAAACTTATGGGGGACTCATTTGCAATTTTGGGAAAGCTATTTTCTTTACCAAAGGCTAGGGCATTTTATTTCTCCAATTTCTCTCTTCTTCTTCTTCAAACTTTCTCACTTTTTCTCTCTAAAGTTTCTCTCCACTTCTTCCTCTTCTTGAAGAAGGACTTGAAGAATTCAACTTTCACTCGCAAAGGTGGACTAGTAGAGGGACTTTTGAAGTTTTTACTCCAATCTCCACCCAAGGTAAATTTCTCTTGAGCCAATTCCTTCTTCCTTTGGTCATATTGCATCAATGATGGGTAGATGGATGGGTAATTGAGAAGTTAGGGCCTTAATGCTTTAGTGTATAAGTGATTGTGTTGGTTTGTGTGTGTGTGAGTTGATGGTGGAAATGTGATGATTGTGAGTAAGGAACTTTAGGAGATTATGTGTGATTGTGGCATATGCTTATGATTAACGGGTATTGTGAACTTATTGTCAGTTGTCGATGTGATATTAAGTCATTTTGAGCCTGGTTTTGAGGTTGGGTAAATTGGAGGCGAGTTTGGGTGTGTAAAGATTGATTTTGTAATTTTTTTCGCAGACGAGCCGCGGGTGAGACCATGGGAGCCACGGTCACGGCTCGAGGCAGATTGATCGCGTCAACTGTCTACCTACCGAGCCATGGGCAGGCTGAGGCCAACCACAGCCACGGCTGGTAGCAAGGCAGCCGCGGATTGTCCTTTGGCCAGTGATCCGCAAGTCAGCGTTTGTGATCCGCGGGAGCGGATCGTGCACTCCGACTCGCAGATCACACTTTCTCTTTTGTTTTTGTTTCCCTTTGAGTCCCGAGTCTAGAGTTAAGTTTTAATTATATTTTCTTGGTAGAATTAGAGTGTAATTAAGTGTTTAATTATGTGTTTTAGGTGAAGATGGTGATAGTTTCTTTGGATTAATTTATTAGCTTGGACCGAGATAAGTGGTACCTGTATTCTTTATACTTTTGAAAATGTATTTGTCAAAATGATGTTTTGTAAACTGTTTTGCATATGTTAAAGTGGCATGGGTATGCATATGTCAATGATTTGCCATGAATATATAAATGTGGTCAAATGTGAATAAATAAATGTTTTGTGATTGAGCTCTTGTGTAAGGTAATTATTGACGAGACTAATTCCTTAAAATTGGTGGAGGAGATATAATCTTTGACTGCGCTAACCGAGGAGTGTTAGCCTATTATTTTGAACCGTGTTAACCGAGTTGTAGTTAACAACTAGATATCCAGGATCAATGTGCGTTATTACTTGAGCTCTCTCTTTAGTATCTATATGAAATGTTATGTGGACCACATTTATTCGTATGAATTACTGTTAAAGTGATAATTATTTGAATGATATCATGTATATGTAAATGTAACATACTCAAGCCAATAAAGTTGTACTACTTACTAGGTGAGTTTTCACTCACCCCTTTATTTTGATATGCAGTGGAAGATGATTTTATGGAAAAGGTTGGGACTAGCTCGTGGAACTAAGAGATCGAATTGAAGAATTCATGCTTAGCGGCAAATCTTGTTATATTGTTTAGATTAAGTTTGTTATATCATGATATGACTTGGGAATGATGATCGTAGTATTTATCTTGGGTTGTAATTATAGACTTATTGACGTAATACTGAAGTTTAATGTTTTTAGATATTACTTATGCTATTTTGGGATAAATTATCTAGATGCTTTGACCTTTGTAACCTTGTGACTCAATTTAGTCTAGTTGCGGTAGTGCCACGTCCCGGGGCACAGGGCATGACATATTGGCCCATAATGATTTGGACTGTTAGGATATATCTAAAAAGCAAAGCAAATTCACCCCTTAGACTGGTACTATTAGAAAAACCGCTCCACCTAAAATGTCACTATATTTTGGGAACGGGTAATAATTTGTGGTGATAATTGCCATTGGCACTTGCAATTTAACAAATTTGCTTACAACTGCCTATTAATAATTTCTTGGGGAGTAAATATATTCCAAATAGTGCTTAAAATCATCAATGCACAAACCATTCTTTGGATATAATGAAGGATTCACAATCAATAGGAGCAAAAAGGAAATAATTCTTCAAGATAAAATTTCTTGGTGGATACCAGTTGATTTATCAATAGCTGTCAAAAGTAAATTTCTATTCTGTATTGACTAATGAAGTTGTTCTTCAGTTGTTTGCATCAATGCTAGCTTCAACTTTAACAAGATGAATAGGAAACTAAAGATATTAAAGAGGGTATTCACTAAACATACTTGTTCAAAAGTGAGGGGCAAGGCGGAGTTGTGGAGAATCCGAGGTTGCCTTAGCCAAGTCTGAATCATTTTCTGAGCCAAAGGGTCAAGTCCAAGTCCAGCACCAGTTGGGGTCCCACTTGGAGGTGCACAAGTTTTCTCCAGCACCACCACATCCCACCCTGCTCCTATAAGAGAATGTGTACATGATATTCCTGCTATGCTTCCTCCCACTACTACCTTGGGCTTCCTATTGTTCTGCCACCCCTTCATTTCTTATTAGTTACTATATCTTGTGATTTTGCTGGGATGGAAGTGATAAGAGCAGTCTTTGAAATGGAGTCGTCTGTCAGTTTTTGATCAATAAGAATCAATTGTGCTTCGCTTTTACGAAAGCAACGCCAACGTATTGTATGGCCAAGGTATATCAGGTGCGACTATCACGTAGTGCACTGATAATACCAATTACATATGCCAGATAAACAAGTCAGTCGTCTAAGTCTCTATTTATTATTGAATGAACAATAGTAGTGTCAAAGACACTGTGATATTCAGTGTGATAAATACCTAACGTAATATGTTACTTTTGGATTAATACTAATCTAATCTAATTTCAAAAAAGTCCTATATTATTGTAACTTACTAAAAAAGTATTTCTCTAAATTAACACTAATTTAATTTAATTTTAAAATAATCTCATATTATCCTAACTTACTAAAAAATCTAAAATTATTTTTAATAAATAAAAATTAACCGTAATTTTCCTTAACAAATTGAAAGCCATAATTAATTAAAACCCTAAATTCTAAAAGCATAAATCCTAGACTCTGAATCTTGAACCCTAAATCCTAAATCCTAATTTAAAAGTAAACATAAAATCTAGTAATGAAAATATCAGCAAAAGTTTTTTTTTCCTAGAGTCTATGTTGCAATAATAAAAAAAAGTGATACTTACGTAAGAAACTAGTATTTCAGGTTACAGGTAGAATAAGGATTAGAGTTTGTAATTAATGATGACTCTTGAATGGTAAAGATTTGTTTGTAACTAAAAATCTAGTTACAATTTTTGACAGTGTTATTTTCCTTATTGAATCTACTTGTATACTTGGTCAGAATGTAATTGTTATCGATGCATCATATGATATTGTCACGTAATATATATTAAATATTTTATCTTAACATAATTAGTATCAATACATACTATTGTCATGTAACATACCTTAAGCATTTAATATTATTTTAAAGAAATAAAATGTGGAATGAAAGGTATGATGATTTATAGAATGTATGACGTGCACCCGTATATATACATGATATATGATATGATGCATTAACACCAATCATACATAAGTGAATAATGACATGAAGTGACCTACCATAAGTGCAACTAATAATTGGTTCTAATAGCGACACACATGCATATAAGATTTTTCAGTGTGGTTTCTTTTGTTTGGTACTTTTGGATGAAAATGAAAGAACAAGAGTGGCAAATCACTCCCGACGTCCCATCAAAATGGAGGAAAACAAAAGGCTGAAAGTTCATATTTTCCATTTGACAACATTGCCCGTACAAAGTTAATGCAAGAATTTCTGGCACTCTTTATATCCCAAACTTTGGATCTCATCCTTCTAGTATTTGTTCTAAAGTTTAAGAACATCATGTACATCTATTCTGCCATTCTTTTTTGGCTTTCGCTATCTTTACAAGGAGTGCAGATGGATTCTTTTAATTGTTGATTAATGAGCAAAATTCATTATTTAGTACATTTGTGATTATCAATATTATTAATAGGATGAATTAACCGGCCTTTTTCATTTTTTTTTCTTTAGTGTGATTCACCTAAATTAGTAATAGATTATTACTTTCGCTTGTTATTTTTGTTTCCCTATTCGTTGAAGAGTTATGATGTTGGGCGGAGCGCAGAAAGGGAACCATGGTTGTCAATATGGGATGAAGATGGAGGAAAGAAAGGAAGAAAGGAAAAAAAGAGAAAAATGAAAGGAATAGGAAAGGGAAAATTTGGAAAGAAAGGGCAAAGAAGGGAAAAAAAAGATTAACTCTTTTAAGAGACGAGTTTTTTTTTTTTTTTTTTTTTGGAAAGGAATTTAACTTCTTGAAAGAAAATCACATTTTTAATTATTGCCCAAATCTAAAGCCCGTGTAGCTCAAACTTTCCATTGTTTGGATAGTTTTCATCCATTTCTCATATTAGTTTATGGGTCTCTTACCAATAGTTTTTAATTTTTAATTTTAAAAGACCTATTTTATAATACTCTCAACTACTTTTTTCCCTTCTAATATTAAATTTTTTTGACATTCTCAACTACTTTTTTCCCTGCTTTTGAATTCTGATTTATAGCTTTTCTAAAATTAATTTTTACCAGAATCCTTGCTTTTGGATTTTGAATTTTAATTTTTCTAAAATTAGTTTTTACCAAAATTAGAATCAATTAAAAACAAACCAAATATATATAACATGATTCTCTGGATATTTTAAATCATAAGGGGATACAAATACTTTTGCAAAAACAACAAGAGGACATTATTGATTTTACCCCAAAAATTATATCGTTTCTCTCTTTTCATTCCTTATTACTCCAAACTCATCTTTTTATCTTCTCTGTGTTCTCCTATCATCTCCTGAAATTAGGCCTTGGTGACTACAAGAACGAGATTATTCTTTGCATAATTTTCTTTTGCTCTTCTTTTCACTCGCATAAAACTTGGTCTAATTTTTTCTTAAAGCAATTTTGGTCTCAATTGAATGAAAGCATAACTTGCATTAAATTCTTCCCTTTATTACAATTACAGATGCACTCCTGCTAATTATTTTCATTTAACTTGTTTGTGAGGGAAAATTATAGTTTTGATCTCATTACTTTAAGCATTGTATAAAAATGGTCGCCAAAATTTTGGTGGGTGCCAACCAACCAAAAATTATTTTATTAATTACCTACTCTCAAAGTTAATGTATATAGCAGCGAATAGGGTCGTCTCCTCAGGGAAAACTAGTAGAATTATTGCTTTAAAAAAAAACGCAGTAAAAATTGGGGGGAAAGTTTTTTCAATTCGTAATTAAATATAAAACAAATATGCAATAATTAAAATAGAATTAAAATATTAAAACAAACGAATAACAAGCTCTGGTTACGGAATCAATCTCAGCATCGGTTCACCCAATTGATCATCGACACATAAGATAACTCATGTATTTATGAATAAATTGGCTACAGTTGTCTAGCAACCGTTGTGCCACTAATCTTTCCTTAATTACCTGGTACTTAAGAGACGCTCTTAGACTACTTCGCTTGCTAAATAGATAACTCTCAAGATGCTCATAGGATTTAATCTAATTGCAGCCTTAAAAACTAGAAAAACCCAATTCTAGTTAACAAACACAAATGCGGGTTCACTTAAACTAGATTGGTTATTTCCATGATACAGATTAGACTACTTGTAAGGTACCGAAATTGTGTCATTGGCCACTAATATCAAAACATCCAAGTACATACAGATCAGATGCCTCAACTAGCAATAAACCATTCAGACAATTAAATAATTGGCCAAATTTATTCAATTAAATCAAAACAATCATAATAAATTGATAAACAGAAAATAACTAAATACCCATGAACACGAGTTGCAATTCAAACAAACATCGAAAGATCTCACAATTAATATGAAACCGTGCTTTGATTATTCTGCAGCTAGAAAGAAGTTTAGCAACGATCCATGAAGAAACTGCAACTAAAAGTATCTATGAAAATTAACTTTACAAGTCTTCAAAGGAAAAGAGAAAAGAAAAAGAGCTAAAACACTAAAAATGTTAAAACTAAAGGCTAGAGAATAACTCTCAACTAAACTAGAGATAAATATTGAATATTGCCTCCCTTCGTTGATTCCCCAGTAGTCCAAAAAAGTCACGGCCATCTTTTTCCATCTTTCCAATCCTCACATCACTTTTTGATAGAAAGGAAAGATTCCTTTCCTTATTTTATTCCAATTCCAATTGATACCAAATAGGCATAGAAAATTCATGAAGGAATTATTAGGAAACTGATTTAGTTTCTAATTGCCAATCAAACTCCAATCAACGATACTTCAAATCACACAAAATCTGCTCTTCTAACTCGAGAGGGCGTGGGGACGCTTTATAGCAGCAAATCTTCTAAAAATTTCTCTTAAAAGATTACTTTCCTCATTTGAATCATATAAGCAACATAAAAGCCAAATAATAATAAAACCTAGCATTTAGCATAATATTTGGCTATAATTAAGACAAAGTCTCAACAAATAATATGCATAATTAGCACTATTACAAAGTTTTAACAAAAATAAATTTGATCTGTTTTTTCCTTAAAGACAGCAATATTTTACTAGAAAAGTAAATATTTACAAAGCATATGTAGACACCAAATTTTGACACACCATTTATTTTCAAATATTGGAGGGGAACGTTTGCACTTTTGTGCCAAATTTTAATTTTTCAATAATTTGGGGGGTAAAATAGTAATTTTATCTGTAAATATTTTTCAATCAGCTTTTGGGGGTTTTTTAATTCATATTTTTACTTTTATGTGAATTTTTTAATTTATTATGATTTTTTTGGATTTAATTGGTATTCTTTATATTTTTACCATCACGAGGGCAAAATGGTAATTTCGTCCCGCGAATGCCATTTTAACTCATTTTTAGTTCTAAATTCATTTTTCTAATTCTTTAAGCATGTTTCTTAATTTTCTTGATCTTTTTCAGAGACAATTACTATTTTTTCCGTGAATTTTCATTACCCAAGGGCAAAATCGTCATTTTACAAATTAAATTTTTTTTTCACCAATTTTGAGTCAAAAATGCATTTTCTAGTGTTTTAAGCTTATTTGTAATTTTTGATAATTTTTTGAAGACCATAACTATTTTTCTATGAATTTTCATTGTCTGAGGGCAAAATCGTCATTTTATAGCTTAAATTCATTTTTTGGTCAAATTTTTTGGTCAAATTTTGAGTCAAAAAGGCATTTTGTAATGTTTTAAGCTTACTTTTAACTTTTTATAATTTTTTGAGGTTAATATCTATTTTTTGTATATTTTCGTTATACAGGGGCAAAATCGTCATTTTCACACCCCGAGCGCGTTTCGATCAGTTTTGAGCTCTAGTTTCATTTTTGAAATCTACTGTGAATTCTTTTTAAAAATTTAGAGATCGCTGTCATATTTCTTGTATTATTTTTTTAATTTTAGAGTTAAAAATATTTTTTTAATAAAATTAGCATTTTTTAATTTCGGTGGCATTTTTGTTATTTTACAGCATTCTTGGCCAAGAAGACAAATGGGCTATAAATACCCTCTTTAATCAGCAGAAAAGGAGGCGAAAAAATTAGAAACCCTACAAACACTTTTGCTTTTGTGATTTTTAGATTAAAACACACACTTGAACACCTAAAACACACACACTCCATTTTCTTTTGATTTCTAGTTACTGTTCATTAGGTCCGGTACTGTTCATCTTCATCAACGATTTCTCTTTCCACTATTCGTCATCTTCATCAAATTAATTTCAACCTTCAAAAGGTGAGTTCTTCATTTTTCTTTTTCTTTATGTTTTGATCCATTTTTTTATTTTTCTAGATGAATCTGATTGTGTATTCATTTATTTGAGATTTTGGATTAAATTTGTTTTTTTTCTAGCCTACCTATTTCTGGGTTTTGTTCTTGCTGAATTTATCTAGTTCTTTTTCTGGGTTCATCTCTCAATCCTTTTGTTCTCCATTCTCACCATCGTCTCCCTCTCAATCCATTTCCCTCTCTTCCACCACCTGAACCACCATCAACAATCAAAGAAACGTCAACGCCATTAGACAACCACCACCAGCAATCAAAGGAACATCCAGTAACTAAGAATCCTATCTGCAAAACCCAAGCCCATCTTCAATCACCCCTACAACCAGCAAACATAGTTCTCTCCCCACTATCAAATCCCGGCCATCATCAATAGCCCCCAAATGCACAGAATTACTTGCAAAGCCAAGAAAAAGAGAACAAACGACCTATAAAATTGCAATTCCCAATCATCATCACCACACAAACAATTAGTAAAAACCACACAGAGTTAGTTACAACCCAAATCAATTAGCCCCAAATTCGTCAAACTCTACCCCAATTATCACCGTCTTCTTCACCGAATCACCATACCAGTAAAACCAACGCCACTCCAATCACACTTCAATCATTTGCAAACCACAGACATGAACGCACACACACATCAATTTCATTTTTGCACAATACATACACACATTGAAGTCACGCATACACATACAGAACACACAATTAGATACACAATTGCACACACACACACACAGAACGTCCATTCACAAGGTCACGCACACATAGCCAATTTGCCACCCAAAATCCCTATAACCACCTGCAAATCCCTTTCCCCTGCGCCCAAATTGACCAAGACCGACCATAACCAGTACTTCCACTGCCGTCTCCTTCCATCTGCGCCATCACCTGTAAACAAAATCAATAGCCCAAGGTTTAATTATCCATAACCAATCACAATCACACCCAACCCACAAGGAGCCCGCCTACGACCAACTCCCTTTAACATGCCTGCCCCCAAATCACGCTGTTCCCCATGACACCAGCTGCCCAAATTCCCCCTAGGCCGTTTATGGAACAGAGAAGAGAGAGCGAGAAAACGCAGGAGAAAGAGTGAGAGATAGAGGATGTCAAAGAAGACAGAAACGGACAAAGAACAGAGGGAGTAAACGGCTAGGGAAGAGAGAAGAAAGAGAGATACAGAGCTGGAAAGGAGAAACAGATAGAGAAGAGAAGGAGGGAGGAACGGAGAGCCAAAAAAGAGGAATTTGAGAGAGAATAAAGCCGGAGAAGGAGAAAAACAGAGGGGTAATTGGAAAAAGCAAGAGAAAAATAAAGAGGAAGTATAGAGAATGAATAGAGGAGAAAAGAGAGGGGAACAAAGAAGGAAGAAATAGAGAGCTGAGAGGGATGAAAGAAAAGAGAGTTGGCGAGATTGAGAAAGAGAAAGAGGAGAATGGATAAAGATATAAGAGAAGAGAAAAGGGAGGGGAACAGAAAAGAAGAGAGAAACGGTGAAGAAGAAACAAAAGGGGGAGGAAGAAAATAAACAGAAAAAGAAGAGAAAGAAAGTCTATTTCTGGAGAAGAGAATTGATTTTCAGGGAAACTTAGGTCTTTAGTTATGGTGTTCTTTTATAAGATAATTTTGCTTTGTTCATATAATCTGGTATGTGTTTTGTTCTCAGGGATTTAGTTATTTAGTTAACTAATTCAATTAACTTAACTAATTTAGCTAATCTATTTGGTCTTCATTTTAATTTTTGGGTAGCCTTCTTTCTGCTCATTTTATTTAATTTTTAGCCCCTTAGAATTCTTAGGTAGTTTATTACTCCCATGAATTTGCCATTTTTACACAACTGAATCCTCCATAATTATAAATTGACCCCCCTAATTCTAATTTCTTTCAATCAAGTTTTTATTAATTGCAATTAAGCCCATTAGTTGCTGAAATTTATATTTTTGTGCCCTTTTACTTGCTTAAATTTATATTTTTTTGCCCCCCGTTTATGTGAATTTTTTTAATTTTACCCCTTGAGTTTTATTGAACTTTATTTTAGCCCTGCAGTTGCTAGAATTCATTTTTTATCTCAATTCGTCAATAGTTATATATTTTAGGTTTTATTTGATTATACCGAGGTACCTTGACTTGTTTGTTCATTTTGAATAGTATTTGTACCAGGTCTTCAAGAATAGGTATTTTCGTCACCCTTTTAATTTTCCTCTTTACGTGCTCCAATATGCTCCAATATGATTTTTTGCATTATTTTTATTGTTATTTGCTTATTTCTTATTTTATATACTTGTAGCGTATTTACGTATTTACATTATTTAATTTTGAATTTTTATTATTATTTTAAAAAATATAATATTTTGTATTTAGCTAGTCAATGTAATAGTTAGGTCATTTTTCTCATATTTTAGCAAAAATTGTGTAATTAGGTAGAAAGTGTAATAGATAGGGCATTTTTTATTTTCCCTAAAAATTGTAATTAAACTCCTTGATGTAATAGTTAAGGCTTATTTGTTTTATGTGCTTATGTGCTTATATGTTTTACCGTTTTCTTTAGGATTTTTGCATCTAGAATATTATGCTTATGTGCTATGTGCTCCTATGTGATCTTATATGTTTTTATATGTCTAGTTTGCTTTTAATTCATGCTTTAATATTTAATTCATGATTTATGGTATTCCGTCACCGCACTAGTCCAACGCTAGTTGTGGCTTCATTCTTTTCCCGCTAGTCCAACGCTAGTGGGATTTTTTAGAACAGGCTAGTCCAACGCTAGACTCTTAAGACATTTTAGTGTTAGGTACATTCGTGTACATTTCACATCTCATTTCACACACTTTTAGTTTTCTTTTGTCATGATTTTATTATTACTATTATTCGTTATTATTATTATTATTGTTATTTCGACACATTTTTTAAAATGCATGACATTTAAGTTGCATCTCACTTAGACTTTAGGACATTTGTGTGATCCGAATAGAAATAGTCGACTACTCACGTGGGAAGCAGTGGCGTACAGGCCGTTCCCCCCTCCGTGAGGAGAAACATACAGTCACGAGTTATTAGTCCCCCGTACCCGTCATGTTGCATACCCACCTTCTTTCTTCACTTACTATATATTATTTTCTTTCTTTTTGCATCACATTTTGCATAAACTCGTGACTCCATCGAGGTCTCGACTCGGATTTCGCAATTAATGCGATAATTCCGACCAAATCTCGACGGAATATTTCGACCCTCCTGATATTCACATTTAGACTTAGGATTTGCATTCATTAGATACATCCGAACGCGATAGAATCTAGGGTTAGTTTAGGAAATTTTGATTAAACCTCGCAACTAGCCTCGGCTAGGTTGAAAAGGTGCCTTAGGACACAAGCCTTTGCCTTCTCTTTCTTCAAATGTGACTCCCGGATCTTTTTCTCTCGTTTTTCGTAGACCGGAGTCGAAAAAGGGTTTTAAATGATTTTTTTAAAAATTTTGTTTTTTGTTTTGTTAAAACGATTTTTTGGGTGACTTGGTATACCGTAACTCAATACCAAGTGACAACTCCATTTTAAATAAAAGCCTTTTTCAAAAATTATTTGGCCAAACCTGTCGCATATTTTAGTCCCGGCCTTGTTTTCTTTTAAAATACCATTTTTCTTAAAATACACTTTTTTTTACTAAAACTTGATTTTTCTCACACACGCACGGTTTTTTACGAAAAAACCTTTACTTTCGAAAGTGTCACCGAGACCGAATTGTCTTTTAGGACGTGACAGTCAACGACCTCACGAGCACCCTTTACGTCACGATTTTTTCGGACGCGATAGCATAGACAGGTTGGTCCCTATCAAGTCATTCATAGCCTAGTGTATTTCTTCCGCCTAACATCAATAAGTGCAAATAAAATGTGCGTTTGGTTATTAAGCCTACTTCCTTCACCATTAGTAGGTGGCATCACACCCGCCAAAGCCAACCAAGCTTTGCTAGGTTAAGGTTCTCCCAATGCCAAGGTCAAGTTCGAACCCAGCCTTGGCATTTAAAAAAGGGAGAGGAAAAAAGAGATAGATTTTTCAATTGTGAGTGACAAAAAGTCTGAGAACTCACTCTAGGATTAATTTGGGAGCCTCACTTTAATTGTGTGAGGCAAAATATACATTATAATAAAAATTGATGATGATTAAAAAAAGACACTAGCCAAACAAATTGATTATAAGTAGTTGCTTCGTCCTATTTTTGAAAAAAAAATTAATATTATCTAAACACATTTTTTATAACATTTTATATTTCTAACCACTATTTTCTTTAAATACATTACATCTCAAAGGGTGTTATAGTTTTTTTTTTTTCAATATACTTCTAAAAAATGCAATGCAAAGGGTAATATAATTGTAGGTACCAAATTTTGACACACCATTTATTTTTCAAATATTAGGGGCTTGCTTATATATTTTGGGTCAAATTCTAATTTTTCAAAAAAAAGAGGGAACAAAATCAATAATTTCGGGGCAAAATAGTAATTTTCAACTGTAAATGTTTTGTCGTTAGTTTTGGGCTTTTAAATTCATATTTTGCACTTTCATACGTACTTTTTAAATTTCTGTGATTTTTTCTGGTTTAACTGATACTTTTTTATATTTCGCCAGCACAGGGGCAAAATGGTAATTTCGCCTCGCAAATACCATTTTTTGCTCATTTTTTAGTGTCAAATTTATTTTTCAAAATTTTAAGCATTTTTCTAAATTTTCCTAATTTTTTCGGAGACGATTGCTAATTTTCTGTAAATACTGCGTTTAGAGACAAAATTGTCATTTCACATTCCAAACGCATTTTTCATCACTTTTGAGTGTTAAATTCATTTTCTAGGATTTTAAGGTCAATTTTTAATTTTTTTGGTAATTTTTTGAGCTGACTGATATTTTTCATATATTTTGACAGTATTATGGCAAAATTGTCATTTTATATTCCAAACTCCTTTTTCACCAATTTTTGGGTCCCAAATTCAATTTGAGGTTTTTAAGCATGTTTCTAAGTTTTTCTAACTTTTTTCGGGGTGAATTTCTATTAACAAATTTATTATTTACATTTTTCTTCATTTTTTCTATTTTTGTGAGAGCACATAGATTTTTAATCTTTTGTAAGGGTAAAGTTGTAATTTTGGTAGTCAAGGGCGTTTTGGTCTTTTAGTCATTTCTTGGAAGATAAATCTTTTGTACACTATATATAGTTCATTATAGGGAGAGAAAAAAAAAGGGAGAAAAAAATGAAAAAGCCTAAAGAGAGTTTTTAGTTTTTAGTTTTTTTATCCATTACACCTAAAACACAAAAAACATACACTTTTTCTTACATTTTACTTCAAGTTTTCACCAAGAACACCATGAACACCTACTAACTTTTAGTACATTTTCAAGCCTACACTTAGAACACCAAAAACACACACTAGCTAATCTCACACACTTATTCACTCTCTCTCTCACGCACTACACACACTCCCATACACTTCTTGCATTTTCTCTCTCACACACTAGCTCACGATCTTACATACAGCCACACACACTCTTACATATACACCACACCTACAAACGCAGAAACACACATGCCACTCTAGCACTCACACATAAACACTCTGCACACAAACACACACAGATACTCCCACAAAATCTCAAACACAGCAACACTTACACAGAACTCACATGCGGTTCACACACCACAATCACACACAATTACACATAATCATATGCTGCACACACACAAACACACATAATCACAGTATCAGAACACAAATTCACACACGCAGATGCCCATACACAGATAAGCACACACCATCCCATACAGATTTACAAACACACACACACATTGATACATGAACAATACACAAGTTTGTAATCCTGCAATATTACACACATTCAATCAATTGGACCTTCCCCTGTCAACCAAATTTCCCTTGCAGCCAACCTAACTGCTACTCTTCCACCACCGCAAGTCCAAATCCACCCATAATCACCTTTCCTCTCTCTCAATCCCACCATCATAGCACCACCAGCACTACCAACCTCCTCCGCCAGCAATAAATTAATGCAAACTACCCAAAACCCCACCACCACAGACCCCATCACTAGCAATTTTCCCAATAAACCAACAGTAAAAACAAGCCTAGTCACAGCCACTTCATATCGGTAGAAGAACAAAAAACCAGCAACACAAACAATTCTCCGCCCTTGTTAAACCACCGCCACAACACCATTTCCTTTATCACGACTCAATTCCCTGCCCGTGAAAACCACTGTCCAGTTGCCCACTTCCACAGTAACCAAATTTCACCGACATAAACAATCACCATCACCACCACCTTGTGAAGACACCTAAAATTAGTCCAAATTGTACCCAAAAATTCAGCTCTGCCAAAGCCATAGCGCCTCCTCTACAGCCATAGTCAAGACCACAACCACATCAATCTCCACCATCCAACCACCACCCATTGCCAAGCCATAGCCCCAGTTTTCCCTTGAAAAAAAGGTCCTTCCCCGACTACCTAACCATTTTAGGCAGCTTCAATCACCACCTGGACTCACACGATCACACTTTCAATTTTTCTCTACTACCCACACCTGCAGAAAGCCACAGCCACATCTATCTCCCCCAATTAACTTCTCGCCTATCACCAGCATCCACAAAGCCGCAGTTTCACCGTCTCTGGAAACATATCTGTGCAACCCCTCCATTGCAAACAGCAGCAATACCACAAACAAGCTCAATCTCAACCGACAACCTCTTCAACCAGTGACCAAGGCAATACCACCATCGCTAGACCACCGAACACAGCAGCAGTAGCCATCAACTCCCAGCCATCATCATCAATCACTACCACAACCAGATCTACCACACTGCACACGATTTCATGCACTCAACCTCACGTATACACACACAATCACGGTCGGCCCATCAGAAGCTGCTACATCCAGATAATCACTTCCACCGCCTCTTAATTCAGGTGAGTTTTTTTATCCCTCCAATTTTTTCTTATAGATTTCAATCAAATGATGAATTGCTTGTGGATTTGAGTAAATATTGGGGGAAGTAGAAGTTTAGAACTGATTTGAGGTTCTTGGGGAAATTGAATTCGGTTGAAGGAGAGAGGCGAGGAGAGTAGAAAATAGAGGGAGCTGGTGAGTGACGAGAACGAATTAGAAGCAAGGAGAGAACAGCGAAATAGAGAGATAGATGGAAGAGAAAGTGAAAAGACAAAGGCGTTTGAAGAGCAAAAGAAGATCAGAGGAAGTAGAAGAGAGAAAAGAAAAAGGAAGAAGGGGGAGAGAATAAGAGAGACAGAGAATGGGAAAAGAGGGAACGTTCAGTCAAGGAGGCAAGAGAGAGAGAAAGAGAGAGAAGCAAGATATCACGGAGAGACGGAGAACGAGGGCTGGTAGAGAGTAAGAGCAAGAAAGAGGTAGAGAGAAGACATAAGCTAAAGAAGAAGAGAAAGAAAATTCAGTTTTGGGGGAAACTTGATTTGGGGTGTGGGAATTGGATGATCTGAAAGTGGGATTTGGGTAGAAAAATGGGATGAATTGGAGAGTTGTATTAATTTTCATTGAGTTAGTTAATTTTGGTTTTTGTGTTCATTTAGCGTTAATTTAGTTGACTAATTAATCCACTGAAATTGATTTACTCCTTTAATTTGGCTTGGTTTTTGTTTTCTGTTTAGGGTTTGGGATTTAATTTCAATTAAATAACTTAGTTAATTAATTAGATTAATTTAGTTACTGATATAGTTTTATCTAGTTAATTGTGATATAAGGATATTTAATTTAAGTTTTAATTTATTTTTTGCCATATTTTTTTATTTATCATAGAAAATTTATTTAGGTTGAGTGTCTGTTTCCTTTAATATTCTCAGTATGCCCTATGAATCTTTCTTCCTTTTGCATTTTAGTCCCAATTATTTACAAATTGACCCCCCTTAGATTTTATTTTCTGTCAGTTAGGCCCATTATCATTGTTGGAATTTACATTCTTGTGCCCTAAACCTACTAGAGTTTATTTTGTTTGCCCCCCAGTTTACTCTAATTTTGCATTTCTACCCTATTAGACTTATGTGAATATCTAATTTTTACCCCTTAAGTTTCATAGAAATTTATTTTTAAGTCCTTTTAATTGCTAGACTTTACATTCTTAGCCCAATTTGTCAATACTTATATATTTTAGGTTTTGTTTGTTTATATCGAGGTACCTTAACTTGTTTGTTCGTTTTGACTAGTATTTGTACCGGGTCTTTGAGAGGTACCCATTTTCCTCATTAATTCATTTTTATGTGCCCCAATGTGCCTTTATGTAATTTTTATACATGTTTCTTCATATATTTCTTATTTTACATGCTTTTTGCGTATTTATTTATATTATGATATTTAATTTCAAATTTTATTATTTTGGCAAAAAGTGTAATATTTTCATATTTAGCTAGTCAATATAATAGTTAGGCTACATTTCTTATTATTTCACAAATGTTTGTGTATTTAGATAGCAAGTTTAATAGATAGGTCATTTTCACTTTTCCCCACTCAAAATTGTAACTTAAACATCCCTGGTGTAATAGTTAGGGTTTATTTGTTTCTGCGTGCTTATGTGCTTATATGTTTTATCGCTTTCTTTAGGGTTTTGCATCTATATATCATGCTTACGTGTTATGTGCTCCTGCTTGACCTTATGTGTCTTTATGTGTTTAATTTTCCTTTAATTCATGTTTTACGATTTAATTCATGTTTTATGTTATTCCGTCACCACACTAGTCCAACGCTAGTTGTAGCTTTATCGTTTCCCGCTAGTCCAACGCTAGTGGGATTTGTCAGAAAGAGCTAGTCCAACGCTAGACCCTTAGGTTAGTACTAAGATTTACACATCTTGTGTGCATTTTACATCATTTCACACACTATCCCCTTTGTAGATTTTCATCATTTTGCATGATTTTCATATATGTACACAATTATCATTATTATCTATTTTCAAGTATTTGGCAGCGCATGACATTTAGGTTGCATTTTCACTTAGGCTTTTAGGATATTTGTGTGATCCGACTAGAAATAGTCGTCTATTCAAGTGGGAAGCGGTGGCGTATATGCCGTTCCCCCCTCCATGAGTAGAAATATTCAGTCATGAATTATTATTCCCCTGTACCCGATATGTTGTATCTCCTATTTTCTTCGACCACTTATTATCTATATTACTATTTTTCTTTTCTTTTTGTATTTTATTTTGCATTTACACTCATTACTCCCTTGGGCCTCATTTCAGGTTTCACAATCAATGCGATAATTCCGATCAAGTCTCAACGGAACATTTCGATCCTCCTGATACCACATTTAGATTTAGGACTTGCATTTATTTAGATACGTCCGAACGTGATAGAATTTAGGGGTTAATTTAGGAAATTTTGATTAAACCTTGCAACTAGCCTTGGCTAGGTGGAAAGGGTACCTTAGGCACGAGCCTTTGCCTTCCCTTTCTTCAAATGTGACTCTCAAACCTTCGTCTCTCGTTTTTTTCGTAGACCAGAGTCGAAAAAGGGTTTTAAATATTTTTTCTAAAAATTTTATTTTGTTTTGTTAAATGATTTTTTCGGGTGACTTAGGTATACACTAACTCAATACCAAGTAGCAACTCTATTTTTTTAAATAAAACCCTTTTCAAATTAGTTGGCCAAAACTGTCGCACTTTTAGTCCTGACCTTATTTTCTTCTAGATACTATTTTTTCTAAATAACACTTTTTCACTAAAAATTAAATTTTTCTCACACACGCACAATTTTTCCAAAATCTATCTTTTTCAAAGGGGTCACTGGACCGGACCGTCTTTTCGAGACACAACAGTCAATGACCCCACCCGTGTTTATCGATTTTGGGACGCGACAATACTGTCATATGTGATTTTTTCTTTCGAATCACAATTATAGTGACCAGTGTAGTCATATTGTATTAGGACTTTGTTCTAACCTTGTTATTGAGCCTGTATATAATGCTGCTTGAATCGCAAATATGGTCCATAATGTTTTTTTAAATTTGGCAAAAATTGAATATTTGAGAAAATTTCGACAATTTCAAACAGTGCGAGTTATTAAGCATCGGATATTAGTTCCAAACTATTAAATAGAAATAATTTTAACTTATTTAATATGAGAAGTCCATTTACATAAGAAGGTATATTTAGAGAAGTGTAGACTGAATAGATCTGAGTAGGTATCCAATATTGGTTAAGAAATCAATACTTTGGTTTGCTTCGTAGAAGGAGTGGGAAAAGTATTGATTTTTAACTTATGTGTGTGTGTGTGGGTGTGTGCATTGCACATGTTTTAATAAGTTAAAATGTAGAAATATTTTACTTTTTTAAATTTTTATAAATTTTTATAAAAGTAATAATTAGCCAAATATGCAAAATTTAATGACTCCTAATATTTTTTAAGCATGTCTTCATATTGTCTTTGTTTTCTTTTATATTACTAATTTCTTTAGTTCTTTTTATTGGAATTTACATCTTTTCGAATCATGGTGTTATTTTTGTCTTTACTGTTTTCATTTGTATATTTTACTTTTGTGTAAACTAAATTAGCTTTAAAAGGTAATATAATGGACTAAATTAGAGTTAACTAATAACAAAAGATTAAGGAATATGATTAATACACTCAGCTTTTTATTTTTTTAGACCAAAATTCTCTTATTATTTTGGATTACTATTTATTATGAATTTAAAGTGTTATATCTCAGGAGTATATTGTCTAAGTGGAGTGTACAAATCAAAGGTGACATATATAAACCATTACCTATAATTTGTAGACTTAAGATAGTCATTTTAGTTTTTATTAATTTTCAATTATTTTCATTTTGTAAACAATTGTTTTCATATGTCCTCAAATGTGCCAATACATAAACTGATTTTTGTCATGACCAATGAACAAAAAAGTGACTATTTCAATCATCAATTCTTGATTATATTTTGCACATAGCATCAAAGATTTTCGAAAATTAAAATCTTCAACTATATTCTTGGAGTTTGGTCAACATCATGTAATTAGTTTGTCACTTGAGATTATTTTAATGAAATAACATTTAATATGTTTACCCTTTTCAAGTAGCATGGTAACAATTTTGGGAACACATTGACTTATTTTTGTGCATTTATGACTAAATATTTTGGAAAATACTTAATAAATATCTCATGACTTTACTTATAAAATATTATATTTAATAGTCTTTGTAAATCAATAATTTGATCAAAAGTTTCTCATGACAAATTTTGCATTCTTATGTTTTTGCTATAGATAGTCTTGACATTTTATACTTTGGAACCCATGATATTGTACATAATAGTTTGATGCATCCTACATTTTAAAGCTTTATATATTATGTCGGTTTTTGATTAAAAGTTGTCTAAATATGAGTAATTGTTCACCATGGTTAATACATTTCTACTCAAAATTTATGAAGAAATTTATTTTTTTGGAAAGATTTATAACTAAAAGAAGAGAGAGTCGAGTCTAGATTTGAATAAGATAACCTAATATAATATTTATTAATCATTTTAGAAAAAAAGAGAAAGTAATGATTTAGACACTATTTTTCTTTTAATCATGCTCAATTTTTCAAGAAACAAAAGACCTTATCATATAATTACTTGTGCAAATTAAGCAAACCAATTATTGAAGTATGGCCATAATCTCACATAGCCAACAGGAATTGTTGATAATGTATAGTATACAGAAATAACATTGGATAAACTAACACTAATTTGTTGAGATATGCAATTTTTATGAAACCACAACTTGCAAAGATGCAATAGTATATGTACTATGTATTTTCTTCCACAATAAAGGTTTAATGAAGACTGTTGTGTTTTCTTCTTATGAAGATTGAGGGTGATGCATACCTTCATGAAATAAAATGATCCAAAATTATTGCAAAATAATAACGACAATAACATCTAAGCCCTTATCTCACTTTGTGAGGTCGGCTATAGAGATCGTGTCTCACTATTGAGATCGATTAAGACATATATTTCTATTACGATTTAGATATAAATGTCTTTTTTAATAGTTTCTTTCCAATTCTTTTTAAGTCTTCCTTTTTCCCTTTTAATTTGAACCAAAACTTCTTTATTTTTTACACTATTGGAGCATCTAGGGGTCTCCAATGCACATATTCAAACCATCTTAAGCGTGATTCTCTCTTCTTCTCATCTATTTGTGCTTACCCTACTTTCCTTCAATGCATTCGCTTCTTATTCTATCTAATCTAGTATGTCCGCACATCTATCTCAACATTCTCCTTTCTGCTAACCTCATTTTTTGTTCATGTCCACACTTAGTCACCTAACAATTTGCTCCATAAAGCATCACTAATCTTATAGTTGTCATATGACACTTTCCTTTCAATTTTAGCGGAGCTTTACGATCACAAAGTATGGATGGCGTAGTTCTACATTTGTTCTAACATGCTTGAATCATATATGTAACATCTTTATCTATTCTCCCAATCTTTTAGGTTGGAATTTACTCTCTCTCTATCATCTCATTGATTGAAACTATATCTTTTGCAAACAATATACATTCAAGAATGGCTTTATGTAGATGTTTAGTAATTTTATCAATTATTAAGGCAAAGAGATATGGGCTCAAAATCGATCCCTGCTGTAGTCCTACAGTGTTTGGAAATTCACTTGATATCTCTACTGATGTCCCAATATAAATTGTTATATTTTGATACTATCTTTTATAACTCTTATATATGCTACCCTTAACCCTCTCTTTTTCAGTACTCGCCACATTATATCTCTATTAACTCAATTGTATGCCTTTTCAAGATCAATGAATACCTAATATAAATCTTGTTTTCTCTCCTTATAATGCTCACATAAGCTTCTTATTAAATGTATAGCATCCATTATAGACCTCCTTGACATAAAACCAAATTGATTATCTAATGTCTTAATTTCTTTTCACAATCTTGTTTCTATTACTTTGCCCCATAATTTCATAGTATGATTCATTAATTTTATACACCTATAATTTTCACAATTTTGTATATCTCATATATTTTTATTTAAATCATTGCAAAATCTCACAGTCAAAATAGTTGGTGAGTTTTTAAATTCAATTCTGTAACATTATTGTCTTTATTAAATTATTTTTTTTGGGAAAAATCAAGATTTGAAAGAATATGAAACACCATCTTCATAAGAAACATGAGAGTAATTTAGTCTAATTATTTGAATATATATAAGATAAAAGCAAATAAAGATTTAATTGTACTTGTGTGTCTTGTGTTTTCTTACAAGAATTTGCATTAATTCCATTGAGGATAAAGCTTTATAGAGTTATTTAGTCAAATTATTTTGAAAAATATAAGAGAAAAGCAAATAAAGATTTAGTCAGTTGTGCATTTTATGTTTCTTTACCAAAATTTGCATTAGTTCCATGGAGAATAAAGTTTTAGTGCCTTTCAAGTTTACATGAATGGTGGAAAGCTTGCACCATTCAAAGCTAGAAAATACAATATATGATTATACATGCAAAAACCCAGAAATAGTTTATGGATTGTGCTTGCTTTCTTGGGCTTCTTTTCTTATCCTCATCAATTAAAATTAGTAAAGAATCTGGAATATCACCATCCCAAAACTAATTAGCAATTAATAAAGTAACCCGTGAATTTTATTAATTAGTTTTAAAATATTTTGAGATTTCAATGGGGGATTTTTGTTTACTAACAAAAATTATAGTACTTTTAGATTTAATAAGATGGTGAAACTGTTTTAGATTTAATAAGATGGCAAAGCTATCAGATTTGTCAGAGAATTTGCTGCTAAATTTTTCATTAAACGGCTAGTAAATATTTGTTTTCTCACTATCAAAAAGACCGTATTAGAGCCTTTCCATCTCCATATGTAGGGTATGTGCTTATACTACTCGGAACAATTTGTACTTTTCTTTTTACACTATTCATCTATATGCCTGTGTGTTTGCTAGTTAAAAAAAACATTGAACTCGTAGATGATTCCATAATTTGAAGTTAATGTTGACGCTCTGAATTGTCAAATTAAATACGAAAGATAGGTTTTCCAAGAGCTTTTATTATTGTCGCACCCCATTTTTTCGAAAGTCAAAAAATGGAAATTAATTATGTTGTTGTGGTGTTTGTTGGGAAAAGAGAATAGGTTTTTTGTAAAATGATTTTTAGAATATGCTTTATAAAAGATATTTTGACAAAAGATGTAAAAATTTTTAGAAAATGCTTTATTTGGAAAAACAAAAAGAAAAGGGCCTAAAATGGGACTTTGAAAATGCGACGGTTCTTGGGCCCGAAAATAGAGTCTAAAAAGGGCTTTTAGTGAAAAGTTAGTCGTCACTTGGTATTGAGTTTTGGTGTACCAAGTCACCAGAAAATATTTTGTAAAAGATAAAAAAATCAAGACTGATTTGTTTAAAAATGATTCCTTAAGGAAAATGTAAGGAAAAAAAAACAAGAAAAACCCTTTTAGACAACTCCAGGTCTTTGAAAAGAAGAGAAAAGAGTTCGGGAGTCACAGTTGAAGAAAGGGAAGGCAAAGGCTCGCGCCTAAGGCACCCTTTCAACCTAGTCGAAACTAGTTGCGAGGTTTAGTTCAAATTTTCCTAATATAACCCTAAAATTTTACCACATTTGGATGCAACTATATGAATGCAAATCTAGTCCTAAAAAAAGGTATCGTTAAGGGAAAAATATTCGATTAAGGTTTAGTCGGAATTATCGCATTGATTGCAAAACCCAAGTCTAGACCTTGATGGAGTCACGAGTGTTGATGCAAAATGGAATGCAAAAGAAAAGGAAAATAGTAATATAAATAATAAGTGAACAAAGAAAGTGGGGATGCAACATAACGGGTACGGAGGACTAATAGACTCGTGAATAGCTTTTCCTACTCACGGAAGGGGAATGGCATGTACGCCACCGCTTCCCACGTGAGTAGATGACAATTTCTTAGTCACAAAATCACACAAATGACTTAAGATTCTATGTGTAGTGGAGTTTAAATGTTATGCACTAGACATTTGTTTGAAATAGATAATAAGTGATAAAGTATATACAAAAATCATACAAAATGGAAAAAGCCTAAAAGACAGAAAATGTGTGTGAAATGGCATGAAATGCACACTGAGAAATGATTCTAATACTAAAATGACCTAAAGGCCTAGCATTGGACTAGCCTATTTTCTATAAATTCTCCGCTAGCATTAAACTAGCGAGAAAATCGGAATTAACCACAACTAGCGTTGGACTAGTGTGGTGACGATACACATATATTATAGCAAGTAAGTAAATAAATAAATAAATAAAGCATAGGTTAAAGCAATAATCACATAAAAGCAGATAATAGCACATAGGAGCACATAGCACACAAGCATAATATTCTAGATGCAAAGTCCTAGGGAAAGCGAATAAAAACACGTAAGCACATAGCACACAAAAGCCCTAACTATTATACCGGAGAAAAACCTAATTACAATCTAAAATGAAGAATAAAATATAACCTATCTAACCTATCTATTACATTTTCTATCTAAAATACATAAGCTCTTGTTAAATAGATAAAATATAAACTTATCTATTACATTAACTATCTAAATACAGAAATTTTGCTAAATAGAATATTACCTATCTATTACAATTTCTTTGAATAATCAAAAATTAAATTCAAGTAAACAACATGACATAAATAAATAAATACTCACAGATGAATAAAATTATAAGCACAAAGAGATACATAAAAAAAATATATACCAAAACACATAGGAGCACGTAGGAGCACATAAAGAGAAATAAGAAGGGTAATAGAGGTACCTCCCATTCAGTAAACTCGGTACAAATTGCTAAGAAAATCAACAAACATGTCAAGGTACCACTATTTAAAGTATAAAATATGAAATACTTAAAATTGAGGATAAAATGTCAATTTTGAGCAAAGTTAGGGGACTTAGAATAAAATTTCAACAAGTATCTTGGACTTAAAACTAAGATTTCAGCAAGTTTAGGGACTTAGACTAAAAATTCCAGCAAGTATAGTAACTTAAAACTAATATTCCAGCAAGGTTAGGGACTTAGAATAAAATTCCAGCAAGTATAATGACTTAAATAAAATTCCAGCAAGGTTGGGGGACAAAAAATAAAATTCCAGCAAGTATAATGAGTTAAATAAAATTCTAGCAAGGTTGGGGGACAAAAAATGCATATTTTCAGCAACATGAGGGACCGAATTACAAATTTCAGCAACATTCAAGGGCTAAAATACAATTTCAGTAGTATTCTAGGGTCAAAATACAATTCCAGCAATGCATGGGTGCTAAAAAGATAAAATAGAGCAAACCTAGGGGGTCAATTAAAATAAATAAGGACTTAAATGAAGTAAACTAAAGTATTGAAGGGCATAATTAAACAATTAAGAACCTGAGGGGGCAAAATGTAAATAAATATAATATGATGAAAATAATAAATAACTAAAGAAAATTAAGTTTTTTACGATTTTTCTTTTTCTTCCCTCTGTCTTTATTCTTTCCTCGGTTTCTCCTCTTCAGTTTTGATTTTCTCCTCGGCCTCCCCCTCTTCGGCCTATACTCTCTCCTCGGCCTCCCCTTCTTTGGCCAATATTCTCTTCGGATTTTTCTCTTCATCAGATTTTTCTCTTCGGCCTCTCCTACTTCGGATTTTCTCTTCGGCTTCTCACTCACTCTCTTCTCTTCGGCCTATTCTCTTCGGTTTCTCTCCTCGGTTTTTCTCTCTTCGGCCTATATTCTCTTTGGGGTTTCTCTCTTCGGATTTTTATTTTTCTCTTCGGTTTTTTCTCTTTGGCACTCTGCTCGGCCTTCCTCTCGAATTTTCTCTCTTCAGTTTTTTCCTCTTCAGCCCTCTCACTCTTCTTCTTCTCTTCGGCTCCCTCACTCACTCTCTTAAATCAATAATCAAAAACCCAAATTTTTTAAATCAAAACCCAAAACCCTCAAAACCCCAAAAATACAAAAACACCATAAATTGAATATCCTCTACACAAGTTTCATTAACTGGAACACAAATCCAAAGCAATTAAGAGGGTTCCATGAAGCTTACCTTTTCTGCCGAAGGAAGGGGTGGTCTAATGGTGGTGGTGAGTTGGTCCGTGCTGGGGTTGGTCTGTGCGTGGATGATGATGCACCGCAGTCTGTAGGGAACTTATTTTCTGGCAGTGGGGGAGCTTCGGCCGAGGGAGGAGAGGAGAAGATGAAGATGGTGCGTGTCTGTGGTGTGTGATGTTTGAGTGTGCAGGTTTACCGGTGAAATGAGGGGAGGTTGTGTGCAAATGAGTGTGTATCTTTGTGCTAGTGAACTGGTGTGTGCGTGAGTATGGTGAAGTGAGTTGAGAGTATTTTGTGCAGGTGTGTGTGTTCTGTGTGAGAGCCGGGGGAGTGTTTTGTGCCGGTGTGTGTTGTGTAGTCTGATTGGTGCTTTTGTGTGTTGTGAACTGATGAATGTGAGCTTGAGTGTTGAGGGAAGAAAATCTAATCCAATCCCTACAAATCTGGTTTAGGTGGTGTTGATTGGATTTCCTCTGCTGTAGCAACTTTCTCTTTTTTTTTTCTTTTTCTTTTTTTCTCTTTTTTTTTTCTTCTTCTTTTTTTTTCTTTTTCTTTTTTTCTCTTTTTGTATCTTCTTCTTTTTTTTGTCTTTTTCTTTTTTGTCTTTTTCTTTTTTCTCTTTTTTTTTTCCTTCTCTCTTTTCTTTTTCTTTTTTTTTTTCTTTTTTCTTTCTTTTTTTTTTCTCTTTTTTTTTGATACGAAAATTCTAATAATATAACATATTTAAATATGTGTCATATGTGACAAAAATCATGAAAAGAAAATAAAAATGCTAAATGACCATTAAAAATTGCAAAATTTTTGCACAAAATATATTATCACACAAAAATATGTATACTAAAATTTTCACTTAGAAATTTTAACATATATGCATTCTTAGGTAACGTGCCATTAACAAACAAAAAGACAAAAATTAAATAAATACTTAAATGTCCTCCAAAAATTATGCAATTTTGACAGAAACTTTATGAATATACAAAATGCACATATAAAATTTTTCACTTGAAAATTCTTGTAATAAGAGTGCATTGGAAAACGTGCCACTAAGTGTAAAATACTAAAATTCTAAATAAATAATAAATGACTCCCAAAAATCATTAAAATTATAAATAATGCTAAAAATAGCAAAATTATGTATTTAGGAAATAAAATAAAATAAACTAATATTTACATAGTGAAATTACCATTTTGCCCCTAATGTGACGAATTAGTCATAATATGCACGAAAATTGTAATCGACTCCTGAAAAACGAAAATACCCCCTAAATGAAGTAACACGCATATTTTTACAAAAGACATGTCAAAATTTGGTGTCTATAATTATTTCTTTCAAACTATCTTGACTTGGATTTATTTTATCTGTACTTGGGTGTATAATAGGTTTAACTTGCAAAAGTACAGGGTTTAGTAAGCGCTACTATAAGAGCTCGGTAAGGTGGCTACTGCAACGGAAAATAATCTATAATTGTGCTTGCAATCAAGTTGATTGTTGCATGATCATCCAAGTTTTTTTTTAAAAAAAAAATCCATATTCTCAACAAATCTTAATATTTCATCTAAAATATAATTCCTTTTTGTAATGTATTTCTCTTTGACTTTGCTTTCCACGACACCAGCCGGAGAGTTTTATTTCACATTCATCATTCACAATATCATCTTCTTCTTTTTTGGCTATGGGGATCCATTGTTTCTATATAGATCATTCACTTTGTATTTTACATCTCTATGTGACTATTTTTCTGTAATCTAAAATCTTAGTGTACGGAAACTATCATTTTGCAAAGGGAACTTTTTTTTATTATGATGAGTTAGTAATGGAATAAAATTAGATAACAGATATAGGATATGTCTTTTATTGATTCTCACATAACCAAATTTTCCAAATTCGTTAGTTACAGCCCCATAATAAATTCACATTCCATGCAACACAAAATGTGAGGTTGGGAGCTAGTTTGTGCCACCATAACTCTAATGGAATCCACGGGTAGCTATTGCCCTCAATGCACATATGTTTATTAGTATTATAATTAAGTTAGGACTTTTATGTAGTATTCTATTTAAAGTTGTAATGTAATTGAAAGTTTTAGATAATTTATGTAAAAGATTATCATGAGTTTAATTAGTATTAAAATTAGGTTAGGACTTTAATTATTTGGTATTTTGTTTAAGAGTTTTAACGTAGTTGAAATTTTAGATAAGTAATCTTACATGATTTTAGTTCTGTTATGTAATGAGGGTATATTAGGAATAATAAAAAAGGAAGAAGCGTGAATATATTATATAGTAATAGAGATAATAGATAATAGATAGATAGATAATAGATAGACAATAGATAATAGATATAGACACGCACACAAAAAAATTAATGAAAAAATTAATAAACTATCCCCAAAAAAGAAAAAAAAAAACAAAAGGTAGGCTGGTAGTCGTTGGAAATTAAAGAAGCCGTAGAGCTTTCAACATAAGATAATATTACCTAAGCTCATAGCGATCCAAATTAGTCTTGACACACAAGACTTACTCCTTGGTGTTGGGGTTCACACTGATTAATTAATTAACATAACGAATTCATTTTGGCGATAACCACATATGTGAATGATAAAAACCTACGCCATAATGGAATTTGTGATTCTAATTCTGATTTTCGATTCCTAAATGCTAACTGAAGAGCACCTAAGTTTCAGACCATTTAGTTCGAGCCAAAATTTGAGTTTGTGTCACAATTTCGAGCAAACAATTTCAGCCAGTCATAGTGAACAAACTTCCAATGATATTTGTGAACCAAATTTCGAGTAAAAGACCTTATGTTGGAAGCGAGGCCTAATAAAGACTGTTAACATCATTAAATATGAAAGGCAAGAGGCAATACCAAATTCATTCAACAATTTTTTAAATGCCAGGGATTCCAGTGTTCATGAGTTCAAGTTTTATTCGTGATTTCTCAAATTTGTTTTTCTTTTTAGCATTACACTCGATGTTAACAGCCACGTAAGAACCAGAATTCTATCGAAAAAGAACTCTACTGCTATATTCTTGCATAATGGGTAATTTCGCACGGTTGTTGATGAGACTGCATTGGTATTTCTCACAAGCAATAGACCGTAAAATGTGTAAATTTCCGTTGTTTAAAGTTGGAAGGCGAAAGTATTAAATTCACTACGTGTATGCTCATGTATGCTCATGTGGTATACTAGAACTGATAATTTATTTATCATGTGGTAATGATGGGTCACCCCTCGTAGTATTTGGTAATATATGATTGATTATATTAATGTCAGTTAACATATGTGATGCACTTAATACTTACTCAGTTGAAAAGAAATCTGCTTAGCCATGCCGGTAAAGTACTCCTAAACTTCATAATGATCATGTAGTCCTATGCTTTGTCTGTTCTCAAACTTTCCAAAGGTCTGTGTGGGGCATTAGTAAGATGACATTGATATGCTGATTGAAATATAGCAAAATGCTTGAGCTTAAAGGAGGGACTGGCATTTATAGATATTGAGGATTTTAACCCACCATTATTGGCAAAATAGATTTGGAGATTAACTATATATATAATCTTGTTAGTCAATAAGGCGTTGAAGGTTAGATATCACGAGACTGGTCTTTTGAAGTATGAGTGTGATGAAGTCCGAACTTGAACACTTCTTCGGATAAGCTGATCTAGATGAACACGTAATGCCTGCAACACAGTGAATGTAAGAAACATGTTGGAGTAAATCTCCTAAAGTAGCTTCTGAAGTTTAAAGTCAGTAAGTCGGGAAAGCTGAATAGATTAGGAGGTTCAGAAGAGAATGTTGTGAACGTATCTTGTAAATGATGTGGAAAGAGATTTATATAGTATGAGAATGGAGGGAAAAACCATAGAAACGTGATGCAATAGTCTGACAATCTATAAAACAGTAGGTCAGCGAGTTCAAATAATAGAGTTTGCATGTCAATTGTCAAAGCTGTCACATCAACATATAACAATCACCTAGTTTAAGGAGCTCAGTACCTGTTTTATCAACCCCTTATCTAGAACAGTTCGGTTCTTAAGAGGTCAAGTCATACTGAGGTGTCATTTGACCCAAACTGACATAGAGGTCAGGCGATACAAGTATCTACAGAGTGTAAGCTGTGGAACATCTATTCTTCTTTTATTGTAAGCCTAAACTAACCTGTGAAGCTGCTCCTGTTCAGTGGATGGTCTCAGAACCAATGGTAAAGGAGGCATCTAGCAGAACCAATGGTGATCGACATGTAGCCCTTACCATAAAGGGCAAACATGGAACTAACAAAACAACAACCAGTATAAACTGAAGGATTCCTACCAAGTTGCCCAGAATGTTGTATTTGAATGTAATAAATATGACCAGGCTCAGAAGAACAAACGAGAACAGAACATAAGGGAAACAAGGATTCAACTCAGCATGCTAGCATGGCAACGTCCGTCAAATGGAGTAATAAAAATCAGAAGTAGCTGAAAATATAACAGGAACGGGAAGTGTGGCTAGAGACTGCAATTGGGAAGTGATCAAAATATGTGCAATGCATGACATAAAACAAATTGAAGCAGTCATAGAAGAAGCCAATACTATCCAGATGGTACTTGTGAAAGCAGTAGAGGAATTACTTCCAAAAAAAAAAAAAAAAAAGAGTAGAGGAAGGATGGAAAATAATAGAGGTCGAATCAGATTGTAGAATGGTTATATAAGCCATACAGCTTAATCAACAGATAAGTCTCCAGTTACATCGTCAGATAACCACTGAGCTATTACAACAGAGAACTCTAAGGGTCTGTCCTTCACAGCTTTTTTCTACTACTTTTTTTTGGATTTTGTAAGATAAAATTAGGAAAAACTGATTTTCAACTTTTCTAAAATCTGTTTTTATAAAAATTAGAACATTTTGAGAACAAGCCCTAAATCTAAATCTTAAAACGTTGCAGAGAAATGCCCCATCCCATCATGAGTTCCCAGTTGAGAGATTCAGGAACTCAAGTATGCAATTAGCCTAAAAGACATTCTGATGCTTAAATCCTAGTTTCATTCATGTTCCTTTTCTTTCATTTATAGAGAAAACAATAGAATTATGAAGAAATATATAATTGGCCCAAGAAGCAGAAGAGAGAAATGGCCCAACATAAGAAGCAGGTCCAGGGAGCAACAGCAGCTAACTAGCCCAAGAAGCAGATGCAGCTCAGCTGTTAAAGCTCATCAGCTGCTAAAGCTCAGCTCGTGTGAAGAAATCAACAGAACAGGGAGTTATCAAGATATGGCGTGCTCGTCTAGCAATGATAGAAAAGACAAATTAGTTTGTTAGGAATTTTTGTCTGGAAGTAGATAGAATAGTACACTTGTCATTTTTTCATTCTTTGAACTTATGTTCATATACTAATAAGCCGTAACCTTTTTCTCGAGTTGAATGAGAAAAATACTCTCCAAAATTCTGATTTTGTTCTAGCTTTGTTCAAATTAGCTATAAAATTTGCAAATAACTTAGTCAAGGATATTGAGTGGAAGAAGTGCTTTCTGTTGTTCGAGAACAATCACAGACTTTAGTCCTGGGTAGTTACCAAAGTGTTTGTAAGTTTGGCAGCAAAAATGGTTGACAAATGTTCTCGTTTGGAAAAAATAATAATGATAATAATAAAAGCATTAAACAAAATTCCTTTATTTTCATATCCACGCCATAACACACACTGAAAGTGTCATTGAATAACCAAAGCCACTTTATACATACATAATCAGGGAACTACATTCATTAGTCTAAATTTTGCCACCCAGAACACACCACAACACACTCTGAAAGTGTAATTGAATAGCCAAAGCCACTTTATACATGCATAATCATGGAATTACATTCATTTGTCTCAATTTTGTCACCCAAAACTCAAGACTCTTGAGTGTATCAGCATAACCGAAGAATCCAAACTCTTTGCTTTTGTTCATGCTAGAAACATGTTGAAATTCGAAATTCAGAACCATTTGCAATGCAGCAAAACAAGTAATTTCCTCCATTTTGCTCTTGTAGAGTCCATATTTTTCGACTATCTCACCCCAAATTTCTTCCTTATCCTTCATGAACTCTGTAAAATCAAAGCTGTCCTCCTCATGAAATGGCAAAAACTCAAGGTCAAAGATTTCACACACAGCTTTCCACAGACTCTTCCAAGCAAATACATCACCATTTGTGCAATTGAATGCTTGATTCTTCGCCTTCTCAGTCAAGGCAGCCCATATCTGCTGTTCTGCTAGTACTCGAGCGTCAGACATGTCACAAAAATGCTCCCACGTATACTTATTTCCAGGATACCTAAATGGCCACCCTTTGTATTTGCATACTGATGCATACACGGACAGAGTTAGAACTGTATTAAACAAACTTCTAGTTGATGCACCTGTGATTATTGAAGCTCGATGTATAGAATAGGTGAATGATTGTGGATATGAAGCTATGAGGTCTTCTAATGCATAATAGAAGTTAGGAAATGGTAGCCGAGGGTAGTTTTCTTTAAAGGGTGGCTCGTGTGGGATGAGTTGGTCCAATTTGGAGGGGTCAAATATTGGCCCCATGTAGTGTTTTGTACCTGTTTGTACTGTAACATGAGAAAGCTTTGAAGCTGGGGAAGATTGTAAGGCACTAATGACATTTTTGAGCATGGTTGAATTGAGATGGATATTCTCCTCTTCACTTTGGCAGTGTTGAAGCGCCACCCAGAAGACGTGGGTGATTTCAGAGGATATAGGGTTCACTTTCTTATGAGTATCATCACCATTGAGGGCATCAACAGTTAAATGATAGTCAGTGAGGGAGGAGGGGAACCAAGATGGTAAGGGACGCCTAGATGCACCATACACCTTCCATGGACCGCCTAGAGCTTCTGGTTTCTTTAAAGCCTCTGCTAAAGCCACCCCAGCCATCCCAGTAACACCAACAATTAGTGCAACTGGTTTGTGAGAGTTTTCTTGCTCCATAACAAATATACTAGAAAACAGATTGCTGCAGAGGATGAAAATTTGATTTTCTTGAACCAATTTTGCTACTTTTGAAGTCTTGAACATATATAAAAGGAAATACGTACGATGTATCCTAATTCCCAGGGTTGATATTTTTGAGTAATACACGACACCAGCCAACAGGATTTGAAGAATTCTAGACCATCTTAGCCGCAAATCTTTGATCAAGTGAAAGCAACAAAATTGACAAATGTAGCCAGTGGTCCTCCTAGTAGTGGTGCGCGGAAATTCTTTGTTGGCGGCGGTGCAAAGTTGGTCACGTCATTCAATGACTCTTCAAGGTTTAATTTGAAGTTTATTTATACATGAGTTTGTTCCCACAATATTAGTGCATACTTTACTATTTGTGGGTAAATATAAATCTGTCAAGTTGTAATATATTATATCGATTCACCTAATCTGTAATAAAAATAACTTTTTAAAAGATTGAATATCTCGAACGCATACTATACAAGAAATAATGAATTTTTTTCATACAAATGGTTGGTATCGACCTATGTTAACTAGATTAATTTCAACTAATCAACTTGACAATTGTCAATTTGTTAATTCGTAAAAAGCCCAAATTGTAACTAGAGTTACAGGGATAAGTACTTAACCATAGAAATTCGAGATGGAAAGTGGTAAAAAAATCAGTTAACACGTGTTACTAAATCATTAGAAGCCAAAAAGGCCAATAATGTAGCCACATCACATGATTCAAATAAATCTTCAATTTTTCACTTCAAGCCAATGGCTATGAAACACGCACCAACAATTCCTCTGATCACGTTACTATATGTCTGACCGAAGGGGTGGTCGAGGGGCAGTCTCGTTACTAAAAGGGATAATTTCACCTACCTCCTCTTAAAGTTTGTCATAATTATCACTTATTTTTTTAAATTTTAAAAATTATATTTATACCCTCTATGTTTATATTTTTCATAACAAAATAAGTTTATTTTGATAATGTAACTCAAAAATACCAACCAAACACTTTAAAATATGCTTAATTGCTTTTAAAAAAGACAAATAAATCTTAAAAAATTAATTAATTAATCATAAAAATGTCAAAATACTGATATTCTTACATCAAATTTTCAATTTTTACCAAATATTATTTCTTCAAAACTCAGTTACCAGACTAATCTAAATGAACTTACTTTATCTGTTAAAATTTTACAAACAAATATATTAATAAGAAAAACATGACCAATTTAAAAGCAATTAAGCATATTTTAAAGTATTTGGTTAGTGTTTTTTGGTTAAATTATCAAAATGGACTTGTTTTGTTATGAAAAATGTAAATATAGGGAGTGTAAGTGTAATTTTTAAAACATGAGAGGAGATTAGTGTAATTATGGCAAATCTTCAAGGAGGTATGTGAAATTATCCCTTACTAAAATAGACCCTCTTGGGTAACTTATCCACAAAATGCAATTAGTCATATCTACTTTATTCCATAAAAAGTATAATAAAAATGAAAAAGCACCTGCAAAAAAAAAAAAAAAAAAAAGATGTTGAACTTTAATAACAAATTTGTTTGTGTTCCGGGCAATGCATATAAAATACATTGTGCAATTTAGTCAAGAATAAATATGTCTAATAATGTATAAAAACTAAAACAATAACTTATAGATCAATTTAGTTACTTTTTAAAATCAAATTATTGTAGCTTGTGATGGACCCAAATCAAATAGATGAAGAAAACTCACAAGAATTTAGACAACAAATACAAATAAAAATAATGGAGGAAATTTCTTATTAAAGAAAACGAAGGCTGCTAGTCTCTTAAAACTATAAAATCAAAACTTACGAATACAAACGCCACACGGACCAACAAAACCAAACGGCATAGTCTATTACTACTAAACATGCGTTGCGATCCTATACAATTAAGACTAAGCAATACTATGCAACCTACTCAAAACAACTAATCCTAAGACAAGTGTCACCAATTAAATCAATGCTTGGTTTAACTTCCTACATAGCCTTCCTTAAATCAAGCTCTTCAATGTGGACATCCCAACATCTTCTTCAACCTTAAAAACGTGTCCATCTTCAACGTCGTTGTGAATATATTCGTCACTTGCTCAGTTCTGCAATAATCGATCTTAACCTCTGTGCCACGAACCAACTCACGTATGAAGTGATACTTGATGTCAATGTGCTTACTATACTTATGAAGAACTAGATTCTTGGACAACTCAATTGCTGATTTACTATCACAATAAATTATCGTAGGACCATCTTGCTTGTGTTATAGATACACCAAATATCCTCCTCAACCACAATGTCCGAGTAGCACTATTAGCTGCCACAATATACTCTGCCTTTGCAGTAGACAAAGCTGTCATTTATTGCTCTTTAGAACTCCTAAGAAAATATCCCTGAGCCAATAAAAAATGCATAGTATGAAGTACTATTTCTTTCAACCGATCACTTGCCCAATCACTGTCTATATATCCAAAAAGCTCAATAGAATCACTACACCAATAAAAAATACCATCTCCTTGAGTACCTCTAATATACCTCAGGATCCTCTTCGCTGCCTGCAAGTATGATTGAGGTGGATTCTATATAAACCTTCTAATCAAGCCAACGCTAAAATTGATTTCTGGCATCATAGAAGTCAAATATTTCAAGCTTCCATCCAAACTCTTAAAGTAGGTAGGATTTATATATCCACCAGTGCAGTCATTGGTCAACTTTAATTTTTTTCTCAGCAGGAGTCAAATTGGCTTAACTCCATCCATATTGAATTTCTTCAAAATATCACATGCATACTTCTTTTGAGAAATAAAAATACTATGGTCAAATTAAAAAAACCTCAATACTGAGGAAGTAAGACATCAACCCCAAATCTGTTATCTCAAACTACTTAATCATGGCCTCCCTGAATTCAGCAATCATCTCAAGATTATTGCCTATAAAAATTAAATCATCTATATACAGGCACACAATCAAACAGCATCATGAGTCGAAAATTTAACATACAAAGTATGTTCATATGAACACCTCAGAAATCCATGAGAAATAAAATAAGTATCAATCCGTGTATACCAAGCTCTTGGAGCTTGTATCAAACCATACAAAGCCCTCTTCAACCTATATATCTTATCCTCCTAGCCTCTATTGATATAACATGTAGGCTGTTCAATATAAATCTCCCTTTCAAGCATTCTATTAAAAAAACAGACTTAACATCCATTTTTAAAATTTTTTATTTATTTTGGACAGCAAGAAAAATTATCAAACAAGCAATGTCAAGTTTAACAACAGATGCAAATACCTAAAAATAATCAATCACAGGTTTTAGCTTATACTCTTTAGCAACCAACCTTGCTTTGAATCTCTCCACTTCTCCATTAGGCTTGTATTTCTTTTTGTAGATCCACTCACCCCAATGGCCTTTTTATTAGTTGGAAGAGTAGTAAACTTCAATATATTATTTTTCACAGCGACACAAATTTCTTCATTCATTGCTTTCACCTAACGATCATTTCGGGTAGCCTCTTCATAAATAACGAGGTCCGGACAGCCTCTTTATAAATAATAAGGTCACAATCTACAAACAAAGCAAAATTTGAAATTTCTTCATCAAAAATAACATTATCAGGAGTAACAACATAATCCTGCAAACAAGCAGGCAGCTGTCTTTGACGGTGTGGATGACTCATTAACTCAGTTTGTGACCCCTGAATAACAGACACTTACTAAAAATTAACACTTTTTCATCCCTATCAAAATTCAATGGCAATTCAGCATTCTTAGGATCCTAGTTATTCCAATTTCAAATACCTTTCTCATCAAAAATCATATCCCTACTAACAATTACTTTCTTTGAAATAGGATTAAATAATTTGTAAGCTCGGTACACTTTACTGTAGCCAATAAATACATTTTTCTTCTTTATCATCAAGTTTCTTCCTTAATTGATCAGGAATATGTAAAAACACAATATACCCAAATACTTTGAGATCGCCAACAAATGGTTAATATGTGCCACAATGACATAGTCTTTTCTTAGGGTTTAGGTGTAGGTTTTTAGAGATTTTTAGTTATTTTATTACCTATTTGCTTATTTTTCTCTACTTAGAGTTCTTGAGTATGATTATTATTCATTTGGTTGTTTTTGGTATGTTTGACAGGATTTTCCGCTTATATCCATGCTAATTGAGGTCAACTAGGGAGTACCGCACTAATTCATCACCGGATGCAAAGTTGATCCCTCAAGTGGAATAGTAAACATGCCAAGTGAAGTTGTCAAGGCAAAATTGCAGCTTCTGACCTAGGCCGCGGGTAAGGCCGCACCACGGCCTTCCCAACGGCCAAGGTCAGAATGATAACTTAAGGAAGCAAAAGAAAGTATAGTTTCTGACCAAGGCCGCGGGCAAGGCCGCGCCGCGGCCTTCCCCGCAGACTAGGTCAGAACGTCCGGACGGAGAAAGAAAACATGGGGCAAAGCTTCTAATGGAGGCCGCAGGCAAGGCTACGCCATGGCCTTCCCCACGGCCTAATTCCTAGTTTCTGTAACTGACGCGTTTTGACGAGGTTTTGAAGGATAAAAAGAAGGGGAATCAGTTGGAGAAAGGGGAGACGGACAGAATAGGACTTTGAACTTCAAAAGAGAGAAAGAGTGAAAGAAACACCAAGCAAGAAGCAAGGGTTTCAAGACTCCACCCTCCAACGAATCTAGAAGGACACCCGTAAGGATTCTAAGTAAGAGGATCGCAGCAATAAAGGAAGGGAGATCTCTACAACAACACTTGAAGATTCAAATTTCACTATGAGAATGGGTTTTGTTGTTCTTCTTCTGTTGATTGTTGAATTTCCTCATTCCATTATGAACTGAGTTGTTATGAACCTAGATGGGTTGAACCCCAGTCTACTTGTTGTGGATTGATTCAGTTTGGTTAATTTAAGTTACCCTTTTTACCTAGATTTATTTGTGGATTAAATTGTTTGATTGAATTGAGTTGTGCACGCTCTTTCCAATCCATGATTTCAACATAAGTTAATTGAGAAATTACTTGGTTGAATTGAATGACTTCACAAATAAAAAGACCTGCAAGAATCACTAGAGATAGGATGGCTTAGGTTTTCCCAAGTTAGATTCAAATCTAACTCGTTTTGTGAAATCCAAATTTCTGAATCATTCTTTTAGGGTTTTAGTGAAGAAGAGATTCTCACTAATCAACTAAGAGGGTAGGGATTATAATCCTTAAAAAAGGTTATACGCCAACAAAGGGATTTTTGGGTCTATGGAATTTGGTGACTTAATTAACCTTGAATCGAAATGCTTTGAGGACGACTAGGGGGATTCCCAATCTAGGTTCTCTTTTGACCAATTGTTGAATTCAATTACGTAGTATCCCGGTGTCATCCTATTTTAGATAAATTAAGATTAGAATTTAGTTAATTTTACAACGATTGAATTAATCTTCATTTGATCTTTTTAAGGTTAAATAGTAGAACAAGACTTAGTACTAGTAGTCATAGTCCTTGTGGGAAACGATACCTGATATTCACCTACACCATACTATAAAACGATAGGTATACTTGCCTAACGATCCGTAGTATATCACGATAGATATCAATGGTCTCCTACCACTCCAAGCTTATTCAGTGCAATTGGTTTGTGAGAGTTTACTTGCTCCATAACAAATATACTAGAAAACACAAATATTGTTGCAGAGGATGAAAAATTGATTTTTCTTGAACCAATTTTGTTACACTTGAAGTCTTGAACATATAAAAGGAGACGCGTACAATGTATCCTAAATCCCAGGATTGCCATTTACTAGTAATACACGACACCAGCCAACTAAATAGAGAAGAATTCCAAACCACTCTGTTCAAGTAAAAGCAACAAAATTGAATGTAGCTCGCAATATGAGAAAAATTCTTTGTTGGTGGCGGTGCCAATTTGGTCACGTAATTCAAGACCACTTGTTCTCAATAATTTTTGTTTTTCATAAAAATTAATTTTAAAAAAGTTAAAAATCAGTTATTCCTAATTTTATCTTAAAAAAATCCAAAAAAAAATTAGTAGGGAAAAAAGTTGAGAACATTACAAAATAGATTTTTTAAAAATCAGAAGCTTAAATTGTGTAGAAAAAAGCTATTGAGAATATGCCTTAAGTAAATTATAGAAATACATTAGTACATCCTAGTTGGATTAAGTATATTATAGAAATACGTTAATTGGGTCCACGAAGTAATTTTTCCACTTTAGCTCTGGAAAAACCTTTCCAACTTTGAATAACGCTCCAATATAATATACTTGTAAAGGGTTGCTTTATCTCATTATATTGTCATTTTCTATCGCAGATGTCAAACATGGAAAAAAACTAGACGAAGGCAAATAAATTTATGGTGCAGATCTTGACTGATTACCAAATCTTGGCATTTCTAATTAATGATTCACAAGCAGAGAAGCATTTTTATTATTAATTATTTTAATTCTTTTTTAGTTGATTTTGGATCTTTCAATTAACTTTTACTTGTTGTCTTCAAATTAATTTAGCTTTTAAAAGTAATATAATGAACTAATTAGAATAAGAGATCATAAAATGTTATATAGACTTTAAATTAGATTTATTGTTTGAGATATGTATCGCGATTCATGACTCTAAGTTTTTGTTGTTTAAATTTTGGTACCTCCCAGTTCTTTTTATTCTTTTAAACAATCATTGCCTTCATTTTTATCAAAATATGTCAAGATATAAATTGATTTCTCATCGGAAACAACAAATAATTTTTTCGAATAGTAAATTTTTTTATGGTGTATAATCTCCATATTATCGATGTAAATTTTATAATCTCCATATTATCAATGTAAATTTTACTTTATGTGCTAATTGAAATTGTTTGATTTTCCTTTTTATGTAAATCTTCATAAATCATATAGACACAAATAATCATTTATTTTGGCTTACCATATTTTTTAAAGTAGATACATACATAAGAGAGACACACATTCATATTAGTTGTGTTTCTTGTCAATTGTTTACTACTTTGAAAAAAGAAACATAAATTCTTTATTATTATAAAACTAATGCTAATATAATATTGGATCTATCGTGGACACTATGCTAAGAAATATAAGAAACTAGTAAACAAAAGCAGAGAGAAATGGACAAGAGAGAGATTTATTAATTACTCAAATGAGTTCTATGTGTTTGATACAGGAGGGGGTGACCCCTATTTATAAGAGAGTACAGAAGAGTTTAGATTACATCAAATAACTATGAGATAATGATAAGATCCCATCAATAACTAAAAGATAGTGATAAACTATTATCCAACTGACAGATAGCGATAAACTATTATCTAATTGAAAGATAACGATAGAGTTTTATCGCTTAAGGGTTTGAGATAATGATTAACATCCACCATCATTATCTAATTATCTCATAACACTCCCCCTTGGATGTCTATTACACAAAAAATAGGCCTCGTTAAAACCTTACTAGGAAAAAACCCAGTGGGAAAAATTTCCTAATGAAGGAAAAATAGTACACTATTCTTGTGTCTAATTTCTCCCCTTGATCCAAATATCACTTGAAATCTTTTAATCAACGCATTCCAATATTCTTCACTAATTTCTTGAATGTTGCAGTTGGTAATGCTTTGGTAAATAAATTTGCCAAATTATTGCTTGAGCGGATTTGTTGCACATTGATTTCACCATTATTTTGCAAATCATGAGTAAAGAAAAATTTTGGTGAAATGTGTTTCGCCTCATCTCCTTTGATATATCCTCCCTTTAATTGAGCTTTTCAGCTGCACTTATTTTTGTATAATATAAGTCAGAAGAGAGTGAAGGCAACTTTTCTAGTACATATTTCTTTCTAGAAATGGTATTTATAATTAATAAATATTCTCTATTTGTCTCATTTATTATCTCGATATGATATCCATTTCGGCGGATAACTTTAAAACTTAATAAATTTCGTCGAGACTTGGGAGAAAGTAGTGCATTATTTATGACAAATTTGCTTCAATTAGAAAGGAATATAGTGGCTCTTTCGGAGCCTACTATTAATTTAGCACTACCACTTATCATATTAACATTTGTTTCTCCCAATTCTAAATCAGAGAAGTACTCTCCATTTTCCAAGATAGTGTGAGTAGTAGCACAATCAATGAGACAAAAATTATCACCATTATTTTATCCCAAATGTTTGGCACTCTTTTCTTCAGGAAATGATAGAAAAATAACAAATAAAACAGACATCAATAAATTGAATAAATTTTTATTATTGATAAATAAAAATTACATGAAAGATGTAGAAATAAAAATTAAAATAACAAAGTATTGAAATGATATAAGACATAACTAAATTGCATCATTAAAGAAGTTAGCTACATCGAGGTGTCGATCAAGTGTCATATCATCATCATTATCATCATGGACATTATTTTGATCAATAATATTTGTCTCGACATCTTTGTCTTTCTTTTTGAGTCATGCTTGATACAGGTCGGTGAGATGTTTCGCCGTACAACAAGTACGGAACCAATGGCCTTCCATACCACACCTGTAGCATTTTTCTTCATAATTTTTCTTGTGATTCGGCTTTTGGGGATCATTTTGTTTCTTGCCATGATTGTTATTATTGTGGTAAGGTGCATGTCTGCCACGACCATGTCTACGACCACGGTCACATCCACATCTATGGGCTCCTCCACAACCACATCCAGAATTTAAAGATTGAGTCACATTCACTTCAGGGAATAGACTAGTACCATTTGGTCGGGACTCGTGATTTTTGAGTAATAATATATTATTTTGTTCAGCCAGTAAAAAACATGCAATAAGTTCAGAATATTTTGTTAATCCTTTCTCTCAATATTGCTGCTGCAGGAGTACATTCGAGACATGAAAGGTAGAAAATGTCTTTTCCAACATATCTTCATCAGTTATATTTTCACCACATAATTTCAACTGAGAGTTAATTTTACACATGGCTGAATTATATTCACCAATTGTTTTGAAATCTTGCAGTCTTGGACGAAGCCAATCGTATCTGACTTTTGGAAGAACAACCAACTTCAGGTAGTCGAACCTTTTTTTCAAATTAATTCAGAGGTCAAGTGGATTCTTGACTGTAAGATACTCGGATTTTAATCCTCCATCAAAGATGATGACAGAGAAAAATCATGGCTTTGGCATGGTATTGGCCTGTTGCATCATTGTCTTTGGCAATAGTCTTGCCAAGACCCATGGATTCAAGGTTGATTTTCACGTCCATTGTTCATGATAAGTAGTTTTTGCCAGAGATATCAAGAGGCATGAACTCTTGTTTTACAAGGTTAGCCATAAAGAATATGAAAATGAATTAATAGAGAAATTACCTCAAAAATTTGACAAGAATTCCCAAGCAGATGTCCAGTAATTGATCCAACACCAGTAGAGTCTCATGCTAATAACATGTTATAAAATTAATGCTAATATAATATTAGATCTATTGTGGACACTATGCTAAGAAATATAAGAAACTAATAAACAAAAGCAGAGAGAAATGGACAAGAGAGAGATTCTTTAATTACTCAAATGAGTTTTGTGTGTTTGATACAAGAGGGGGTGACTCCTATTTATGAGAGAGTAAAGGAGAGTTTAGATTATATCAAATAACTATGAGATAATGATAAGATCTCATTGACATAATGTAGATTAGGTGTGAAAAATCAAGTCAAGTATACACACAAAAGTCAAGTAATAAGACCTAATCTCCCAACTTTTACTACAAGTATACGAGTTGTAGTATGGGAAATTAGGGTTAAATCCCTTAAGGAACCAATCAAGATGCAATTATTAGAGTTTTATCACGTTCTTTATTATCAAGCAATGATTCAATTAAACAAGTTTGGGTTGAAAATCAAGTTTAACTTGGAGAAACTTGTAAGAATGCAAGAATTCTTATAGAAAAATATTTATGAAGGAGTTCTAGGGTTATGAATCCACTAATGACTTATATTAAGTTGTACGTTTAACTTGCTTTGTTTAGGAAGGCAATTCCAATTATATCAAAACTTGCTTTCACAATAAGTTGATTCAATCTACCTACTACCGTGATAGAGTTGTTGTGTTAATGGATGAATTGTTTCATTGAATCCTCATAAGCATAACACTATTTTCATGTGCTAGTGCTTAAGTTCAATCATTCATTTTCTATTATTAAGAACAAACTTAATTGATTCCTAATAACTAAGATGCTTTGCATGTGATGGCCTTTCAAATACAAAGAGTTAAAGCTTGAATAATTGAAGAAACAAGAACAAGAAAGGACAAGGTTAATCAAAAACAAGTCTTAATATTAATGCATTAGTATCATCAAAATCCTAGAATAAGAATTTAGCTCAACATGGTTGTCTCCAAATCAATACATATGATTTGAACACAACTAGCTATAGCAATCAAGTTAAATGAAATAGACAAAGTTGAAGAAAGTTTATTCACTATGGAAATGGCTTCAAGACTTGTATTTCTTTCACAAGAATTGCTACAAGGATTTTTGAACAAGAAACTCTCTTAAACTCACAATATTTCTATTATGGTTTGAGAATTCTAAAAATTCTCTACAAACTTCCTATCCTAGCATATCTCAAACTCTTCACAAATGACTTCTATTTATAGACATGGATCCTATAAGTCATTTTCCAACTTGTCATTTACATTCAATGAATTGGAATGATAAAAATCCTAATTGAAGGCCTAAAAGTCTTCATTTGCATTTTCAATGCAATCTTCAACTTGCAAAACCTTTGTACAGTTCAAAAGTATATAAAAACAGCTAGAGGATGAGGCAAGTTGCAACAGTCAAAATTTGGCAAGTTGGTTGCGATACGCGACTGGCTGTTTGCGTATCGTCAGCCACGTATCGTGTTTCCTGGTTCCACTTGTGTAGATTTTTTGCTAAGTTGTCCCTCCAAGTGTCCTGATCCTTTTTCATGACTTTCTTTGAATGTTTTTCTAATTTTTCTAATTTTTCACACTTTGCTCATTTCATTTTCCAATAATGCTTTGTCTTGACTATTTCACTTAATTACCTTGATTTTGGCTTTTTTTTATGAATCTGCAAAAATACATATTAGTTTGTGAATTTAATACTCAAAATAACAGTTTTAGATGCAAAAATCCTAATTCTTGAAAAATAAACCCAATTGAATAAAAACATATTATTTAAAGTCAAAAAGTATAATAACTTTACTAAAAATACCAACTAATATATATACTAATATGGGCAATTTTTTCACTTGTCACTCATCAGTAACAAAAAGATAGTGATAAACTATTTTTTTAACTGAGAGATAGCGATAGACTATTATCTAACTGAAAGATAACGATAGAGTTTTATCGTTTAAGGGTTTGAGATAGCAATAGACATCCACCATCATTATCTAATTATCTGATAACATTTACTACATTCATTTTTAATTGTGATATTATTTTAGACTACAATATGATAAAAGATAATAAAATTCAATATGTATAACAACGATTCTACCTTTTAGATATCCTTCCCAGTGAACCATTGATCATATTAAGTCAAACTATATTTATCATTTTGGAAAGTAAGTTATTGATTAAGAGTGCTTATTTTGAATCTTTTTCAATTCTTTTTTATTTTTCAAAATTTTGTTCATGCAACTTTTGATAACTGGTTTCCTAACTTTTCTTTTCTAGAATCTCCTAACCCTAAAACCCTATAAGTTGGTAGATCCAAATTTTGACATTAGTTCTTTTTAAGCTACAATCTTGACAATGATATTAAGTTACTTCTTTCCTAGGTAAACAATAATCCTAACTCAAAAATATGAAAAAGAACAACAAATTTACGAAAGCAGTCAACATTGTGGAAAATTTGTAATACAGAAACTTATTTAAAAAACATCAAATTATTGGAAGCATATAAAAATGTCAACTCAACTATAATAAAATTTAAGCCATTTGAAGCTCTATATTGTCGCGTCCCATTTTTCAAAAGACGGAAAAAAGATTGATAGATTTATTGCGGAAAAGGAGTGTAGGTTTTTGTAAAAATGATTTTTTTAGAAAATGCTTTATTTTGGAAACAAAAGAAAAGGGCCTAAAATGGGACTTTGAAAATGCGACGGTTTTGAGCCCGAAAATAGAGTCTAAAAAGGTTTTTTAGTGAAAAGGGAGTCGCCACTTGGTATTGAGTTTTGGTGTACCAAGTCACCAAAAAATATTTTATAAAAAGTAAAAAAATCGAGAATGATTTATTTAGAAAATGATTTTGAAAAGAAATGTAAGAAAAACAAGAAAAACCCTTTTAAACAACTCCAGGTCTTTGAAAACAAGAGAAAAAGGTTCAGGAGTCACAGTTGAAGAAAGGGAAGGTAAAGACTCGTGCCTAAGGCATCCTTTCAACCTAGCCGAAACTAGTTACGAGGTTTAGTCAAAATTGTTCTAATATAACCCTAAATTTTATCACATTTGGATGTATCTATGTGGATGCAAACATAGATCTAAAAGATAGATATCTTTAAGGGAAAAAATGTTCTACTGAGATTTGGTCAAGATTATCGCGTTAATTGTGAAACCCGAATCTAGATCTCGATAGAGTCACAAGTGTAGATGCAAAATGGAATGCAAAAAAAAAAACGAAAAATAGTAATATAGATAGTAAGTGAACAAAGAAAGTGGGGATGCAACATAACGAGTACGGGAGACTAATATCCCGTGATTGAATGTTTCTACTCACGGAAGGAAAACGGCATGTACGCCACCGCTTCCCACGTGAGTAGGCGACTATTTTTAGTCAAAAAAATCACACAAATGACTTAAGATTCTAAATGAAATGTGACCTAAATATCATACATTATCGGATGCTAAAAATAGATGATAATAATAATAATAATAATAATAATAATAATAATAATAATAATAAAAATGTATACCAAAAATCATGCAAATATGGAAAAGGCTTTTTTAAAAAAAATAATAAAGTGTGTGAAATGATATGAAATGCACACGAGGAGTGATCTAACACTAAAATGACTTAAGGGTCTAGCGTTGGACTAGCCCATTTTCTAGAAATTCCTCGCTAGCGTTGGACTAGCAAAGAAACCGAAATTAACCACAACTAGCATTGGACTAGTGTGGCGACGATGCACATATATCATAATAAACAAGTAAATAAATAAAAATATAAATTAAAGCAATAATCACATATAAGTAGATAATAGCACATAGGAGCACATAGCACATAAGCATGATATTTTTGATGCAAAACCCTAAGGAAAGCGAGTAAAAGCATGTAAGCACATAAGCATATAGCACACAAAAGCCCTAACTATTACACCGAGGAAGCCTAATTACAATCTGAAAATGGAAAAAGATAAGAGATGACCTATGTAACCTATCTATTACATTTTCTATCTGAAATACAAAAAGCTTTTTTAAATAGATGAAAATATAAACTATTTATTACATTATCTATCTAAATACAAAATTTTTGTTAAATAGAATATTACGTATCTATTACATTTCTTTGAATAATTAAAATTAAATTCAAATAAATGACATGACATAAATAAATAAATGCTCACACATGAATAAAAATAATAAACACAAAGAAATACATAAAAAAAACACTTAGGAAACACATGGGAGCACGTAGGAGCACATATAAAGACATTGAAAGGATAATAGGGGTACCTCCTATTCAGAGATTCGGTATAAATGGCTAACAAAATGAACAAACATGTCAAAAATACCACTATTTAAATAAATAAGGCAATAAAAGTAAATCCCAATAATTTGTGAGGTAAAAATGTAAATAGGGCAATATCCTAGGGAGAAAATATAATTCTAGCAAATTAAAGGACACAACAAAAATTCCAACGAGCCTAGGGAGTAAAAAATGTAAATTTCAGCAAGTATGAGGGGAAAGATAATTTCTAGCAATACTTAAAAAAGGAAAAAATGCAATTTATAATAAACTAGAGGGCAAGAACACAAATTCCAGCAAGGTTTAGGGCTTAAAAAAAATACAGCAAGTATTTGGGCTAAATTCAAAAATTCCACTTAAGTATGGGGGGTAAAAATGCAATTTTCAGCAATATTCTAGAGCCAAAACATAATTTCCAGCAAACACAATGACAAAATCATAATTTCCAGCAAGCTTAAAGGGACTAAGTAAAAACTTCCACAACTAGGGAGGGTCAAAGTCAAATTTTCAGCAACATATAAGAATAAAATTATAATTCCAACAACATTCAAAGGTCAAAATTACAATTTCAGCAAGTTTAAAGGATGAAAAATAAATTTCAGTAAATATGTGGAGTCAAAAATAAAAATTACAGCAAGTTTTGGGAAAAAATATAATTTCCAGCAAGATTGTAGGGTAATAATGTAATTCGAGCAACGCATAATGGCAAAAGTAAAATTTCAACAAGGTTGGGGGACAAGAATGCAATTTTCAGCAACATGAGGGACCAAATTTACAATTTTCAGCAACATCAAAGGGGTAAAAATGTAATTCTAGCAATCTTAAAGGGCCAAATTGTAATTTTCAGCAAACTAGGGGACTTAATTACAAAATTACTAAACATTTAGGAGCCAATCGATAAATACTTATACTATAATGAAATGACTAACAAAAATCTTAGACTAAGTTAAACTAAATTAACAACTCCATTATCCTAATTAGGTAAATCAAATACTCAATCAATGGCCATATTTAACCAAATTAAACAAATCTTAAAAAAGGTAGACAATTAAGTAAATAATGAATGAAATAAACTAAATAAATAAAAATGAAGAAATTGAGCAAAAGACTAAAATTAACTAAAAAAATTAGACATAAACAATCCCGCCAATCGATTTTTCTTTTCACAAAATTCCAATTCCCTTTTTCTTTTCTTTTTTCTTTTCTTTCTCTTTTTTTTCATTCCCTATTTTCTTTCTTTCTTTCTTTTTCCCCCATTTTTTCTTTTCTCTCTTTCTTTCTTTTTCCTTATTTCTCTCTTTTTCTTTTCCTTCTTCTTCGCCATTTCTCTCCCCTTTTTTTTCTTCTTCTTTTCTCTCTTTTTCCTTTCTTTCCTGTTCTTTTCCAGATTTCTTCCTGTCTCTTGTTCCTCTCTTCTCTCGTCTCTCTCGTTCTGCCTCTCTCTCTCATTCTGCCTCTCTCTCTCTCTCGTTCTCCTCTCTATCGAATTCTTTCTCTCTGTCTCTCTCTCTCTCTCGGTCCAAAAATTCCTAAATCATCCATGAAATTTCATCAATTAATTGTACAAAAATGAAAGAGGGGTTGAGAGTTTTTTTTACCTGGGCCACGGGAAGGGGGTGGTCTGACGATGGTGGCGAGCTAGGGGTGATGGAAGCGCTTGCTGGTTGGAACAATGGTGCTGGTGGTGTGGTGGAGGCGTGACTGATTTTGATGGTGTGTATGTGCTTGTTGTAGTATAGGAGTGTGTGTATGTGTGTGTGTGAAGTGTGTTTACGCAGGTTGTGGGAAAAATTTGCTAATTGTGCGTGTGAATTGAGTGTGCTGTATGCATGTGTGTGTGTGTGTTTTTGCAAGTGTTTGCAGTGTGTGTTTGTGGAATGTGTAAATGAAACTGACGTGTGTGTGTGAAATCCATGTATAATGTGTGTGTTTGTGCAGGTCTTGTGCGAGGGGAGGTTGTGTGCAGGTGTGATGTGTGTGCCGGTGTGCTGTGTCTGTGTGCGTGAGTGAACTGGTGTGTATGTGAGTGAGTGCTTGTGTCTGTGCAGGGAGTGAAAGTGTGCAAATGAGAGAGGATGCAAGTATGTGTATGTGTGTTTTTTATTTGTGTGATTGTGTTGCTGGCTGTGTGTTTCTATCGGTGTTCCATGTGTGTTTTTGATGATTTTGGATGGTTGAATTGTGGTGAGTCTCTATGTTTATGACAGGTGCAAGGAGAGTGCAAATGAGTTGTGTGTGGTGGTGGTGATGATGGTGTCTGGTGGTAGTGTGTGCGTTTGAATTGTGTGTGAGTGCCAAGTGAATGTGAGTGAATTGGAGAGCTGAAAGAGTGCGTGTGTGCTGGTGTAGTGAAGGCAGAGATAGAGAAGAAGAGGGTGAGCTGAGTGTGTATTCAAAGTGAGGTTGTGTTATGTGAGTGAATGAGAGTGCCGAGAGAGGGGGGAATTGTGAGTGGTGCGATGAAGGTGCAAGTGAGGATGAAGTGTACAAGTGTTTGTGACTGTAGGAGAAGTGAGGAGGAGAGAATCTGTGTGAGGGTGTTGTGAGGGGTTGTGTGGTGTGTTTTTGGCTGGTGCTGGTGTGTGCTAATAACTATATATGTATGGATTGGCGAGTGAAGGCCAAGAAGGAAATGAGTTGTTGTGATGAAAGTTGTTGAAGAGTGAAGGGTGTGATTGTGTAGTGAAGGAACCGAGAGAGAAGTGCAAAGAGTGTCTGTGGCTGGTGTGAGGGAGATGTCTGGGAAGGAGAGTGAAATGGTGATTTTGGTAGAGTGGTGTGTGTAGTATATTTGTATGGCCGAGAGAGGGAGAAAGGGGGTGTCTGTAGGTGTGTGTTGTCTGGTGTCTGTGCTAAGTGAAATTGGGGAGGGAAGTGTGAGAGTGTGTAAATGGTCAAAACAAAATTGAATCCAAATCCCTAAAAATCTGGTAGCAAATGCAAGTGGTGTGGGGAGTGATGTGATTAGGCATAGAGTGATTGTAATGATGATGAAGTTGGTGATATGGCTGATTGCTGGGGTGGCTAAAAGTATGGCATGGGGTTGTTTTGATAGCTTAAGCAGCCATGCTGCTATTGTAGCAAGCCTCAAAATGCAGCCTGCTCCACTTTTTTTTTTTTAAATTTGTAAGAACAAAAAAGAAATGAATTAAAATAAAAGTTGCTTGGACTCCCTAAATTATATTAAAATTCAGCATTATAACAAAGAAAGATCACCCAAAAACTTCAAACTTAATGTAATATTGGGAAACGTGCTATTCATAGATTAGAACACAAATCTCTGAAATAATATCTAACGATCTTTAAAATTTATGAAATTTTTACAAAAAAATCTATAAAGATATAAAATGCACATGTAAAATCTTTCACACTAAAATTCTAATAAAAATAAAATTTAAAAATGCATTGAAAAATGCGCTTTTAACTTAAAAATATCAAAATTCTAAATAATCACTAAACGACTCCGAAACATCTTTAAAGATTAGAGAAATGATAAAAAAACCATAAAAATATGAATTTAAAAATGAAAATAAAATAAAATGTATCTAGAAGCTAAAATTACCATTTTACCCCTGATGTGACTAATTAGTCATAATATATATGAAAATTGTAATCGACCCCCGAAAAACAAAAATACCCCCTAAATGAAGTAACATGCATATTTTTACAAAAGATGTGTCAAAATTTGGTATCTACATATGTTATCAATTACATCTTTAAAAGATGCAATTTGTATAAGGCAAATATTTATAAGATGAAGATTTACGTATTATCAATTTTAAGCATGAACACATCAATAGACATACTATAACCAAATAGATATAAATTATTCAAGCAAAAGTATGTTACCAATACCTGCCAGAAGTCATTTTAAACTCAAAACATTTTAAAGTAAGAAAATTATGAATGTTAGAGAATTTGATAAGTTAGTATAGGTTACCACATCCAAGAGGCAAGATTTAATAACAACGAAATATTATGTAGTTAGCTCTGCAAAAAAATAGACTAAATAAGCAAAAATGATTTAAGCTTTTGAGAATGGCACTTCGTCATGAGTGGGTACTCTTGAAATTTTGGATTTTTTGTGGTAGCAGATCCTTTGTCTTGGAAACACGCGAACATAATTTTCTCTATTATTTACAATTTGAATAGAGTTCTAACATCAATATCTTTTAGATTTCCTGTTTTTCAGATTTGACATATAAGATCAATAAGAAATGAATCTTATCTCACGCAGAAATTTTGAAAACTAACACTGATAAGAATCAAACTTTGTTACGTTGGTTGATTAGATGTCTATCTAATCAATAATAGATAGATCTGCAACGAAAATTTGAGAATAATTCAATTACATTTTTGTTTTCACAATGCTCTTACGCAAGAGGAGGAACAAACTTTTCTTTTCTAATAGCTACTGTCCACCTGAATTTCAGTTATGCTGTGAATTAAAAAGTGATGAATTATTAGTATCTTTGAAACATAAATTGTTATCTAAAGTTAAGGATTTGTGATTATAGTTTAAAGCTGGGTTAACATTAACCCCCGATTTAAGCTGGGTTAATCTGGGTTAACATTAACCAGGAAATTAGATATTGTTTTAAATTTTCTTGTAGCTATGGTAAAACTTAAAAGAAGATGCACTTTTGACTTTTTCAATGAGCTACATGGGTCGATACGATATCGAAAACCAAGTTCATCAATTTAATTTTGTAGATCCATATATAGATATTTTTTTTAATAAAATTTGGTGCACTAGATAGCCTTGACTATTATGTTAGGTACATTTTTTTTAGTGCAATTATGCTTCTTAAAACTATACTTTTATCTCTAGACTAATGATTTTGGATAGTTTGGATTAGTTTCTAATTTTTCATTCAATCAATTGTATGATTTAGGGTAAATTGATAGATACATATTATTTAGTATATACATCTATATCGTAATCATGTATTTTTTTTCATATACAAAAATGCCCTTGTACTCACTCTTATACTACACTCACTCTTCTTCTACTAGACATGCATATATTCATAAAGAGATATTTCGATATATCTAAATTTAAAATAAATATAAAGCAAAAACAACAACAAGCATTAAGTGAAGCATTAGTGGTATTAGAATATAAATCAACTTATAATATAATTATTTGTTTATTGAAAAAAGACATTTACTTGAGCATAGAAAGGAAATACTTTTACAATAACAACCATAAAAAGCATTTTGCTTTTTTGATAGTTCTATAAGTGTAAACTCCAATTTTTCTTTTATTTCACAATTTCATTTATTGATTTTTTCCTTTTTTTTCTTTTTTAACCTAGTACTTTGTACCTTTTGAGTGCTTTAGAACATATATAGCAAATTTATATACACCATTACTTTAGATATTAAAGGTAATAAAAGCTAATTGGCTTCTTATTTTTCTCGAATTATATATTTTCTTCTTAAGGAAAAATAAAAATTCTCTTTCTTTAAACTCATTAAACTAACCCAAAATAAATTTATTTTTCTCATTCTATTCTTTTTCAAAATTTTATTATTGCAAGCATATTTTAGGACATACTTTGTAAGTATTTTGTGATAAACTATCCCAAATAAGAATGTAAAAAGTTTGAAAGACTTCTAAAGAACTGTTGTGCTTCATTAGGATTTGATTATTTTAACTCTTTATGTTATGCTTTTGTTTATCAATCAACTCTATGATTTATTTTATGTTAATGTTATGAGTTTAGACAAAAACAATTTTGTCCCTAAAAAAATGAAAATGTATAATTGAGGACAATAATTAGAAGCCAAGTGGCTTTTATTACTTTTAATATCTAAAATAATAGTCAAAACCATATGACCCAATTTGATTTTAAGGCTACGGATTATATATTTCTAATTCTTTTTAAATTTTAGCAAGAAAAGTTCATTAGCTCTAGATATCAAACTACATTTTATTGATAACAACGGTTGCAACAAATCAAAAGGTTATAGTATCAACCCAAGTAGGCAAATCAATTCAAGCAATTGTTTCAAGCTACATAATTAATGGGATTAAATATTACTGGTTTATGCACAAGGAACTTTTCATAGCCATGGACATGTGTGCTGCCTAGTAAATATCTAATATAGGATGTTGTTAGTTGAGTATCCTATTAGGACTTTAATTGTTAGTTGAGTATCCTAGTAGGAATTTAATTGTATGCTAGATTGGCCAAAGATTCTAGTGATTTAATTATGGCTAGTTTGGGAGGATGGAAATGGATGGAAAATAAAGGATTTTGAAAGATATCCTATGGTTTCTTGTAAAACCCAAATAAGTGTGGGCTTTTTGGAGACAAATTTCATAAGTGAGGGGTAAAAAGGTCATTTGACCATAGCTCTATAAAAAATAAAAAATAAAAAAAAATAGAAAACAAAGGAAAAGAAGAAGCTAACTATCAGTGGGTTTATTCTCAAAAGAAACAAGCAGAAAGTTCTGCAAAAATACAAGAGAAACAGCGAAGAAAGAAAGAGAAAAAAAAAAGAAGAAGAAGAAAGGGGAGAAGAAGGAAGAAAAGAAAGAAAAAGAAGCTGCCGGCAGTCAACTCTGGCCAGCCCAGACGCCGGAAAAGGGTCCGGCCAGCAAGAGGAGAAAGAAACGAGAGAGAGAGAGAGAGAGAGAGAGAGAGAGAGAGAGAGAGAGAAAGAAGAGAAATAGGGAAGAAAGAAAAAGGGGAAATTTGATTAAGCTCAATAAGGTAACTTTATGTTGGATTTTTGTTTTATTATGATAGATAGAGTAGAATACTTGGTATTCTAGTAAGAAATTTTAGCATGCATGATAGAATTGGAGTTGATGAATTTTAGTGTTTATGAATTTTAGGAAATTGGAGAAAAAAGATTTCTTTATATTATTTAGAGTTAATAGTTCTTGTTATGGTGTAGATTGCCCAATTAGAAGAGGAAAAAGTTGATTTGGGAAATTAAAGTTGAGATTTGATTATAGTTTAGGCCATGCAAGGTGGATAAGTGATTGAGTTAAGCCTTGGGCCTAGATTAAAGTTAGATTATTATTTTCTAATGTATTTTTAGTTCTTAATTTTGATTGTTATGCATATGATAGATCCAAGAAAGCGCATGGCGGAGGAAGTCGCCTACGAGGGAGAGTTTACTTCGAGATTTTTGTATATAGCCTATTTTGAGGTAAGTGTAATACATATTATAAATCACTAGTATTATATATTGTTTGCAAAGTATTATGTGAATATTTTAAAGTATGTTATATGTATAAACTGATATTGACATACATATATATTGATAAATGGATGCATGTTGATGAAATGCATACAAAGTGTTTGTTTTGTAAATAGAAGTTTAAGTGAAATTGCAAAATATTTAAAAGTGGATAATTTATTTCAAGTTTATGAGATAACACATTTGGCATATTTCAAAGTATATTTTTATATATTGTTACAAATTTAACATCAAAGGCTGAGAAAGTGAATAATTGTTTGTGACAATGATTTTTTGTCAAATAAGATTGAAAGAATTTAGTTGTGAAAATGATTTGACAGTAACTCTATGCAGAACTAACTAAAACTAACAGGGTTATTGTTAGTCTGGGTGCATCTAGTATATGCCGACTAGGGAATGTCCGCAATGATTCTTTCCCTTCGTGAGATAGAACACCCTTCGGGGACAGATTACCCTTCGGGGAACAGAAACAGATACCCTTTGGGGGATAGCCCTTCGGAGACAGAGTACCCTTCACGGGATAATTACCCTTCGGAAGATAGTAGGTTCTGCATAGTTGTGATTTCGAGAAATAATCAAAGTATCAAAATTGTTTGCAAAAATCAAGAATGTGATTTTATTAATTGTTTTATGTCATATGTGATGACTACACAGATTTTATACCAAAAGAGGTGATTTTTGAGTAAATTGTTTAAAATGGTAAAAATGGTATTAGTTGTATCAGTTATAATTATTAATGATGATTGGTTATTACTTGTATGACTGCATGTATAATGGTTTAGAATATGTATTATGCTTACTGAGGATAGAAAACTCATCCCTCAATATTTTTCAGTATTTTGTAGAAATTGCAAGAGCTAGAATCAAGAGGAGGATCGCATAGTCATTTGAATTCAGAGGTATTACCCGGTTATTTTTGTTGTTCCGGGTATAAGATAGTATAAGTATTATTCTACCCTTGTGGCCATGTGATATAGTACTTGGTATTGCAAATATTATTTTAGAAATAGCTGCTCCACTGGTTGTAAATTTGAATCTTGGGATATTTATATATAAATATATAAAGTTATTATGGGCATATCTTTTTTATGGTTGAAAATAGGTGATTGATACTAGACTATTTAGATGATTGATTACTTGTGTTAGTAGGTTATAAATCTATGAAAAATATGGTGTAAAATTTGTGAATGAGATGATATTGTGTATTATGAATGTATTGGAAATGTTTGGGTTGGCTGAAATTTTGTGCAGATATTTTGAAATTTTTGGAAAGGTCCAAATATAGAGGAGATGCTGCCGAAATTTCGGTAGAATTCAGAGGAAGTTTAAGGCTTACATGATTTGGGGCGGTTTATTCTATCTCGAAGCTACTGTGCCGGTCATGGCCTTTAGGTTCGAGTTGTGACAAAGTTGGTATCAGAGCAACGGTTATGGGATTGTGCTTATTTTTATAAGATTGAATTAATAAGTAATAGAATTAATCTATTGTTTTGAACCACGGAGCTATAGGTTTTAACTTGTCATTGAATATTTATTATATTTAGTTTATGCTCAGTGCTTCTTATCGTTTCAACTTAAGTATATTATATATATGTTGCCTGTAGAAATGATAATAATTACTTTATTTGCTACTAGATGGTGAGATCAAGTAGCGACTAAGGCAGTAGGGGTGGAAGAACCCCAAATGTAGGCTGTGGCAGGGCGGTAGAGCCCCAAATATAGGACATGGTAGAGGTGGAAGAGCCCTAAGCGGAGGCTGTGGTAGGGGTGATAGAGCCCCAAGTGCAGGCCGTGGCAAGGGTGGCAGAGTTCCACAAGTAGCCCCTAACATAACTATCCCTCATGTTACATAGGGTAGCACACGTAGTAGACGAAATTTACGTCAGGTGAAAGAGAGATAGGTGAAAGAAGACAGAGGCAGAGAGGGAGACAGAGGCAGAGAGGGAGGTTGAGTCCGCAGCCACTCCAGGCCCACAGGATGTTATCCAAAACTTGAACTTATTGACACAAATTACGGCCAAACATTATAGATTACATGTCCAAGCAGAGAGTACACCATCCTCATAGCGTGCTAAAGAGGATGAGGTGCCATTATCTGAATTCTTGAAATTTAAGCCGCCTGAGTTTGAGGGGAAAATAGATGAAGATCCTTATTTACTTTTAAAAGAGATTGATTTCTAGATGTAGGGCAATGGAATGTAGCTCTCAAAAGGCAGTTTAATTGGTCGAGTTTCGTCTGATTGGGATGGCCAAGCGATGGTTTAAGACGGACAAAGTACCTAATTGGACATGGGAGGAGTTCAGTAAAGCTTTTATGGATAGATTTTTGCTCGAGAGCGTTAGAGATCAGAAAGCGATTGAGTTCGAAAGATTGAAGCTAAGATCCTTCCATGACCGTTAGCGAGTACGATGCACGGTTTGTGGAGTTGAGTAGGTATGCTCCCCACTTGGTTAGTACTGAGAAAGTTGAAAGAGATCGCGATTTATAAAGGTTTGGTGACTGCGACTTCGTGATCATTTGCTTTCTGCTAGAGTCACTACGTATGGAGAGGCTGTTGAATGTGCCCGACAGATCGAGATGTCACGAATGGATAGTTTGGGGGAACAGCAGTCTCGACCGAAAAAGAGCAAAAGCACAGAACAATTCAGTGGCCAACAAAGTCATGGTATTGTTACTGGTAGGACAAGCAAGGGTTCTAGTTATCAAAGCCAGGTAGGCCAACAGGGCTCTCAGAAAGAAAGTAAGAGTCAAAGATCTACACTTTATAACCAGCAGGGATCCAGTCAATCCAGATAGGGTACCCGTCCTTCTACCTAGTGCTCTATATGTAATAAGATGCATCAGGGCACGTACAAAATTGGATAGAACGTATGCTACCGTTGCGGCCAAGAAGAGCATTTTGCCAGGGAATGTCCGTCGTCCTTATTACGACAAGGCTCTACATAGAGACAAACATCTGTAGTTTCTGCTCCGAGTCACACAGTAGATCAGATGGAGGGAATCAGTGGACGAGACTCAGAAGGTAGAGGTTTTGGAGGCAGAGGATTGATGCAAGCTAATAGAGGTCAGCCAAATGCAGGCAGAGGTCAGAATACGGGGGCTCAGAGTTCCGTTGGACGTGGACAGAGCGAGAAGTGTATGCTTTGACTAGACAGGATGCTCAGGCTTCTAATGCTATGGTGTCAGGTACACTTTCTGTTGATTCTTTTGATGCACGAGTATTATTTGATATCGGGGCTATTCACTCATTTATATCTCCATTTTTGGCTAAGAGGTTGGGTAGACAGTCAGAAAAGTTAGATGACCCTTTGGTAGTGTCCACTCCAACAAGAGAGAGTATAGAGGTGAATTCAATATACCGATCTTGTAGAGGTTAAGGTAGGGAGTAAAGATCTTCCAACGGATCTCCTATTATTTAGATTAGTGGATTTCGATGTGATATTAGGAATGGATTAGTTGTCTTCAATATCATGCTTTCTAGATTGATAATAAGAAGATAGTGAACTTTAATCTTCTCGATGAGTTAGAGTTTCAGTTTCAGGGAGACAGAAGTTTAGTTCCTTATAATCTCGTAGTCAATGCTCAATGCTAGGCGTATGTTGCATAAAGGATGCTGTGATTATCTAGCTTTTAGTTAGAGACGTGAGTTCTCCAGAACCGAAAGATAGAAGATGTACCGGTGGTGAGTGAATTTCTAGATGTGTTTTCCGAAGAATTTGCCAAGATTACCTTCCAGAAAAGGGAGATAGAGTTTTGCATAGATGTAGTGCCTGGAATTGAGCCAATCTCAATACCACCTTATAGAATGGCACCAGCTGAGATTAAGGAGCTTAAGGAGCAATTACAAGATTTGCTTGATAAGGGATTCATCAGGCCTAGTGTGTCACTTAGGGTGCACCAAGTGTTATTTGTAAAGAAGAAAGATGGGTCTCTACTGGCTATGTATTGATTATAGGCAATTGAATAAGGTCACAATTCGTAATAGGTACCCACTGCCTAGAATTGATGACTTGTTTGATCAGTTGCAAGGGTCTCAATATTTTTTCAAAATAGACTTGAGATCAAGATATCATCAGTTACGTATAAGGAATGATGATATTTCAAAGACGGCGTTCAGGACTAGGTATGGACACTATGAGTTCCTTGTGATGTCTTTTGGACTCACTAATGCTCCGACAACCTTTATGGATCTCATGAATAGAGTGTTCAAGCCATTCCTCGATACCTTTGTAATAGTGTTCATCGATGATATTTTGGTCTATTCTAAGAGTAAAGAAGACCATGAGCAGCATTTACGCATAGTACTTCAGACTTTTGAGGGAGCATCAATTGTATGCCAAATTCTCTAAATGTGAATTTTGGTTAGATAGTGTGGGATTTCTTGGACATATAGTGTCAAAGGATGGGATAAAAGTCAATCCAAAGAAGATTGAAGCAGTTACACGTTGGCCGAAACTGACGTCAGCCACGAAGATTCGTAATTTTCTTGGGTTAGCCTGTTATTATAGCGTTTTGTAGAGAACTTCTCGCGGATAGCTGCTCTACTGACGAAGTTAACTCAAAAGAATGCAAAGTTTGAATGGACAGATGCATGTGAGCAGAGTTTTCAGGAGTTTAAGACTCGTTTGACTACAGCTCCAGTATTAGCACTACCATCAGGTTCTGGTGGATATGTGATTTACTGTGATGATTCAAGAGTTGGTTTAGGGTGCTGTGTTGATGCAACATGAAGAGTTATGGCTTATGCTTCTCGTCAGTTAAAGAAGCACGAGCAGAATTATCCTACTCATGATTTAGAAATGGCAGCGATTGTATTTGCTTTGAAAATATGGCAGACATTATTTGTATGGCGAGAAATGTGAGATTTACACAGACCACAAGAGGTTGAAGTACATATTTGAGCAAGAGAGATTTGAATTTGAGGCAAAGGCGATAGATGGAGTTGCTAAAAGATTATGATTGCTCAATCTTATATCATTTTGGAAAGGCAAATGTTGTAGCAGATGTTTTAAGTAGGAAGTCAGTTGGAAGTTTAACTCATATAGCAGTCGATAGAAGGTCATTAATTCAGGAGTTACATGGGTTACATGATCAGGGGACTCAATTGGAGATTCGTGACAGTGGAGTATTATTAGCTCACATTAATGTGCGTCCAGTACTTTTAGATCGAATCAAAGCAAATCAGGCTAAGAATGAGCAGTTAGAAAAGATTCGAGATGGAGTTATTAAAGGTGACAATAAGGAGTTCAATATAGATGAAAATAATGTACTTCGTTGTGGCAATAGGTTATGTGTTCCAAATGTGGAGGATTTGAGGAAAAGAGATCATGGAAGAAGCACACCAGTCAGCCTACACGGTACATCCTGGTTCGACCAAGATGTATCAAGATTTGAAGAAAATATATTGGTGAATAGGATGAAGAGAGACATTGCAGAATTTGTGGCTAAGTGCCTAGTGTGCAAGCAGGTGAAATTTGAGCACCAAAAGCCTTCGGGTTACTTCAAGAACTTCCTTTGCCAGAATGGAAGTGGGAGAGAGTGACGATAGATTTCGTAGTCGGATTACCCCGTACGAGGAAGGGTTATGATTCAATATGGGTAATTGTGGACAGGTTGACGAAATCAGCTCACTTTATTCCAGTAAAGACTACCTATACAGTGCTCAGTATGCTCAATTGTATATTGACAAGGTAGTGAGTCTTCACGGGGTACCAGTATCTATAGTATCGAATAGGGGCACTCAATTCACATCACAGTTTTGGAGGAAACTTCAGGAGGCCTTAGGGACTCGACTCGATTTTAGTACAGCTTTCCATCCTCAGACAGATGGTCAGTCCGAGCTGTACCATTCAGACAGTTGGAGGATATGTTGAGAGCATGTGTTATGGATTTTGGAGGTGATTGGGAGCAACATTTACCATTAATTGAGTTTGCCTACAATAACAGTTACCAATCGAGCATTGAGATGGCTCCATATGAGGCACTATATGGTAGAAAATGCCGTCTCCTATTTGTTGGGAAGAAGTAGGAGATAGGAAGCTATTGGGTCCTGAAATTGTACAATTGACTATGGAGAAGGTAGCAGTGATCAGAGAGCGTCTTAAAGTAGCTCACAGTAGGCAGAAGAGTTATGCGGACGTGAGAAGAAAACATCTTGAATTTAGTGTCGGAGAATCATGTGTTTCTTAAGGTGTCGCCTATGAGAGGGATTATGAGATTTGGAAAGAAAGGAAAATTGTCTCCTAGGTATATCGGACCATTTGAGGTACTTGAGAGGATAGGAGCAGTGGCGTACAGGTTGGCCCTTCCACCGGATTTTTCTGGAGTTCATCTAGTATTTCATGTGTCTATGTTGAGGAAATACGTGGTAGATCCTTCGCATGTCATTGAACCACAAACAGTTGAGTTGAGTGAAGACTTAAGCTACGTAGAGCAACCAATTGCAATTGTGGATCGTCAAACTAAGAAGCTCAGGCATAAAGAGATTGCTATGGTTAAAGTACAATGGAGAAATCATTCCATTAGAGAGAGCACGTGGGAGTTAGAGGATGAGATGCGAGACAAGTATCCAAATTTATTCCCACATTCAGGTATGTAGTTATTTCAAAATTCGAGAACGAATTTTTTTATTAAGGGGAGAGAATGTAATACCTAACATAAGTGTGGGCTTTTTGGAGACAAATTTCATAAGTGAGAGGTCAAAAGGTCATTTGACCATAACTAGAAAAAAAAAAAAGCTAAATAAAGAAAAGGAAGCTGCAGTCATGCAACAAAACAAAGAAAGAAACAGTAAGAAGAAAAAGAAAAGAAGAAAAGAAAGAGAGGGGAGAAGAAGAAGAAAAGAGGTTGCCGGTGGTCAACCAAGCTCCGGTCGGCCACCAGACGCCGGCAACGAGTCAGGCCAGCAAGAGAGAGAGAGAGAGAGAGAGAGAGAGAGAGAGAGAGAGAGAGAGAGAGAGAGAGAGAGAGAGAGAGAGAGAGATAGGGAAGAAAAAAAAAGGAAAAATTTTGATTAAACTCAATAAGGTAACTTTATGTTGGATTTTTGTTTTATTATGATAGATAGAGTAGAATACTTGGTATTCTAGTAAGAAATTTTAGCATGCATGATAGAATTGGAGTTGATGAATTTTAGTGTTTATGAAATTTTAGGAAATTGGGAAAAAAAGGATTTCTTTATATTATTTAGAGTTAATAGTTCTTGTTATGGTGTAGATTACCCAATTAGAAGAGGAAAAAGTTGATTTGGGAAATTAAAGTTGAGATTTGATTATAGTTTAGGTCATGTAAGATGGGTAAGTGATTGAGTTAAGCCTTGGGCCTAGATTAAAGTTAGATTATTATTTTCTAATGTATTTTTAGTTGTTAATTTTGATCGTTATGCATATGATAGATCCAAGAGAGCACGTGGCGGAGGAAGCCGCCTAAGAGGGAGAGTCTACTCCGAGATTTTTGTATATAGCCTATTTTGAGGTAAGTGTAATACATATTATGAATCACTAGTATTATATATTGCTTTGCAAAGTATTATGTGAATATTTTAAAGTATGTTATATGTATAAATTGATATTGACATTCATATATATTGATAAATGGATGCATGTTGATAAAATGCATACAAAGTGGTTTGTTTTGTAAATGGAAGTTTAAGTGAAATTGCAAAGTATTTAACAGTGGATGATTTATTTCAAGTTTATGAGATAACAAATTTGGCATATTTCAAAATATATTTTTATATATTGTTACAAATTTAACACCAAAGACTAAGAAAGTGAATGATTGTTTGTGACAATGATTTTTGTCAAGTAAGATTGAAAGCATTTAGTTGTGTAAAAGATTTGACAGTAACTCTATGTAGAACTAACTAAAACTAACAGAGTTATTGTTAGTCTGGGTGCACCTAGTATATGCCGGCTAGGGAATGTCCGCAGTGATTCCCTCCCTTCGTGGAAGAGTATACCCTTCGGAGGATAGCCCTTCGGGGACAGATTACCCTTCAAGGAACAGAGACAGATAATCTTTTGGGGATAGCCCTTCGAGGACAGAGTACCCTTCGCGGGATAGTTACCCTTCGGGGGATAGTAGGTTCTGCATAGTTGTGAATTTCGAGAAGTAATCAAAGTATCAAAATTGTTTGCAAAAATCAAGAATGTGATTTTATTAATTGTTTTATGTCATATGTGATGACTACACAGATTTTATACCAAAAGAGGTGATTTTGGAGTAAATTGTTTAAAATGGTAAAATGGTATTAGTTGTATCAGTTATAATTATTAATGATGATTGTTATTACTTGTATGACTGCATGTATAATGGTTTATAATATGTATTATGCTTACTGAGTGTAGAAAACTCACCCCTCAATATTTTTCAGTATTTTGTAGAAAGTGCAGGAGTTAGAATCAAGAGGAGAATCGCATAGTCATTTGAATTCAGAGGTATTACCCGGTTATTTTTGTTGCTTCCGGGTATAGGATAGTATAAGTATTATTCTGCACTTGTGGCCATGTGATATAGTATTTGGTATTGCAAATATTATTTTGAAATAGCTGCTCCATTGGTTGTAAATTTGAATCTTCGGATGTCTATATATAAATATATAAAGTTCTTATGGGCATATCTTTTTATGGTTGAAATGGGTGATTGATACTAGACTATTTAGATGATTGATTACTTGTGTTAGTAAGTTATAAATCTATGGAAAATATGGTGTAAACTTTGTGAATGAGATGATATTGTGTATTGTGAATGTATTGAAAATGCTTTGAGTTGGCTGAAATTTTGTGCAGGTATTTTGAAATTTTTGAGAAAGGTCCAAATATAGAGGAGATGCTGCCTAAATTTCAATAGAATTCAGAGGAAGTTTAAGGCTTACGTGGTTTGGGGCGGTTTATTCCACCTCGAGCTACGTGCTGGTCATGGCCTTTAGGTTCGGGTCGTGTCATTTCTATTATTTGGGAGTTAAAGTGGAGAAGAAAGGAAAAGAAAAGGAAAGAAATGGAAGGAAAGTTGCTTTGGTAAATTGGACAAAAATTTTCCTCCCAAAGTTGGCAAGAAAGGAAAGGAAAATGATTGAAAGATAAGTTAATCCTTCAATATAATAATAATGCCCTTAAAAGATGTTGTACAAAAATTTTATGACCTAATAAATCCCACTTATTTCTTAAAATCCCAAACAACTTAAAAAGGAACTTTCTATCCTTTCTTTTCTTTTTTTTTCTAACTTATCATTTCTTTTCTTTTCTTATCTATCCTAAACTCCCAAAATAGTTGTTAGTTAAGATTTATATTTCCAAATTTAAGTAAATAGCATTAAGTAGAATCGTTGTTTCTCATAGAATAAGTCTGATGAATAAGAATAATTTGGAAAACACAACAAAAAGGAAGAAACATGATTATATTATCTACTGATAGAATTTATTATTTGTGGGTTAATTTATATCTATCAAGTTGTAATATATTGTATTGATTCACCTAATCTATAATAAAAATAATTTTTTAAAAGATCGAATATCTTGAACGCACGCTACACAAGAAATAATGAAAATTTTCCATATAAATGGTTGGTATCAACCTATGTTAGCTTGACTAATTTCGACTAATCAACTTGACAATTATCAAGTTCTTAATTCGTAAAAAATCCAAATTATAACTAGAGTTACAGAAATAAGTACTTAACCACAGAAATTTGAAAAGTAAAATGGTAAAAAAAAAATCAATAAACACGTGTTACTAAAACATTACAAAGCCAAAAAAGGCCAATAATATAGTTACATCACACAATTCAAATAAATCTTCCATTTTACACTTCAAGCCAATGGCTACCAAACACACACCCACAATTCCTCTGATCACGTTAATACATGTCTAATCGAAGGCTTGGTCGAGCGGCAGTCTCGTACTAAAAATAGACCTTCTTGTGTAAATTATCCACAAAATACAAGTAGTCATATCTACTTTATTCCATAAAAAATTATATTAAAAATGTAAAAGCACCTGCTAAAAAAAAAGAAAAAGAAGTTGAAATTTAATTACAAATTAGTTTGTATTCCGTGGAATGCATACAAAATACATTGTGCAATTTAGTCAAGAATAAATATGTCCAATAATGTATAAAAACTAAAACAATTACTTATAGATCAATTTAATTACTTTTTAAAATAGAATTATCTAGCTTTTTATAAAGAATAAAAGCTATTCTGAATTATTCGTAACGCTTTTTGGTTTTTACTTTTAACTTACTTTAACTTGGAAGGAGCTTAAAGTCTAAAAACATTCAAAGCAACTTTTTACTTTTCAAAAGTAACACAGCAGAAACGTTGATTTTTAATTATTTCAATAGATTTTCAATAACGAACTTTAAGAACAGCAAAAGTTGTTGACCACTATCCCGATGTCTTAGAAATCACTTGATGGTTATTTTTGGTGTTTTCTTGTAGTAATTTTAAATATTTTTTTTATGAATGTGTGTGTTTAAATAAAAAATTAATAAAAAAACGTGCTTTCATTCTTACAAAAAACCGACTTTTGAATGTTTAAACTCTTTTGATAAAAAAAAAAAACACTTTTTGGCTGGCCTCACATGGCCATTTTTATATTTTTAGCAGTGACATGGGGGTTTTGTTATCAGACTAACAGTAAAAAAATATTATCTATAATTTTTAAATCTCACCGAGTCTAGTGGGCTTTTGATAAAAAGAAAGGGATATAGATGTAATTAAATATTGTCAATGTATCGAATCCAAAAATTTAAAAGGAACTAAGGATAAATATTAAACAAATCTCGTACGACGTCGTTTATAAACCTGTTGAAATGGCAATCCACGGCTTCAGGATTAAACCGCCAACACCCTTCCCTTCTCCTCAATTGTCTGATATTTCCAATAATTTTTTTTCTGCAAATATCACCTCTAAATTAGCCAATTAAATCAACACAAAAAGCTCCTGCCTCCGGCGAATTTACCAAGCTTGGTACCATTTCCCATCTGGGTTTGCCTTTTTTTTCCCAGTTATATTGGTTTTTTCCCAGTTAATATTAACATAACTTAATTTCAAAATAATCATATATTATCACAACTTACGAAAAAAATATTTCTCTAAATTAATTTTAATTTAATTTAATTTTGAAATAATCTCGTATTATTCCTAACTTACTGAAAATAAAAAATGTAAAATAATTATTAACAAATAAAAAGTTAACCATAATTTGTCTTAATAAACAAAAAGTTATTAACAAATAAAAAGTTAACCATAATTTGTCTTAATAAACAAAAAGTCATAGTTACTAACTACTTTCTTAGTCTAATTAAAACCCAAAATCCTAAAATCATAAACCTTATACCCTGAACCTTGAATCCTAAATCCTAAACCCTAGTTCAAAAGTAAATATAAAATCTAGTGATGAAAAAGTCAACAAAGGTTTTTTTCCTCCTAGGGTTTATGCTGCAATAAAACAAACTAAGTGATACTTTTTGTTTTTTTTTTTTTTAAGAACAAAAACTAAGTGATACTTATGTAAGAAACCAACGGTACAGGTTACAAGTTAAATAAAGACAAAAATTTATAATTGATAATAACTCTTATATGGTCAAGATGTATGCGTAACTAAAAATCTAGTTATAGTCGTTAACAATGTTGATTTCCTTTCTAATCTATTGAAAACATTTTAAGGATAATTTCAGATAACTCCCTTGTGGTTTTTAATAATTTCACATGCTTCCCTTCGTGTTTTAAAAATTTCGTTTATATCCCCTAAGATTCAATAATAAAATACACCCATGAGTTACATTGTTCCAAAACCACCCTTGTTGATTAATAAAAATACCTTTTGTCAATTAATTTTTTTAATTTGGTGCTAAAAATTAAAGTTATGTTATACAAAAAGCACACTCATAAAAATCAATGCACATTTTTATATAGAAAGCGCACTTATATTATTGAAATTCAAATAATATTTTGATAAAAATTATTCCAAAATTGCTTACCCTTTGTTAATTAATTCTTTTGTTTTGGTGTTAAGATTAAAATTATTTTATATCAAAAGTGCACTTATAAAAATTAAACTGTATTTTATGCAGAAAGCATAGTTAATTATTCAAATACGAACAATATTTTGATTGAATAATTCTAGAATCAATTTGATGTTGTTGTAATGTTTTTGTGGCTTTTATCTGATTAAGAAAATTTGAAAGTTTAAAATTGATTATTTTATTTTGTTTTTTAGGTATTATCAAGAGTTTATTTAGTAAAAGAAATATAAAAAAATTATTTATGAAAAAAGAAGAGTGAGAAGTGAAAATTAGGAAGAATTTTCTACAATTATTTTAGCATTTTTTTATAGTTTTATTAATTTAAAAGGGCATTTTTGGAATAATATAAGTCATGGGTGAGTTTTGTTATTGAATAGAAATATTAGAGCATATAAGTGAATTTTTAAAACGTGAGGGGAAGTATGTGAAATTATTAAAAACTTCCCAACCTTTTAGGTATCTGAAATTATCCCAACCTTTTAAGTGTTCTGGTTGGCTCGAAATAGAAAAGAAAAGAAGAAAAAAACATGTTGCTTTTACAAGTTGCTTTTTTGGCAATGGGTGTAACGATGGTATCATTCCTTTCAGTATTTGTAATTTCCTTGTTTCCCTTCTGTTGTGCATGGTCTGCAGAATCTATGTGCTCTAGGAACAACAATCTTTCTCAAATGTGTCATTTTGCTTGAGATATGAATAAAATTTCCACCGAAAAAGGAACATAATTTTGTTGAGACGAGGCCACTGATACCTCAGTGGATTTGCTAGGATTTAAGACCGAGAACTGCTTGTCTACCGGGCAATTACTTAGTGCATTATCTTTTTATCATCCTAAAGGTAAGATAATGACATGCACACACATATAAACCTAAGGGAACAAATATCCTAGAAGTATGCCAAAAAGAACTATAGAGGTTGAGTGAATTAATTTTGATGGTTTGAGCGCGAATGGAAAACTGTTACCATCGTTATTTAAATTTCCTTATATTATGTCGAGGCATTGTCAGCTCTTCAACCTCAGTTTCATGTCAATACTATTTTCTTTTTCTTCTTCGTTGCTGAGATAATATGGTGGAAATCTGCTTTCGTTGCTTCGTGAAAATATCTTTGGATGCCGAATAGAAGTAATTGAACTTCACTGATGAATTTCTTATTCAACCTAGACAGATCCATTTCTTTTCCTTTTTTCTCCCTGTGGTCCAATTTCTCCTGCTGTTGCCAATTTGCACATGCTTATCCCAGTGAACGCTGATATTGGCAACCTTGTCGAGTTCTGTTCTATCTCTGTATCAAGACAGGGTCAATGAATCTTCTGTTGTTATTGTGTCTAATAGTCACATTTTTCTTCGAATTTCTGTGCGAATTCTCTAATTTTACTAGATATCTATGTCCTGTCACATAGATTGGACGATAAAACTTAGGATATGGTATTGTTGTATTTAAGGATCCATGATGGCTTCTTGTCAGTTATTGTATTAGATAGATAAACTTCTTTGATTTTCCATATTTGTATGATGGCTCTGTCAAATGAGCTTTATCAAATGATTCATAGCTTTCACTTGTAATCCCGAAATGATTTTCTGTTGTGCGTGCCCAACTTGATTGCATTTCAATTTCTCTATGGGTTCTTCACACAAGAGTGGGAAGGGAAAGAAATGGCAAAATAGACTCAGAATGTTTTGGAAATCATACTGCTGTAGTAATTAAAGTCCAAAACTTCTATGTTCTAGAAGAGGAATCCACTAGCATCAGGCATAAGAACAACTGAGCAAGTGATTTTCACAACCTATAGTTTATCACACAATAATGTTATGAATTCTACCGGTGGTTGTTAAAGAATAATATAGAAAGTCATTCCTTTTAACGGAAGATGTCTTGTTTGTTGAAGATGCTTCATCAGAAATATTCCTGCTCATCATTACAAAAGGTTATATTCCTCCGTATGCATGAAGTTCTCTAAGGAAGCCCAAACTTTGGAAGGTGCGAAGAATACACATAGTAAGTTCTTGCACTACTTATGGAGCATCAATGTAAAGCACAAGCTAAAACATTTCATATGGCAGTCTCTACATCAAATCCTTCCTGTCAATGAATTGCAAAAGAGCAGGTACAGGTGACTCGATATGCAAAGGATATGGGGAGGCAGTGGAAACTACAGAACATCTGTTCTTCTACTGTGGAAACTATGGAACATTTATTCTTCTTCTGTGGTAAGGCTAATCTGTGATGCTGCTCCTGTTCAAGGGATGGTCTTATACATTTAAGACACAACTTTCTGAGTTAGTGGACATGCCAAAGGAGGCATCCAACATGACCAATGGTGATTGTCTGTGGCCCTTACCATAAACCTTTTGAGGCAACTATAGAAGAAAAATAACAACCAAGTTCAAGGATGAACTAAGAAATTCCTACCAAGTAGCCCACAAAGTTGTGTTTAAATGTAATGAATATGACCGGGCTCAGAAGAACAAACAAGAACAGAACATGAGGGAAACAAGGATTGAACAAACGCGCTATCATGACAACATCCAGCAAGTGGTGTAATAAAAATCAATACTAATGCTGGACTTTGCAAGGTGAATACTAGAACAGGAATGGGGATTGTGGGTAAAAGTGATAAAACATGTGCAATGCATGAAGTAAAACAAAGTGAAGCAGTTATAAAAGAAGCCAATATTAACCGGATGGTACTGATGAAAGCAGTGGAGGATGGATGAAAAAAGGATAAGGGTCCAATCAGATTATAAAACAGTTTTCATTGAAGAACCATGGTGTGATAGAAGAACCAAAGTTACGTCCTGCATGCATAATCACTCCACAGCACTCCCATATGAATTGTACTCTTTTTTGACAAAATTTAATTTCGTTGCAATTCAACATACAATACTTCTTCAAAGTATGATAGCAGAACCAACGCCACTATGTGCATATAAAATCACACCACAGCACTCTCACAAAGTGTTATTGGATTATCAGTGCCGCTTTATGCATACATAATTAGGGAATTACATTCATCAGTCTTAATTTTGCCACACAAAACTCAAGACTCTTGAGTGTATCAGCATAACCGAAGAATCCAAACTCTTTGCTCTTGCTCATGCTAGAAACATGTCGAAACTCAAAATTCAGAACAATTTGCAGTGCACGAAAACTAGTAATATCCTCCATTTTGCTGTTGTAGAGCTCGTATTTTTTGACTATCTCACCCCAGATTTCTTCCTTATCCTTCATGAACTCTGTAATATCAAAGTTGTCCTCCTCGTGAAATGGCATAAATTCAAGGTCAAAGATCTCACACAGGGCTTTCCACAGACTCTTCCAAGCAAATACATCACCATTTGTGCAATTGAATGCTTGATTCTTCGCCTTCTCAGTCAAGGCAGCCCATATCTGCTGATCTGCTAGTACTCGAGCATCAGACATGTCACAAAAGTGCTCCCATGCATACTTACTTCCAGGATACCTAAATGGCCACCCTTTGTATTTGCATATTGATGCATACACAGACAGAGTTAGAACTGAATTATACAAACTTCTTGTTGATGCACCCATGATTATAGAAGATCGATGTATAGAATAGGTGAATGACGGTGGATATGAAGCTATGAGGTCTTCTAGTGCATAATAGAAGTTGGGAAATGGTAGCCGAGGGTAGCTTTCTCTAAAGGGTGGCTGATGTGGGATGAGTTGTTCCGATTTGGAAGGGTCATCTATTGGCCCCATGTAGTGTTTTGTACCTGTTTGTATTGTAACATGAGAAAGCTTTGAAGCAGGGGAAGATTGTAAGGCACCGATGACATTTTTTCAGCATGGTTGAATTGAGATTGATATTCTCCTCTTCCTTTTGGCAGTGTTGAAGTGCAACCCAGAAGACATGGGTGATTTCAGAGGATATAGGTGTCAGTTTTTCATGAGTATCATCACCATTGAGGGCATCCAGATTTAGATGATAGTCAATGAGAGAGGAGGGGAACCAAGATGGCAAGGGACGCCTAGATGCACCATAGACTTTCCATGGACCGCCTAGAGCTCCTGGTTTCTTCAACGCCTCTGCTAAAGCCACCAACCATCCCAGTAACACCAACAATTAGTGCAACTGGTTTGTGGGAGTGTACTTGCTCCATAACAAATTATACAAGAAGATACAAATTCTGCAGAAGATGATACAACGATTTTCTTGAATTAATTTTGCTACATTTGAGGTCTTGAGCATATAAAAGGGGACGCATCCGATGTACCTTACTCCTAAGTTTGCTGTAATAATACACGACACCAGGCAAAAGGACGACAACAACTCCAAACCACTTTGAGCCACAAAACTTCTTTCCAGTAAAAGCAACAAAATTTGAGAAATATAGCACGTGGTCATTCTAGTTACCAACCCAATTTAGGTAGATTCCCACTGCCAAGTTTCAAAGGTCAGGTGAAGTGAGAATTGATGGAGTTCTAACTCTATTTTTTATAAAAAAAATGTAAATAGGTGCTAAATGATGTGAGAGATTAGGAATTTGATCTCTATTCTTATAAAAAAATATAAATGAGTGCATAATATACTTGTTTGGTTCAACGGGTTGTTTAGTCTCCATAAAGTAAGTTAAGAGTAAGTAAAATACTAATGATGATTGATTTAAAAAAAAAAAAAAGGGTCAACCTAGTAGTCAAAAAAGGAAAATTCTGCGTTTGTTGCGGTATGTGGTGCAAATTGGACCATATAATTCAAAATTCTAGGAGGTATAATTTGAAGTTTTAATGTAAGTGAGTTTAGTTTAACTATATTAGTATTTATTTTATTATTCATGGTTTAATTTATGTCTTGTCAAGTTGTAACATATTGAATAGGTCCACCTAAGCTAATAAAAAATAATTTTTTATTAGAGATCGACTCACGAGCTTGACCAATCTTGTGAGAACTACACAAAGAAGAATGAATTTTCTTTAAACGGTCGAGATCAACTCTCCACCTAATCAGTTTCGGCTGCAAATTGCGCAAACACAATAGTTTGACAAATATCAAAATTATTATTTAGGCTTCCATTCGTGGCTTCTAATTTTATAAAAGTTAGAAATTAATTACTCTTGATTTTAATTTAAAAGTTTCCAAAAACATTAATAAAAAACAGTTGAGAATATCACAAAATAAATTATTTTAAAAATTAAAAGTTAAATATCATATAGAAAAAAATTATTGAGAATAGCCTGAATTGGTATGTTCGCACTCTAATAGGAAAAGACCAAATTGTAATTAAAGTTACAGAAATAACTACTTAACCACACAAGTTTCAGAAGTAAAAAGGTCAAAGAAATCAGCTAAACACGTGTTACTAGATCATTACCAAGACAAAAAGAGGACTGCATAGCTACATCACACGATTCAAACAAAGCTTCAAATTTTCACTTCAAGCCGAGGGCCGACCCTCACTGACGCACCAACCACTGCTCCGATCACATTATTATGTCTGATCTAAGGTTTGTTTAAGGGGCAATCTCATTAATAAAATAGACCTCCTTATATTACATATCCACAAAACTCAGGCAGTTATATCTAGTTTATTCTAAAGGTGGCAATTAAGTCCCAAGACTCAATGGGTATCCATACCCAAATTTAATTTGAGTGGAATGAGTATAAAAAATATAAGATTGGGCCTAAATAGGATTATACTCAACAATACCCATTTAAATATGGGCATAAATGGGATTTGTTTGGGGCTCACATGGGTATGATAAATAATTATTTAAACATTATTTAAATGACTTAAAATTAAAAATTTAAATATTCGATAGCTAATTATCATGTAAATGACTTAAAATTTCAAGTATATCTAATAATTTATTAATTTTGCTAACAAAAAATTATTATTGGATATTTGGGCAGTATCAAAATAGATTTAAACCCATTTTAATTTCGCCTATATTGATCCCATTACCAATATGGGACTGTTTGGGTACAGCTCATATTTGTAGTTCCAATTATGTTCCGCTCATTTGTCATCTCTAGTTTATTCCATAAAAAAGTATATAAAAATTTTAAAAGAAAAGCACCTGCTAAACAAAAACAAGTAGTTGAACTTTAAATAAAAACTAGTTTGTGATCCTGGATATAGAATTTTTTGTGAAATTTAGTGAAGAATAAATATGACCATTAATGTACGAAAATTAAAACAAAATTTTATAGATCAATTAATTATTGTTTAAAATCGACTTAGTGTAGCTTCTTTTAAAGACGAAAAGCTATATTTGGTCTTTACTTTTACCTTATTTTGAATTGAAAGGAGCTTAAAATCCAAAGCATTTTAAATTTATTTGCCGATTTCTTGATTGGTCAGGCGTTCATGAACAAATATAGATTTGGTGGTTTGAAACGCTTCTATTCATAATAAAAGCCATTTGTTGCTGGTTTCACATAGCCCTTTAACGTGACATGAAGCATGGGTGGCAATTTATGACATCATTCGAAAACACAACATGAAGTGAATACAAAAATAATAAATTTGAGTTAAGGCTTAGTGGGTTTCGAGTTAGAATCGGGTAGAACTCGATTAACCCATCAAACAAATAGGTCGGTTTCGGGTCGAAATCGAATCGACCTATTTGACCCAAAAAAATTAAGTCAAAACAAGGTTTATCATTATCCCTCTTTCAATCTATTTCAATCAATAGTTGATTATATGCATGACAGTAATCTAAAGTAACCTTATACTTATTCTTTCTTACATCTTTATTGAAACAAATAGATCTTTCTTAAATGAATACAAACCATGTAGACCAATGGTCTAGATCTGAGCCACCAAGGCTCAGTGGACCCACTAAATCTTTACGGCCCAAATCTAGACCATTGGGTCCACGTGGATCAGGTTTATGATAGAATTGGCCGAAACAAACTATACGCACATACAAACATGGCCATATGCACACATATGTTTCCTTTTGTATGTGGCAAGGAGTAGTCCAATTCGTTTAGATCCTCTGCAATAATTGATCACAACTCTACTTCTTATCTTTGCATGTGAAGGTTTTTTTTTTTGGGTCAAACGAGTCGACCTGTCAACTCACCAACCCATGACAGGTTGTGTTTGGGTCAAGTATGTTGACCCTGTTTTGAATTGGCGAGTTGAGTTCAAGTTAACATATTTGTATTATACTTGGAGCTCAACCCGACCATCCAATCTATTACCCAGCCAATTGCGACCCCTAACATAGAGTTTGGTTTGGACTAATTAGTAAAGAATGTATATAATTTTCAAAATCACATTGGTTGTAGTGATAGTTTTAAGATTTTTTTTAATGCATATGGTATATAATGCATATGCATGATAGAGTTTGGTTTTGGACTAATTACTAAAGAATGTATATAATTTTCAAAATCACATTGGCTGTAGCTATAGTTTTAAAGATTTTTTTTGAATGCATATGGTCCATGAGTAGGGCTCGTGAACCCTAATGGCAAATAACTCAGTTATCAAAATTCGATGGATCCCACTGAGCCTTGATGGCTTAAATCTCTACTATTGAGTTCACATATGGGATCCGTGGACCCAATCCATGATAGAATTTGTTGTAGTTTTAGTGAGAAAAAGAAGGGTTAATTACATTTTGCCTCCCTAAACTTGAGGACAATCGCACTTTACCCCTCGAACTTCAAGTATCTACACTTTGCCCCCTTACTTTAACGGAATTTGTAGCTTATAACGGGCAAAAATGGGGTAAAAAGTTGGCTGACAAGAACACCCTTGCTAGTAACAAGTTAATTACACTTTGCCCTCACTGAATTTAGGCATTATTTACAATTTGCCCCAAAACTTCCAACGTATACAGATTTTGCCCCCTCCCATGTTAACATCATCAACACTATTTAATGGAGAGACATAGGCTCATGTTTTATTTTGATTAAAATACCCTTTTCCCTTATTTTTCCTTTTGTATTTAACAACTTATAAGTTGATTTTAAATATATTTAAATCAATTGTAAAATTTTATTATTTATATAAATTTCTAAAGCCAAAAATATTTCGTTCTAAGATAAATGTTTATATAAATGTAGCTTCACATAAACTTCTTTAATATTTATATGTGTAATTTACCTTTTTTGAGATGTAGCTAGCTCTTCAATTTAATCTTTTTGTCTGCATAATAGATAATCACACTTATACATTTATTTTTTTATAATATTAAATTAATATAAAGAATTAGAAAGAAACACAAAATTGTAAGTATTTTGTCAAAATGTGCATTTACAAGATAGTGATAAGAAATTAAATGAAAAATTACAATTTAACAAACTATCAATTTTGAATAGTTGTTATAACACAAAAGTAACACTTTGCCCCCAAACCTAAGATTACACACACACACGCACGCACGCATTCCCTCCCCCCCCCCCTCTCTCTCTCTCTCTCTCTCCCTCTCTTTCTCTTTGTGTGTTTCTTGTGAAGATCAACCAATAGTTAGAAATAATATTTTTGTCCAAAAACATAAATAGATGACAATAATACTCGCACAAACTGATTATATGGCATAATAGAAGGAAAATGATTAAAATGTATACATAATAATATAATTAACACACCACAAAATTAAAAAATCACCCAATTTTCATAGAAAATTTATATAAATATAAGTAATATACAACAAACCATATATTAAAATTTCAAAAGCAAAAACTCACTTTGAGAAATGTGGCCCAATGTCATAATACTAAAATTTGAAATAAATGAATTTATATATTAAAATTATTCAAAAACTAAATATCAATGTAAAATGAAGAAAATTGTAGTTAAATTAAAAACAAAAATATTAGTGCATATATGCCAAATATATACATACATACATGTATATATGTGTGTGTGTGTGTATGTATATATGTGTGTGTATATATATTTACATACACATGCACATAAACATACGCGCGCACACGTGTGTGTATTGTGCGCGCGCGTGTATATACACACACGCATACACGCACATACAAAACACACACGTGTATTATTTCTAACCATTGGCCGATCTTAACAAGGACCAAAATGTGTGTAAATGTGTGTGTGAGCAGTACCAAGTTTGGGGCCAAGTGTTACTTCACCCCAGGTTTAGGGAGGTAAACTGTAATTAAACCCAACAATTGTTAAAATGCATTAATGTCATTTCATTATTTTTTTTGATGGAAACGTTTTTATTGACGTTTGACTTAGCATCATAGGGGGCAAAATGTATAAAATCAAAATTTAAGGGGTAAAGTGTGATTGCTCCTCAAGTTCAGGGGGAAAAGTATAATTAAACTAAAAAGAATGACAGATGTTATTAATCTTTCTCGATGCGACGTCGTTTGTCTCGCCATCCTCATTTATTTCCCTGCCCTTCTTTAACCGGGGTTATTGCCGTAGCCTCTATGCAAAACCCACTCTATTTCCCCTTCTCCTCTCTGATATTTCCATTAAATTTTTCGGCAAATATCACTGCTAAATAACCCAATTAAATCAATAGAATTAATTAAAAAAAAAGTGAAAAAATGGGAGCTGGAAGAAGAGAAGTGGCAATCTCATTAGTTGGAGTGACGGACAAGAACAAAATGCAGCTGAAAAAGCTCAATACTGTCCTTTTCCCCGTCCGATACAACGACAAATATTATGCCGATGCTCTTAATTCTGGCGAATTCACCAAGCTTGGTACCATTTCCCATCTGGGTTCTTCTTTTTTTCCCATTTTATCATCTGGGTATTTCTTGTTTCTTGCTTTCCTGCTCAACAGATACATCGATTGTTGGTTCTATTTACTTTCCCGGATGACCATTTTATCACGTGAATGTTTTTGTTCACTTTTTTTTTTATATTCTTTCCCTTTGTTTTTTAAGCATTTTTGGATTCTGGGTTCTGTTTTGGATATTATATGGTTTCTGGTTATGTATTCGTTTGGTTTCAGATTGAGTGCCTTTTTCTAATTTATTGAAAAAGTTGAAGTTCTTTGATTGGCTCTAAATAGGAAAGAAAAGAACAGGGGAAGATAATGGGGAAGGAATTAGATTTCTGTTCTGTAGGGTTTTCTCGTTTGTGTATTTAGATTTTGATTGTTTGAGAACTAATGTCCTTTATTACTTGCAGCTTTAAGAAATCTTTATCTTCTTGGTACGGTAGATGATACTTTTTTGGAGTTACTAGCATAACTGGGATGTGAATATTTATAAAAACTCACTTTTCACGTAATTGAAGGAGACTGATTTTTCATCCATGTTTTGTAGTGGTATTCAATGTTATGAACATTATCGGAAAAAGGTAAATTTTACTCATGAGGTGTTAGATTAAATGGGTGAGTTTGATAGCGTCTTTGATGGATAATGGAGAGCGTATTCTTGAATCAAACGGCCATGCCATTCTGCTTTCAGTCAATTTGGAGCTTTTGTTTCATTCATTATGTAATGCTGAGTTATCTTTGCATTTTGAATTCGTTTTGCGTCTTGTTATTGAGAATTCCTATTCAAATTGTTCCTTTATTTAACGAAGTGTTCATATAGAGTGGTCCATGGCCTTTTTTTGGTGTTGGAATTATTTGGTCAAAGCTTTTCAAAATGTTACTAATTTCATGATGTTCTACTTTTAGCCAGCTTGTTGGTACATCAGTGGCTTGATGTTATGGCTTTTACTTTTAGTGTGTGTCAAATTGGTGAAAGTAATTTTGCCTAATGATCTGTGTTATGCTAAACTTTTGCTCGTGTTCTATGCCTGGACATGTTTGTTGAGTTATCTCATGATTTAGAATCAGCCCATTGTGGTGTATTGATACTGTCTGTTTTTATGATCTTGTTTCTGCATTACTTTCTGTATAAACTGGCCTGCGTGCTTCATCCGGACGTTGGTGGTTTTGGATCTTTTTTCAATATTGCTTTCAATTTCAAGTAAGGGCA
>CM045557.1:8068993-8206655 GCA_024721245.1 Mitragyna speciosa
AAATTTGTTTTATCCTGACAGTAGAAAAAGGACTGCTTATAGGGCGTGGGTTGATCCCGAGAAGGTGGTGAACAAATATGCACCTTTCCCTGTTTTCCTGGATACTTCACTGACTTTTCTAAACACAAAGTTATTAACTTGGCTAGGCTAAGGCCATGTAATGTCGGTGGGGATTTTCTTCCCCCAAAAAAAAAAAGAAAAAAATTAGTACCTAGTTGGGCCAAAATATTTTAGTATTTTTAAAAGGATAATTTTTGGAAAATTCAAAGAATAGAGAGAATTATTCAACAAATTTGAAGAGCGGATAGAGCAATTCAACTTAATAATGATCATACCTAATGTAACACTATCTTTTATTCTTGTGAACGAAAGCTTAATGCTATTTTTGTTATTTTTTCTTGGAAATTACTATCTCAAATCTTAGGATGGAATAGGTAAAGATGACAAATTTTTGTCACACCTTAGGTGAATCCTTTTTCACTTGGAACTCACATGGTTTTTTCTTTCGTCACCCAGCATACTACAGTGACATCTGTGTTGGTTCAATTGCATGCCGACTTGAGAAGAAGGAAGGAGGAGCTGATTGTGTGTACATAATGACTTTAGGTGTTTTGGCACCATATCGTGGTCTGGGTATTGGTGAGTAACCTTTTCATTCTCTCTTTTACTAAGTTGAAGTCTTTGTCACCTATCCCAGTAAGTTATTCATATTTTAAAGGCACATAAGATTTGTTAGTGTCAAGTATATTTCACACATTCCCAATCGACAGTGATTTTCCTCAAGCCCTTTTTGGCACCTTCATGTTAATCTTTAAGATTCTTCTTTTTAGACTGATTTCTGGGTAGTTCAATTCTATCCTGAGAAGTGTTGGATTTAGGTGGAGGAATCTCATTTAAAAGGAAAAGAGAAAGAAAAGAAGAGGAATCCAAAGCAATTAGCGAAATATACTTTAAATTGTCCTGTAATTGGTTGATGTGGATATTGGATTTTCCTCAAGCCCTTTTTGGCACCTTCATGTTAATCTTTAAGATTCTTCTTTTTAGACTGATTTCTGGGTAGTTCAATTCTATCCTGAGAAGTGTTGGATTTAGGTGGAGGAATCTCATTTAAAAGGAAAAGAGAAAGAAAAGAAGAGGAATCCAAAGCAATTAGCAAAATATACTTTAAACTGTCCTGTAATTGGTTGATGTGGATATTGGATTTGTGTAGGCACAAAGCTTTTGAACCATGTGTTGGATTTATGTACCAAGCAGAAGAATATTGGTGAGATTTACTTGCACATGCAGACGAACAATGACGCCATCAATTTCTATAAGAAGTTTGGGTTTGAAATCACAGATACCATCCAGAATTATTACACTAATATTACTCCACCAGACTGTTATGTAGTTACCAAGTTCTTTGCTCAGACAAAGAAGTAACATCTCAGAGCTATTTTTCTTTGAGAATGCAACTCAGCCTTGCTGTGATCGAGTTTTGACATTTCAAATTTAAGGTCTAAAGATTGGTGGTTTCCTCATTATCTATGCTTTGAACAAATTAGATAAAGTGTATTGTCATTTTGGTCGTATAGGAGAGCACAACTATTTGTCTGGATTAGCAGGAAGGTTTTGTGTACAAGAGAAAACTACTGTTCGAGTCACAACAATGAATTTAATTGAAAGTCGACGTTGTGTTAGACAAATGAGGTTGTACACTTGTATTGTGTTGAATTTCCTAGACTTTCTTTTCTGATGATGGCATTCTGAGGCCATGTTTTGCCTTATCTGTTTTTATCCAAATTAAAATAGACTACATTTTCTTTTCTTAATTTCAGATATGGAAAGGAATCTTTTTGTCTGGCCCATTTAAATCAGGCTGTCAAGCTTAGGCCAACCAGAGTTTAACTCATTGCTAGGTTGCTCTGGCATATATGGTCCTTTAATTTGTTGATTTTGGATTCTTTTGGGTCCTTTAATTTGTTGATTTTGGATTCTTTTGGTCGTTTCAGTATCTGACATTGATTTGAGGCTCATTTTGTGGACACAGTTATTTCAAATTATTTTGGCCATAAGTATGATCCTCTCCTAGTTCGGATTTCTCTCCTGCTTTTGAATGCCCACCTAATATGTTCCTTCTTTCCTATCATTGACAATTGCAATTTGCTCAACTAGGAGCGTGCAAATACAATTATAGCTGCAATTTCAGGGTCACATTTTGTTGGAATGACAAGTGAACAAAGTGAATTCCACTTTGTCCACCTAATTACCTGTGAATTCATTATGAATATACCGAAACAATGAAACAACTTATAAGCGGAAATGAAAAATAATTAATGTCAAGATTTTGAATTAAGGACCAGGTCTGTTTTTGATACACCTTAATGGAAAATTGGGAGCTCTTTTTTTCCAGTGTGAACTTGTAAACGTTATTGCTGCTTGGTATTTTGAGTTCACAAACGATAAATAACCCATTTAGATTATTCTGAGATCTACTGAAAAATCAGCACCAGAGGGAAATAGAACAATTTTCTGGTTTTGCTTAGTATTGGCATTAATTGTTGCAGCACTAGCATTGATGCGCCTGACTGCTTTCTCATCCATCCGTTCTTTCTTCTCGCAACAATGGGGCTGAAGGAGCTTATTTACACAAGATGGGATGCAGTGGCTGAACACAAATGGTAAGATTTTCAACTATTAACCATTTACCTCAAAAACACAAATTCGGTACCTAAAAGATTTCAATACTTTGGAATAAAAAATAGAAATCACAAGCTTGATCTTAGGCTACCAAAACGCTCTCCTGTATATATTATCCTGTAAGTTTACTAACTGAAGTTTCTATACAAATAAATATATCTACAAGGTCAACCAACCTTTAAAAGAGATTCTGACAATCTGGGTTTTTGACTATACATGTACAGAATTTGTACTTAAGCAAGCAACCTATGCTGTTGCCAATAGCAAATTTACATTTCCATCATCTCAGTCAACTGTCAATAAGCCAACCCACCAGAAAAACAATCTCCATCGTGCAGTAACGACTCTGTCAGCCAATATCCATCCCAAGAACCGCCAACTCGCTGCAATATCAAGGAAAAGGGGAATGAAGCAAGTAAACAAACAGATGATAAAACCCACAATATTCAGCATAGTGTATTATCTCTGTTTGCGGTAAAAAAAATAGAAGGGGATTATGAGTTTTCATCAGTGATCAATTTGTCTACTCCAAGCCTAAAATTAACATTTTCTGACACACATGGTGCAACTGACATACACGAGTGGATCAGTGGTCAAACCTGAACCAGGGTAAATTGGAAGATTTCTTCTTCCTCAGGCCGAGCTCCTCGTATCCAAACCCTTTGTTTATAGCAATTCTGTTTCACGTACATTTCCAGTTAGATGGACATAGTACATCCCTCTTCATTGCAGTCATAATGACGCATTGAAACTCAACTAAGATATGTTAGTTGGTTAACACCATTAAGACGTTGCTTTTGCACCTCGACTAACCTCTTTTGCATATAAACTGCTCAAGATCTTCCTTTCTTGGTGACCGAGTAAAACTCTATATGTTGAATGATGAAATATCCTCCTAAACCTTTCAAACTACACACAAAGCAATAAGGGACACAAATTAGCATATAGAGCAGCTTCTGCTCCAATTCGCTATGATATAGTTTTTCAGTATTTCTGCCACCTCTTGACTTAAGCAAACTTGTGTGCTGGGTGCTTTAGTAGACAATGAATCCTTATCGCTTCTCCCAATTTTAAAGGACAAGTTGACTTTTGACACTCAAATTGGCAGTCTACTTGACTTGTATTTCATTGAATTATTTTTCTTCAAGTCCACAAAGCTTGGAGTTAATGATACGATTTTTTGGTGAACTTGTTGAATCTGTCAGAATTCTTATAAGAAATACAGAGAGGCTTCTGAATGTCCATTCAACTGAAAGAAGTCAAGGATTTCACATCATATTGGATAAGAAGAGTAGAAGTTTAAGGTTTGTGAAGATTCAAGGTGCCATCTAACCAATGAATGTCGAGAACTTACACACCTGCCCCAAATCAAAGAATCGCCCAAAGTATGTGGACCTTTCAAAAGGATCAAATCCAGCAAACTGTACAAGATAGATGAGATTATCTTCAAATTCAACCATTATCAAATTTTGAACAAGCTGCAAGCTGCCTGAGATTACAAATTACCCTATACATAACTTCTATCCCATAATCTTGCCGAGGTTGGTCATTGTACTTCAATGCATCAAGCTGGTGCTGGACAGCTTCTTCTGCACTAAACTACAAGAACTCAAAGATGTCAATTCATGTAGTAAAATGGAAAAAGGATCAACTATCTAAAGAATGCTTTTTGTCAGGAAGTTACACTCAATCTAGGGCCAAAAGGCCTTTTCCTGCGAGATTCAAGCCTGCAATATGAAGAACAATACTTATTAGTTCAATCCAGTCTAACTTACTGACCACCAATGCAAGAAAGGAAGAGAACTCATAATTGACAACAGAGAAAACAACAAACTGCCAAGAGATCTTCAAGAACTAGAGCAAGGAATCTACCAAACCATGCCAGTAAAGTAAGAAAACACCCATTCGCTCTAGTCTCAAAAAAGAGGAAAATAGAACACAATAACAATTAGATAAGAGTTTCAAACTTCAGCACGGATGAATCTCCTAGGCTCTTCAAATGCACGAGTACAGTTTAGAAACTCCATTTTTTTTATCTTCTTGTGACACTTCTACCTTGATTTAGTTAACATGTCAATAATGCAAACTGCTTGCATAAAGAATCACAAGCTCACAGCATTCAAGACCATTAGCCTTCTATCAATCCAGTTGAGCCTGAATATTCAATACCCTCCAAGAGCCTAATCTATTTGAATTTACGATGAGAAATTACTATAAGAACTAGTATTCCCGAAGAATATAACGCTTTTGGTTAATTTGTCATGACTCAATACAAAATTCAAATTATGGGTCGCAAAAGATCAAATTCTCTCATAAAAAAGCCACTTATCTTTTCTTTTTTTTTTTTATCCTTTTCTAAAAATGATCAATGATGGAACTCCACCTTGCCCTTGATAACTCGAATCTGATACATGTAGGTCACAAATGAATTGTCTTACCAATTAAATTGCACTTTGTTGTCAAAAGATTATATATTATAGCAGCAATCATATTCATATCTTCTTATATAATCAAAACACGTGCAGTTTGGAATTAAATTAAAAGTACAACAGGTTAAAGAGAGAGGCATTTTTTTTAATCTTTTCTGGATTTTTAATTGAATTTCCTCATAAACTGGCTGTAAAGCACGAATTAAATTTCTTCACATTTCTACTTTTGCATCTCCAATTAGTCTTAATCTTATTCGTAAATACAAATTCAAGATACGCAATGATGAACGTAATAGTCAACAAAGAAATAACAAAAGAGTGATAATTAATTATGAACAAGTAAAAATCACAAAAAGGAAGAGAGAGAGAGAGAGAGAGAGAGAGAGAGAGAGAGAGAGAGAGAGAGAGAGAGAGAGAGAGAGATAACCAATCAGCAGAGAGGAAGTCGGGAACATCAGCGGAAGCAGTGAAGCGAGAAGAACCATTGATGGAGGGCTTGCCGCAGCTTATGAGAGAAAGAGAGGCTGGGGATGATAGACATATGCTAAACGACATCGTATCGTATTCTACTGTTGTTGAAGAAGAGCCGCAGATGAATTTTGAATTATTAAGTAATGGAGTGGTATTAAAAATATAAGGTAGATTTTCCTTTTTCTTTGTTTCTTTTTTTTTTTGTAATTTTTTTAATTTTTCTTTGAAATAAAATTGAAATTTGACCCACAGAACTATGCTTTTGTGTAAGATTGACCCCCTCCTCCCCTATTGATTGAACCAATTCCCTCTTTAGATTGTCTAGTTCAATCAATTAACTATGGTTCCTACACTTCAATTAAAATAAGAGTAAAATATGAGTATAGAATTCAGAAAGAAATGAGGTTTTGTTCCGTTCTAGCATATTTTCACTTGCTATGGTAATTAAATACATAATTAAATATCACTCGAAAACATAAGCAAGTTTGATTATATGTAGTTGATCAAAAGTCATTTCTTTTGTATTAAAATAGATTTGTAGACATCAAATTTTGACTTACCAATTTTTTTTTTGTAAATTGTGGGTCATATGTAATATTTGTCTAAAAATATAAATTTTAAGTGCCAAGGGCTTATTTTTTGTGACCTCTTTTAATTGTTTCTTATTTGAATAGGTCAATAGTTTTTTTGGTCTAGGATTGTTTTTTGGCAATGATACAAAAGTTTTGGCTCATTGGGATTTGAATTGTTTGGAGAAGACTCATTTTCTTCAAGTTTAGTGAGTCGGATTTTTTCCTTTTTTTTTTTTTATGGGAATCTGATCGTTGAGATTGAGGGTCTTTTTTTTTTTTTTTGAAGAATGAAGAATGAGGGTCTTTAAATTGAAATTTTGAATCTAATTTTCCTTAGAAAGCTTCAAATTTTGTGGATAAGGATATATAAAGAAACTCACAAAAATCTGTTTCCTTGTTAGGATTTCGAAATAAATCTGAGTTGGCAGCAAATTAAGAATTTCTGAATTTAGAAAATACTTGATATGATCATAATTTAAATTTTAACCATAATTGGTATGATCTGAATCTAAATTCAAGCCAGATTTGATATGATTCAAATTCAAACTATTTATAGAAAAAAATTGATTCTCAAAATTTGGATCATTCAACCCAGATTTAATATGATTTGAATTTCCATTCAAATCTTTTAAGGATACAAATTAATTCCTAAAATTCGGATCACTTAAATTCTTTCGCTGAGAAAATTACAAAGGAAATAGGTTCCATTTTCCACAAAAATCACATTAATTGACGTGATTGCTCAGGGGTGTATCATTTGTACCGCATTTCTGACACAGAATAACCAAGAAAAACTAATTGAGGAGATCTTGGATCTAATTTTTATTGAACCGACTTGGGACATATATAAAGGCAACATATCCAAACTCATGGAGCTCTAAAGAAGAGAAGGTTCCCTTCGTCGAAAACTGAAAAGAAAAAAAAAAAAAAATCGAGTGGAGTTTGGAAGTTAAGAACACGTCCCTCAAAATTATTTTAAAAGATGGAGACATTGCCACTTCAAATAAATGACGATTTTTCCTTTTGGCAACACCATTTTATTAGGGGCCTCAATACACGAGCTTTGGTATAAAATCCCATGATGATTAAAAAAATCTCCAAAAATCAATTTAAAATATTTTGTTCTATTATTGGTGCGGGTCACATTTTAATTTGTTCATTAACCTGGGTATTAACCGTTTGAAAAATTCTTTAAAGACATTTGCAGCATTAGATTTGTCAAAATAAACTCAAGAAACTCATGTGTTGTCATCTTAGCGCATGACGACTCTAGCACTACCAATCCTCCTCCCCTTCTCAAATTCTATAAAACACAATCAGATTTAGAGAAATTAATATGGCATGGAAGATCTCTTGCCGTATTTTTCTCAAATCATCTCAAAAAATAGCACTATATGGTTCCTTTTACTTCATCTACCATCTCTAAAATTTTCGAATCTTTAAAGATCTTCCTTTCTCTATGTCTTATTATTACCATTTTGTTGAATTTGTACCTGGAATATGAAATCTGAGTGGAAAGGAATTGATTAAAAAAAATCTTTTCTGTGTCTTCTTTGCTGTTTACTTTTCTATAATTTACATGGTACTTTATATGTGAGCGTGCAAATGTGTGCATTTGCGTGAGATAGGGGAACGATGTTAATTTACTACCATAGTTACCGGAAAGAAAAAAATTGTCGGTACAGTTGCTATTGCTTGAAAGAAAAGAATGCAGCGAGCTTCTAATTAAGTAATTGAAAGGGAATTTTCCAAATTATATGATCTATGCCTCCCACCTTTGTCATTTTCTATTTTGGCCCCATAACTTTTTAATGTTTCAATTAGGCCCCTAGGATTAAAAAAGTTAAAGTCAGTTAATTAATGTTCCATGAAGGTTAACTAGCTATTGTTAAGTTTGAATTAGATCAATTAACAATAGATTAGAGTATTTAATTTTAATATCATTGTTTTAGTTGAATTTATTTTTAATAGAAAATTAAATTACTTAGTTCTAATTAGTATTTTATTCCATGTTAGAATTTATGTGAGCCTATTATTGGGATCTAAGACATCGTAGATTTATTTTATTATTCATTTATTTTCGTTTCATTAATTTTTTTTTTTGGAAAAATTGCAAACAAATGCATTGAGAGCACCTTTTTTCCGTAATCATTCCAATGGAAGCATGAAATTTATACATTTCCTTCCTAATTGACATTTTAGTGTATTAATGATTTATTCGATCTATTCCAGTGCATCTTGGTTCAAATTAACTCAATTTAAATCTTAAAATTGAAAAGAGTCGAAATTAAACTCGCAATTGGTTTTCACCAAGATAAGGATTACCAAATTCAATAACTCAATGATTTCCCTCTTTATTAAGCTCCTCATATCATATTTAGTTTTTTGAAAGATTGGGAGTCATCTAAGGATAGAGTTTTATTTGTAAAAAATAATTTTTCGATAAAATATTTTTGGGCTTTTTGGTACCTAAAAATCCAGTACCAAGTGCGACTCCAAGCTTTTAGGAAAAAATCCTTTTCCCAAATATGTTTCGGGCCCATAAAATGTCGCACTTTTTAGTCCCTATTTTAGATTCAATATTATTTTTATTTTCTTATTTAATTGTTTTATTCAAAATTCAAATGCAAAAAACCCCTTATTATTGTATATTTATTGTTCTTATTATTTTTTTGTCAAAAATTTCACAAAAATGCATAAAAATTTAATTGGCGTTTAAATTTTACTTTTAATAAGCTTTTAGGTTTAACTATTTTTTAATTTTTCACTTTATTTTATTATAAAAAAAGTTTCAAATAGAGTCTATCTTTTAAATTGTTTGATTTATTCAACCAAATTATCAATGTATACAAAATTGATAGAAATACTTAAAAACTTTGTTTGAATGTTATATTTTAATAGGAATGAAAAAGAAGAAAACACAAAAAATTTAAAAATCCATAAAAGCACACCTCATATTGGCACAAATATATAGAACTTATTTTGACTAGTTATTTCAATCGTAACTCTAATTACAAATATTTAATACATATGATTATTAGTAACGTAAGAATTTATAGTCAGAATAAAGATATATTACAATTAGAATTCTCCATCTCTTTTCTAATGATTTTCTTATTTGTTGTCTTTGTATTTATCATTATTATTTAATTGAAAATAAATTAACAAAGAGGTCGCTCTTGGGGTTAAGGAAATAATTTTATGATAAGAAATGCTTTTAAGAACTTTCTCTTAAAAGTTTTTATTTTAGTTATCACTAGCAATATAAGTATATTATCATTAAAAAAAATCGCTATATTGAGTTTTATCTGGCATGTGCCACATATGAACAAAACAAAATGTTCAATTAACTTTTTCACATTTTAGTTTATTATGATTTCTCTTACATATATGACATATATTTAATTTGATTCATATTTCATTTCATCCTAATACTCCAGTTATAATTATTTGAAACTACGGAAACATATTAATCAAAATTGAAAACAAGGGGGGACAAAAGATATAAAGTCAAAGCTTTTGTCGAAGGTCAATTATATTTTGATAGATAGTCATGGTTGAATTTTTGTTAATTGTCCTTTTTCTGCCAAAACTAAATGTATTAGGGACTAGATTTGTTTTTGCTGAAATTATGGGGACTAGTTTAGCTCCTTTCTCAAGTGTTGGTACATTTCTTACCAAAATTTAGAAATTTCATTAATTTTGGTAAGTTAGTAGTTGGTGATTACTCAAGGCAAATGGGTTTTGTCACACAATGCAATGATCAAAAGATACTTGCTACTAGCATGGGAAAAAAGTGAAAAACCAAACAACGATTAAAGGTGCTCCATTGTACATAGAAAAATGAGGGTAACTAAATTGATTCTAAAAATGATTAGGTTAATTAAACCTCATATATACACGCAATTCCAGGTTTGAGTATCAATTTTAAATCATAGTTAACTAATATCGGTCATCTTATATGTGTTTATAGCTAATATCAATAAATATTATATTTAAGTTAAGAACTATTAGATTATTCATATTCAGGTGTAAGGCAAATTTAATATCTAAAAAGCATTTGTCGCGCCCTAAAAAATCGTAAAGTAAAAGGGTGCTAGTGGGGTAGTTGACTGTCGCGTCCCGAAAAGACGGTACGATCCGAGATCCCTTTTGAAAAGCAAGTTTTGGGAAAAAATTGTGCGCGTGTGTGAAAAATGGAGCTTTTATTGAAAAAGTGTTATTTAAGAAAAATAATAAAAATAAGGCCGGGACACAAAACATGCGACAGTTTTGGCCAACTGATTTTTGAAAAAGAGTTTTATTTTTAAAATGGAGTCGCCACTTGGTACTGAATTAGGGTGTACCAAGTCACCCGAAAAATCGTTTAACAAAATAAAAATAAAAAATTTTAAAAAATATTTTAAAATCCTTTTTCGACTCCGGTCTACGAAAAACGAGAGAAAAAGGTTCGGGAGTCACATTTGAAGAAAGGGAAGGCAAAGGTTTGCGCCTAAGGCACCCTTTCAACCTAGTCGTGGCTAGTTATTTTCTAAATTAACCCTATATTCTATCGCGTTCGGATGTATCTAAATGAATGCAAATCCTAAGTCTAAATGTGAATATCGGGAGGGTCGAAATGTTCCGTCGAGGCTTGGTCGGGATTATCGCATTAATTGCGAAACCCGAGTTTAAACCTCGAGGGAGTCACGAGTTTTATGTAAAATGTGATGCAAAAAGAAAAAAATATATATAGTAAGTGAAGAAAGAAGGTGGGTATGCAACATGACAAGTACGGGGAACTAATAACTCGTGACTGAATATTTCTACTCACGGAGGGGAGAACGGCCTATACGCTACTGCTTCCCACGTGAGTAGGCGACTATTTCTAGTCAGATCACACAAATGTCCTAAAGTTTAAGTGAGATGCAACTTAAATGTCATGCACTTTGAAAATGTTGTCAAAATAATAATAATAATAATAATAATAATAATAATAATAATAATGAATAATAATAGTAATAATAAAATCATGCTAAATGGAAAGAAAACTAAAAGTGCGTGAAATGTGAAATGCACACGAATGATCCTAACACTAAAATGTCTTAAGGGTCTAGCGTTGGACTAGCCCGTTCTAAAAAGTCCCACTAGCGTTGGACTAGCGGGAAAGAAAGAAGCCACAACTAGTGTTGGACTAGTGTGGTGACGGAATATCATAAGTCATGAATTTAAACATTAAAGCATGAATTAAAAGCAAATTAAACATATAAAAACATATAAGATCACGTAGGAGCACATAACATATAAGAATGATATCTAGATGCAAAAATCCTAAGGAAAGCGGTAAAAGAAATAAACACATAAGCACGCAAAACCAAATGAATCCTAACTATTACACCGGGGGGGTTTGACTTACAATTTAAGGGGGGAAATTTTAATAATACCCTATCTATTACACTTTCTCTCTAATTATACAATTCTTGCTAAAATATGAGAAAAATAATCTAACTATTACATTGACTGGTTAAATACAAAAATATTACATTTTTATCAAAATAAAGAAATAATAAGATTAAAAATGAAATTACATGAAAGAAATAAATACACAAAGAGCATACCAAATAGGAAATATATGAGTAAGATGCACAAAAATCACGTAAGGCACATTGGAGCACATAAAGAGGAAATTAATAAGAAATGGGGATACCTTGTTGGAGACCCGGTACCAAAGCTTAAAAATGAACACACAAGTCAAGGTATCTCAATATATACAAACAAAGGCTAGAATATGAAATCCTACCAAAATTAAGAAAAGAAAAATATATATATATATATATATATATATTCTATGAGCCTAAGGGGATTACAAGTAAATTTATATAAATCTTAAGGGGGTAAAAACTAGAAATTAAATAAGTCTAAGGAGTACAAATGCAAAAAATTAGAATAACTTGGGGCAAAATAGTGAATTTAGCAAAATAAGACATAATTGCAATAAATCACGATTTAATTGAAGAAAACCAAAATTAAGGAGGCAACATGTAACTAAAAAGGACTAAACTGTAGAAAGCAAAAAGACCTTAGGGCCTACCAACAACATTAAAGAAGAACAAGGATTTAGATACAAAAATATTACTTTATGAAAAAGCAGAACAAAAGATAATATGCCAAAATGAAATAGAAAAAATTAGTTAACCAAGAATTTAATTATCTATATTAATCACTAATCTCAACTCAAAGACAACAGCATCAGAAATTAATCAAATTGTAGTTAAACTAAAGCTAAGACCAATAAAAGAAAACAAAATCAATACAACTACAGCCACCCTCCCAATCGGTTTTCAAGGGGCTGTAATTGTAGGGGAATGGATGCTGAAATGAGGTTTTGCTCTCCATATTGATGGTTTTTCTTGGCTGTCAGTGGAATGGAATCGTTGGATAGACTTGTGTTGTGGGTGGCTAGTGTAAATGTGAGCTCTATGTGTGACAGATGGAGACTGTGTGTGATGTGGTGTAAAATTGTATGTAATGGACTGTGATGAGTCACAAGTTGGAGACCTTCAAGAGGGACGTTCCAAAGATGATGGATCGAGTTTGAGGAGCTCCAATGATGTACTTAAAGGTTTGGATGGTCCAATGACTAGAGCAAGAACTAGAAGAATGAAGGATGCTTTGCATGGACTCATATTGAACTCATATGAGGAGGAGGCTTTGCAATTGGGCTTAAAGGGGCAATCCAAACAACTCATTAATGTGATTTGGGCTGAACAAACATTAGATGAGGATTTCATGGGCCACACGCATGGAGAACTTGAAGAATTGAAGTCTATTTGATAGTTTTGTGGGCTTAATGTACCGCCAGCCTATTAGGGTTTATTAGTGCGCAATCACACATAGTCTGTGTGTGATTTAACCAAAAAATCGCCACTAATAAACCCTAATGGGCTGGCGGTACATTAAGCTCACAAAACTATCAAATGGACTTCAATTCTTCAAGTTCTCCATGCGTGTGGCCCATAAAATCCTTATCCAATTTTTGTTCAGCCCAAATCACATTAATGAGTTGTTTGGATTGCCCCTTTGAGCCCAATTGCAAAGCCTCCTCCTCATATGAGTCTATGCAAAACATCCTTCATTCTTCTAGTTCTTGCTCTAGTCATTGGACCATCCAAACCTTTAAGTACATCATTGGAGCTCCTCAAACTCGATCCATCATCCTTGGAACGTCCCTCTTGAAGGTCTCCAACTTGTGACTCATCAGTGTGTGTGTGTGTGTGTGAATTACTCTGTGTCTGAGTATGTGTGCCTGTGTGTTGTTTGTGTGTGTGATTGTGTGTGCCTATGCGTTATTTGTGAGCGTGGTATGTGTGTGCAGATGAACCATGTGTGAATGTGTGTGTTTTGTGACTGTGTATTGTGCTTGAATTTGAATGTGTGTGATTGTATGTTGTTTGTGTGGGTGATTGTGTGTGTAACGACTGTGTGTGTTTTATGACTATGTGTATTGTGCTTGAATTTGAGTGTGTGTGATTGTGTGTTGTTTGTGTGTGTGATTGTGTGTGTAATGACTGTGTGTTTGTGTGTCTGTGGTTGTGTGCGTAATAGAGGCTGAGTGTGTGTTCTAAGTAGATTAGTGTGTGTTTTAGTGTGTGATTGTGAGTGTGTGTGTTGTGTGTGAAGTATGCTTGAGAAGTGTGTGTAGTGTGTGAGAGAGAGTGAGTAGTGTGTGTTCTTGGTGTGGTGTGTGAAAACTTGAAGATGTATGTAAAAAAGAAATGTGTGTTCTTGGTGAAAATTTGAAGATGTGTATAAAAAAGAAGTGTGTGTTCTTGGTGTTCTTGGTGAAATGAAAAAACTTAAAAAAAAAAAAACTAAAAAGCTAAAAACTCTTCCTAGATTTTTATTTTTCTCCCCCTTTTTGAAATCCTCAAGTGGGGGTATTTATAGTGCACAAGTCTTAACCTCCAAGAAATGATTAAAAGACAAAAATGCCCTTAACTACCAAAATTACAATTTTACCCTTTAAAAAGATAAAAATCTATATTCTCTCACAAAAATAGAAAAAAATTAAGAAAAATGTAAATAATAAATTTATTAATAAAAATTCACCAAAAAAAAAAAGTTAAGAAAATTTAAAAACTTTCTTGAAAACTTGAAAAATAAATTTGGTACACAAAAATGGGCGAAAGTGGTATTCGCGATACGAAATTACCATTTTGCCCCTGTGCTAGCGAAAATACATAAAAATAACAGCTGAATCCGAAAAATTCACAAAATTTAAAAATACATATAAAAGTACAAAAAATGAATTTCAACCCTCCAAAATTAATGAAAAAATATTTACAATTAAAAAATTAATATTTTGCCCTCCAAAATTGCTGACTTCTTCAGTTTACCCAAAAATCAGGATTTGACTCCAAATAGTAGGAAAATGGTCCCCAATATTTGAAAATATATGGTGTGTCAAAATTTGGTGTCTACAGCATTTCCTTTCTTCTTTTATATAGTTTTCTCAATTCTTTACCTATGTTTTTCTCTTGTAATTTCTCCAATGTTATCTTCTCAATCGCTCCACTTCTTTAACTTTTTGTCTCTCTCTTCATCCCTCTTTTCTCATATTCAATTCCCTTAAGTCTCTCCTTTTGTTGTTCTTTTCAACCCTCTTTGCTCATATTGAATTCCCTAAAGTCTGAACACTCCAAGCTTCTCGATTTTTTAGCATCCAAAATTTCATATTTGTTGTGTGAGAAGAATAGGTGTTGATGGCTTTCAAATAGATGGAAAAATTGGATGCAAGTGGTTTGATGTATAGTTCTTGTACTTATGTTGTAAAGCATGTCACACCCCATGATATTTTACAAAAAAAGGTAGTAAAGTACATATGAAACATAGAGAATAAGAAAAAGGAATTTTTTGTATAGCTATGATATTTATTTGCAGCTATATGACAAAAATGAAAAATTACAACCCTAACATATTTAGATTAGGGTCTTAATAAACTACAGGATTTGTCACTCGATGTGTGTAGTGTATTGGAACACTAATCCTATCTTAAGGGAGTCCTGAAGGGAAGGACAAATATAAAAAGCCTAGGGTATAAATAACCAGGGTACTGAAATCTTATAAGGTGAAAACGTAAGATAATAAAGATAAAGGGGTCAAAATTTAGAATAGATTAAAAAGAAAAAATGAAACCCTTATTAGATGACTCCTAGTCTGGAGAAAGGAAATCGAAAAAAGAGTTTAGTACTCCAGTTAAGAAACGGGAAGGCTAGGGACTTGCTGTAGACACCAAATTTTGACACACTATCTATTTTCAAACACTGGGGGGCATGTTTGAACTTTTTAGGACAAATTTTAAATTTTTAATAATCTCGGGGGGTAAAATAGTAATTTTATCTGTAAATATTTTTCTGTCAGCTTTTAGAGGTTTTAAATTCATATTTTTATTTTTATGTGAATTTGTTAATTTCTTATAATTTTTCTGAATTTTATTGGTATTTTTTATATTTGTACCAGCTAAGCGCAAAATCGTTATTTTTACAAATTAAATTTATTTTTTCCATTTTTTACTCAAAAATGAATTTTCTAATGTTTTAAGCTTATTTGTAATTTTTTATAATTTTTTGAGGAAAATAGCTATTTTTTGTGTATTTTCATTGTCCGAGGGCAAAATCGTCATTTTACAGTTTAAATTTATTTTTCACCAATTTTGAGTCAAAAATGCATTTTCTAGTAGTTTAAGTTTATCCTTAATTTTTGGTTAATTTTTTTAGGATAATAACTATTTTTCTGTAAATTTTCATTGTCCGATGGCAAAATCGTCATTTTACAGTTTAAATTCATTTTTCACCAAATTTTGAGTCAAAAAGGCATTTTCTAATGTTTTAAGCTTATTTTAATTTTTTTGATAATTTTCTGAGGTTAATAGCTATTTTTTTGTGTATTTTCGTTGTCTAGGGACAAAATTGTCATTTTACACCTCGAGCGCGTTTCTATCAGTTTTGAGCTCTAATTTTTATTTTTGAAATCTACTGTGAATTCTTTTTGAAAATTTAGAGATTGCTGTCATATTTCTGTATTAATTTTAATTTTAGGTTTAAAAATATATTTTTTATAATACAATTAGCATTTTTTAATACCGGTGGCATTCTCGTTATTTTACAGCATTTTTGGCCAACAAGACAAGTGGCCTATAAATAATCTCCTTAATCAACAGAAAAAAGGGAGAAAAAAATGAAAAAACCCTAAAATACACTTTGATTTTACACAAAACACCAAAAAATACACACTAAAAAAAAGAAAGTCGCCGTTCCTCATTTTTTTCGTTTTATTGTTCATCGTCTGCAATTTCAGATTCACTGTTCATCGCTCTTCATCCTCAACCACTGTTCATCTTCTGCAGGCTTCAAAAGGTAAGATCTTATGCAATTTTTATTTTATTTTTACTCTGATTATGTGAATCTAATTATTATATGTGTTCATTTGAGGATTTTGATACATTTTTTTTATTTCTTCTATTTTTTTCCCTTTTGTTTTGATTTTCAGTATTTTGTTCTTGTTCTGGAAATCCATGTTTTCTGGGTTTGTTGTTCTTGTATTTCTGAGTTTTCTCCTCTGTTCATCTACCATCGTTAGTGGATTCCATTACCAGTAAACCTCCATCTTCTCCCTAAACCCCCAACCGCCTGTCATTGCTCAATCTAACTCAACAAAGCCTCCACGCCACCACTCTGTCCCTTCATCACAGAACCACCACGCCTATCAATTGGCCAAGACCAGTTTCCCTACAAATCCAAATTCAACCTCCACGAATCAAACTCCCCACAACCTGCAAAAGAAACACAAATGAATCACAAGCTAAATAGCAGACTCAATTTTCCACCCCTGTCACCAGATTCCATTAAAGCTCCCCCAAAACTGCCACTACGCCACTTCACTAGAGAACCACAATCATTATCATCAAACTACTCACTAAGCCAGCCCCATTTTTCTGCCCCAAATAGCCACACACACAATCCACCAGAACCATCCACTTCCACCAAATCACTAGTACCACCTGTACAGATTACAACAACCAATTCAACAGCCGCCCATGACCACCCATGGGCTTACCACCGAACCACCCAACCACCATTTGCAAACTACCACCGTCTCCCAAGAACAACCAAACCATCACCACAGAACAAGCCCATCTTTCCTTCCAAAGTCTTCATCTCCAACAGCCCCAGAATCACCACATCATCACCAGCAACCGAAGCTCAATCACCACAATATACGCACAGTCCTCAAAACCAACCATCATAGCTGCAATCACAGTCCAAAAACCACAAAATAGAAACCCCAAATACACCCACCACTGCCTGACCATCTTCTCCACTGTCGGACCACCATTCCAACCATAATTGGCTAACACCACCATCACCGAAACAACGCAAACAACCAAACAAACCCAAAACCAGTGCAATCATAGCCCAATTCCCAACCCCTGCAGTCACCAGAATCACTGCCCAAACACTTCCAATTCACCGTTAACCGCTGCCTGACCACCGGAGCACCCGCTGTACCTTCTTCACAAACAACACTCGCAAGCCCTCTGTTCAAACCCATATCCCAAATCACTACCACTTCAGTTGTTCAGCCTCACCAACGACCCCAAAAAAATCACAACCTGCAAAAATAAAAATAAAAAAACAGAACCCAAAAACACCCCACAACTCAGTTCCCTCACTGTCAACGACGAGAACCACGCCACCCTTGCCAATCGCACCCCCTTTGCCTCAACGTCCAACACTACCAGTTAACATTCACCACACCACCATCACATTCCAACGATAATCAATCCAAACATACCAACCCTACCAAATCCTCATTTGAGGAAATCGAACTTATTATTTGGCGAATAGAAACGAGGGATAAGAGAAGCAGAAATCGGAGAGTGAGAATAGGAATAGAGAGGAGCGGACAGAGAGAAATCAGAGAGGGGGGCAATTTCGGTGAAGGAAAGAACAAGAAGGAGAGACTGAAGAAGGAAAGCAAAGCAAAATCAGAGGGAGAGAGAGAGAGAGGCGATGGAGAAGACGCAGTAAAAACAGAGAGATGAGCAGAGAGCCACCGGGAAAATGGAAGAAAGAGAGCGAGAGAGAATAGAAATCAGGCGAGAGAAGGAAAACCAGAAACAGGGGAATGAAGAGAAGAAATTAGAGAAAGGAGGAGAGAGAGAACGAAAGACTAGGTAAAGAGGGTAGTTAAATTTCAGTGCTCTCCTTGTATTAGTTTTCTTTTTAATTAATTGTTATTATTAGTATTTTTTTAGTTAATTAATTAATTAGGTTTTGATTAAATTAGTTGATAGTTAAAGTTAAATTAAGTGATTTAGTTTATTTAGTCAATATGACTTCTTTTAGAATTTAAACTTTCTGTTTTATGATTGTTGTAAATTTGTTTTAAATCCTTAATCTTTGGAATACCATGGGTACTCCTCAAGAACTTCTGGTCTTCTGCATTCTAGTACCCATAATTATAGATTGATCCCCTTTAGATTTATTACCATTCAATTAGGTCCCCCACTTACATGATTTCCCCCATACTTGCAGAAATTCATATTTTGTCCCCTGCCCTACTTGTTTTTAATTTATAATTATTCTCCATGTTTACTTGAATTTATTATTTAGTCCCTAGATTCGTTTTTATTTGTTTTTTAAGCCTTTAGTTTCATAGAATTTATATTTTATCCCAATTTGTCAATAGTTTTATATTTTAGGTTTTATTTGATTATATCGTGGTACCTTGGCTCGTTTGTTCATTTTCAGTAGTATTAGTACCGGGTCTTCAAAGAGGTATCCCGATCTCTCGTTATTTTTCTTTTATGTGTTCCAACATGCTCTAATGTGATATTTTTATGCATTTTTTATGCTTTTCTTATTTTATGTAATTTTTGCGTATTTATTTATTTTGTATTATTTCATTTTATATTTTATTATTTTGACAAAAAATGTAATATTTTTGTATTTAGCTAGTCAATGTAATAGTTAGATTATTTTTCCATATTTTATCAAAAATTGTGTAATTAGATAGAAAGTGTAATAGATAGGGTATTTTTTAAAATTTTCCCCTTAAATTGTAAATCAAGCCCCCCAGTGTAATAGTTAGGGTTTATTCGCTTTTGTGTGCTTGTGTGCTTATATGTTTTACCGCTTTCCTTAGGATTTTTGCATCTAGAATATTATACTTATGTGTTATGTGCTCATATGTGATCTTATATGCTTTTATATGTTTAATTTGCTTTTAATTTATGCTTTAATATTTAATTCATGATTTATGGTATTCCGTCACCACACTAGTCCAACGCTAGTTGTGGCTTCATCCTTTCCCATTAGTCCAAAACTAGTGAGAATCCCTAAGAAGGGCTAGTCCAATGCTAGACCCTTAGGACATTTTAATGATTCGGTGCATTTGTGTGCATTTCTCATTTCACACACTTTTAGTTTTTCTTTCCATTTGGCATGATTTTATTATTACTATTTATTACCATTATTATTACCATTATTATTATTATTATTATTATTATTATTATTATTATTATTATTATTATTATTATTATTATTATTATTATTATTATTATTATTCACACGTTTTTTAAATGCATGACATCTAGGTTGCACTTCACTTAGAAATTAGAACATTTGTGTGATTTGACTAAAAATAGTCGTCTACTTGCGTAGGAAGCGGTGGCGTACATGCTGTTCCCCCCTTCGTGAGTAGAAACATTTAGTCACGAGTTATTAGTCCCCCATACCCGTTATATTGCATTCTCACTTTCTTCGATCACTTACTATATATTATTATTTCCTTTTCTTCTTGCATCACATTTTGCATTCACACTCGTGACTCCCTTGAGGTTTCGATTCGGGTTTCGCAATTAATGCGATAATTCCGACCAAGCCTCGACGGAATATTTTGACCCTCTCGATATTCACATTTAGACTTAGGATTTGCATTCATATAGATACATCCGAACACGATAGAATCTAGGGTTGATTTAGGAAATTTTGATTAAATCTCGCAACTAATCTCAGCTAGGTTGAAAGGGTGCCTTAGGCGCAAGCCTTTGCCCTCCCTTTCTTCAAATGTGACTCCCGGACCCTTTTCTCTCGTTTTTTCGTAGACCGGAGTCGAAAAAGGGTTTAAAATATTTTTCTAAAATTTTATTTTTATTTCTGTTAAGTGATTTTTCGGGTGACTTGGTACACCCAAACTCAGTACCAAGTGGCGACTCCATTTTCTAAAATAAAACCCTTTTTCAAAAATTATTTGGCCAAATCTGTCGCACTTTTAGTCCCGGCCTTATTTTCCTTTAAAATACCATTTTTTCTCAAAATACATTTTTTTACTAAAATTTAATTTTTTCTCACACATTCACGGTTTTTCTAAAAACTTTTATTTTTGAAAGGGTCATCGAGACCAGACCGTCTTTTTGGACGCGACAGTCAATGACTCCACTCCTACCCTTTTACTCACGATTTTTTGGGTCGCGACACTTGCCACTAGGTATCAATCACCCTTTCATATCTAGATAAATCACTTGTGTTATCTAATGTAAGTTTCCCAAAAAAACCTCAATTTATATTGTATTTGGATGTTTAACTAAGTGAAATGTAACACAAAAACAAAAATCATAAAAATAAAACTCAAGACTGAAAAGGGATTTTTTGAGGGCCAAAGTATCCCTTCGAGTGCCAAGAGGTATAGTCATATTAATCATGAAGTATAGATTAGACGGACTCATAGAATGCCAAAAAAAGGCAAATGAGACTAAAATAAAATTTTTGCAACTTGTAATTTTGTAGGTGAAGCTAATACAAGAAAAGGAGAATATATATTATATAATGCAAAAGGTGAAAATATAGAAATAGGGGATTAAATGCATGATAGTTAGATTTTCCTTCTTGTAGAGAGATATCAAGAATAAAAAGTCAAAATATTATCATTTTTCTATACTAGAAGAGGTGAATTCCTATTCTAACAAGTTATATACTCAAGACATACAATTTAGACTTCAAAATAATCCTTCACCCAAAAATTTTATTTTTCATGAATAGAAAAGCCACATTTTTATGGTGTCTTCTTTTGAGTTAATAAAAAAATATCATACAAAATGAACTATTTAAAATTTTTCTATTCTTATATGACATGGAAAAACACCTGCAAATGTATTAGAAGAATTTGATGTAATTTGACTTTTAATATCAATATATTAATAATAAATCACTTGCAAATGTATTATGGTCAAGAACAAAATTTGAATAAGAAATTGAAATAAGATTACAAATGATGCCAAATGCTTGGTTCTCAAGATCGGTTCGGATTCATTTAAAGAGTTTGAATGGTTGCTTGATTAATAATTGAGTCGAGTTTATATAAATTATATTTTGTAGTTAGTTTCAAGTTTTATTTTTACGAATTTGAACTTCAATTAAGTTTAATAAGCTATTATTGAATCGAATATCAAGTTGATTAAAAATCTTCTTCACCTAATCTTGTAGAAATGAATGCAGCCAAATAGTTGAGCTGAAAGATGTCATGAACTAGTTGGGTGATGATTAATTTGTATTTATATGAAGAATTTCAGTTCTTAATATTGTAATCCAAGTTTTGATGATAACAGATTAATATGTTACTAATTAGTTTATTAGTGTGTTTAGTAATGATTTTGTAGCATTAAATAGACCCATATGCATCAAATGAAGTACAAAAGATGAACAAATCAATATTGGCAAATTGCAAAATTGAAGTGAGGATTGGCCATCCTTTCGACCGTCCTAACGCCCTTTGGCCACTGGTTTGGCTGTCCTAACAAAATTGACAAAAAGCTCTAGAAAAGCTTCAGCCGTCCTAATGCCCGTCCTAAAATTGGATCGGCCATATTAAAGGCGGGTTCAAATGTCCTATTCCTATAATGGCTAGTTATCCAAGAAATTTCAATTTGACCGTTTGTGATCGTTGGTGCTTGTTTTAACCCCATTTCTCAACCTGATAAATATCAATTTGTATAGGATTGATGTAAAACCTTTACCTACATTTATTACAAGTTTTCAAGAGTGATTTAAGTGTAAAATACTCTCTCCCTTTGTGTTCTTGTAATGGTTTGTGAGATAGTTGATTGGGTTATAGTGTGCTGTTCAAAGTGTGAGTGGAAGTATTTAAGTATAGCTTTGTGAGGGTTGATTTGAATTGTAAAACTCTTTGGCTCAACTAGAGAGTGCTAGGGTGAGCAAAGAGTGATCCCTTCATAGTACATGTTGATTTGCTTTACTAACTTGTGAAGAAGAACATAGTGAATTCAAACTCCAAGTTGAGAAACTTGGGAACAGATGTAAATATAGAGCTAGGTACCAAACCACTATAAATCGATTTTGTCTCTTTCTCTCTTTTCCCATATTATCCTTTATATTGATTATTTGTGATATTATTTATTTATCATTATTGCTAAGTGTGAAGTCACTTAGACAAAATTTGTTTAGTTGATTTGGGTTATCATTTAAGCATAATTGCATTAGTTATTGAACAACCTAATTCACCACCCTCTAAAGTTGCACTTAGGGCTTACAATTTGTATCAGAGCTTGGTCTCTCATTTGGTAGTTTAACTAGTTAGGGAGTATAGATGGCAACCAATAATATTATGTCTATAGATGGGCAATCAATTGATAGATCTCCTATGCTTAATGGTGCTAGTTATGATTGTTAGAGATTTAGAATGAAAATATTTTTGAATTCAATAGATGTAGAATTGTGGCATATTGTTAATAATAGACCTTTTGAGGCCACTATTTTTCATGAAAAATTGGGTATTGTTAGACAAAAGTCTAGAAGTGAATTTAGCATACAAGATAGAGCAAATCTTTCTTTAAATGCTAGAGCTATTAATGTTTTATATAATACTTTGAGTGATGATGATTTTAGAAGAATAAAAGCGTGCATATCGACAAAGAAAATATGGAACAAACTGAAAGAAATGCACAAGGATGGCAATGATGAAAAAGTTTATATGGAGGAAACAAAAGGAGACAAAGAACAGGTCTTCAACAACCTCCATACTACCTAGGGATGATAGCTATTCAAATGGAGATATTAACAAAGAATGTGAACTGGAAAGAATGGTATTTATGGCAATTGGAGATAATGAGGTATCATCTAGCCATTCCTAGTATGATAGTGATTGTGATAATGATGATTGTAGTGATGATGAATTTGATGATTTTGTTATAAAATTACATGAAAATTTGAAAAAATCTTTTGCCAAAATAAAGAACTTGTTGTCAAAATCAATTTTTTGTTGAAAGAAAATTCAAAGCTTGTGCAAGAAAATAATATTTTGGAAAAGGAAAATAAAGTTTTCAAAAACAAATTTAAATTTTATTGCAAAAAAGATGACTTGAAAAGAAAATTGAACAAGAGATTTAAATTTTATGAGAAAATCAAAGAGAAGCAAGTTTTGTTGAGACAAAGAATGGATGATCTTAGCAATTTCCTTCAAAATGAAAATCAAAATGTTTTTTAAAAGGAAAAGGTTAGGAACATGTCTCTGAACAAAAATTAGACTACTTTTACTAAAGATGGCATTTGTTTTATTAAATCTTTTTTGATTAGAGATTCCAATATGACTTGCTTTTATTGTCATCAACATGGACACATGCATAGAGAGTGCTATGTTAAAAAGAATATCAAGTTAGGCATAAAACCGTTTGGCTAGAGAAAGACTATGCTAACTACCTTGGACCCAAAAAGATATGGGTAGCAAATACTTTCTCTTGATTTTGTAGGTTTGAAGAATCACCACAAGGAAGACAATACAATATATGAATAAAGGGGTAAAAAGTGCCATTTATTTTCTTAGTGATTTATGTGAAATATTTAAGATGATTGAGTATGCAGTGAATGAAGTTTGCATATACTTTTCAAGAATTGATTTTGTAATGTATTTATCACACAAATGATGATTCTTGAGATGCATACTTTGATGATTTTTAGAATTGAGCCTTTCTTGACTTATTTATGTAATTAGATTTGTTACAAGTAGTTTATTTTAGTGATTATGAATAACTAGGATAATTCTTATATTATTTTCTTTTTTACATGTATTGAGAGACAAATTACTAGATTTCCTAGCTATGTACCTTGTTTAAGTTTATAATTTTGCATATAATATGGAGAGCAATATTTCCATCTTATTGTTGCAAAGGATGAGGGGAGCAATACGCTCATTTTTTAATATGACCCTATTTCATTACCACACTATTTTTTATATCCAAAAGGAGACTAGGTTTCTTTAAAAAGAAATTTTATTACCAATTATGCTTTCAAAAATATTTTTGAGAAATGCTTTGTGTTTTTAAGCCCAAAAATAAATTTTTCATAACATATGCTTTTATTAAGGGAGAGTCCTTCCAAGAGGAATGTACTCCTAGTTTTGATGATGTCAAAAAGGGGAGAGTAAATTATGCTTGCTTTATACTTCTAAATGATGGTTTGTCATTTTGTTTATGAACTTTTGAGCATTGGTTTATCATCATCAAAAAGGGAGAGAATGTAATCTTAGTTTTGATGATAACAAATCAATATATTATTAATTAGTTTTCTAGCATGTTTAGCAATGATTTTGCAGCATTAAATAGGACCCATATGCATCACATGAAGTACAAAAGATGAGCAAATCAATATTGATAAATTGTACAATTGAAGTGAGGATCGGTCATTTTTTCGGTCGTCCTAATGCACTTGATCAGCTATCCTAACGCCCTTCAGCCAATGTTTCGGCCACCAGTTTGGCCATTCTTACAGAATTGCTAGAAAGCTCCAAAAAAGGTTCCATCATTGGTTCGGCCATCCTAGCGCTCGTCCTAATATGTATCGGCTGTCCTAAAGGCGGGTTTGGTCGTTCTATCGCCTATAACGGCTAGTTTTCTATAGCAAACTTCAATTTGACCATTTGTGACCGTTGGAGCTTGTTTTAACTCTAATTCTCAACTCTATCAATACCAATTTGTATAGAATTGATGTAGAAAATTTATCTACATTTATTACAAACTTTCAAGAGTGATTTAAGTTTAGAATACTCTCTCCCTTTGTGTCTTTGTAATATTTTGTGAGGTAGTTAGTTGGATTATAGTGTATTTTTCAAAGTATGAGTGGTACTATTCAAGTGTAGCTTTGTGAGGGTTGATTGAGTGAATTGTAAAACTCTTTGGCTCAACTAAAGAGTGCTAGGGTGAACAAAGAGTGATCCCTATATTGTACAGATTGGTTTGCTTCACCAACTTGTGAAGAAGCACATAGTGAATTCAAACTCCAAGTTGAGGAACTTGATAATGGAGGTAGGTGTTGAGCTTGGTATCGAACCACTATAAATTAGTTTTTTCTCTTTCTATCTTTTCCTTTATATTGATTATTTGTGATGTTATTTGTTTTATCATTATTGCTAAGTGTGAAGTCACTTAGGCAAAAATTATCTAGCTGAATTGGTTTATCATTTGAGCATAATTGCACTAGTTATTGAATAACCTAATTCACCACCCTCTAAGATTGCACCTAGGGCTTACAAATACTAAGTATATGTCGGATGACTAGAGAAACAACAAAAGGCGACAAGTGAATAAACCTTTGAATATAATCTATTGATGAAATAACTGAATTAATAAAAAAACCTTTAAATATAAGTGCACATACATATTTAAGTTCAAATGCTAGCACATTTTTGTTTGCTGTAGAACATGTCTAATATCTTGAATTAACAAACCAACTCTAGGTTGAAAAGAGTATTCTAAACAATTGTACTGATATTTATTTATAGATTCTATTGACCTAAAATTATATTTAATTTGATACTATTCTTTGATTGGTGGGGTTAATTTTTGCTTTTTTCATTCACCAACTTACTAAAAATAATTTCATATTTGCATATATTTTTCAAGTTGCAAAGTGTTTTGCTGTTAATTGTTTAAATTGTTATATATAATTGTTTCCCATCCATTGTCTAAATAGGAAGGAAAATTATGATGTTATTGTATATTTATTCTATGAAAGCGATTAGAGAATTTGGCACTCATCAAAGAAGGGAGAGCCAATAAGATGTTAGATTACAACAAAGAACATGATTTTTCATTTATCACATCTTTAAGAGTTTAATCTATTATTAGTGTTGATAGAGATTTATCAAAAAATAAATATTTTCTCTGTTCATATTAAGCTATTATATCATGGCTCTAGGACTCAAAAGTTATTCAATACTTCATATCTTCAAAGAATGTATAGGAAAATTTTAAAAGTTTGTAACTTATAAGAGGGACTTACAAAAATCTAATATATATTCTCCATACTTTTAAGAACTATCTAACATCACTTCTTTAAAAATATTTTTAGGCCATTACTAACGATTGATCCTAGGGTGCATATCCATTTGACAAATCTTAAAATGAATAAATGGCAACATTATATGGCAATAATATATTTATCATCACAATGAGAAACAAAATGAATATTATATAATATCTTTATCAAATCTTAAAAAGAAGCTTTTGTTATGTTATCAAAAGAAGCCTTTATTCTGATCTTGTAAAATGCATGAAAAGGTAAGACAAGGAATAGCATAAAGGTAAAAGAACAAGATCAAGATTATTGATTAGATATTTGATGTAGATGACTGTTACATCAAGAACTCATGCATTTATTATCAATTTTAATTGTAATTTATTAACGATCAGATCATTTTTATTGCACATTATAAAATAACTCGTTATAATACGTGCAACACATGTGCATACTATTGTATTTATTACTACAATAATAAAAAAATCCTTACCTACTGATAATATATTAATACAATAATAAAAAGAATATCCTTACCTTCCAACAATTTTTCTTTTGAAGCATCAACATGCAAATTGGTGACATTTATTGATTGCGTTGATTGTAGTGAAAAACAATTCATATGCATCCCCACCCATGTTATGTAGATGAAGTACTTCATCCTCTTGTGAAAAAATTAGTGGTGAAGGTTCACCAAAGATAATTGATAGTGATACATAACTGATAGGTTCACTAACCACTGGCAAAACAGCTAGACCAAGCCACCAGAAGCTCAGCCATGGTCAGGTGACTAAGCTTTCTTGTTTATTTTCTTTGAAATAATTGCAAATTCATATTGGTCATGGTTGTCAGACGATCCGGTTCTGAATTGGCCGATTCACACCGATTCAAATCCAACTTGGTCTGAGTCGGCCAAGATTGGTCGATTTCCCAGCGAGTCCGCCATCTCTGAGTGGAATTAGAGTGGTATCGGACCACCTAGCTCCGATCTAGTTTCGACTCGGCGGAGTCTTTGAACCTTACCCCAAACCTACTAACAAATCTCTACTGTGAACAGAGTGTTTGTTCACCACATCATTCAGATGTTGATTTTGACTGGCAAGGCAGATAGAAATATTGTTTATTATTCAACTGACCCAAAATAGAATTGTTCATTCCTCATACTAATTGCAGAAAATTTTGTCAATAATGAGACTGATAGATAGTATACTAACAGGCCAACCATTAGTCAAATGGAATCCTTGGCCTTTGTGGCCATAGCATCCACTACAGCATCACTGATAAGATGTTCAGGGAAGATCCTCTACGTAATATTTCTGATTTCTTCTCTATTTTTCATTGTTATCCATTGTCACAGTTGCATTGAAAGCTGTATTTTCAAACTTGGACCGGACCGGACCGACCAAGCATCTGGTTTGAGTTGTGTAAAAAATTGGTAGTTGAAAAACTCAAGTGAATCGATTGAACCAAACAAAACTCAATTTTTTTCATTTTTGGCTGTTAATGTTTTTAATCCATCTTGACTAGGAAATAAAGGAAAATAAACCAAACAGCAGCCCTAATACTTCAATTCTTCTTTCTCAAGCCAAAAGAAAACCTACTTCAATTCTTGGTGCCGATCCACTACGCAGTGGTGGCAGTGGTAATTTGTCTACTAATCTGAAGCTTAAACAAGAGCTTGAGCTTCTCCTCCGACTGCTACTTGTTTTCCTCACCATCGAAGCCCTCAAATAGCTTGTCCTTGAGGTAATCGTCAAAATTTTGGAGGTAGGAAAGAAGAATTTGTTCCAAGAACTATATTGTTCAAGATTCTGGGATTTTAAAATAGAAGATTGCAAGAGAGGAAGACAAGTTAATTGTTAATATTTTTTTTTGCTTCAGCAATCGTTTGCAACTGCACCCGTGAAAATTTGAATCGTAAGATTTGATTAATGGCTGCCTAGTATATCTAGTTAACTTTTCCTCTGATTTATGGTTGGTTACAATCACTTGTTATGTTAGACATGTCCTTTTATGGCTTGTTATACAAGTTGAAGTCTTATTATAATGATAGTTAGTCTTTTTGAAACTAGTTAATAAAATAAAAAGCTGTTGATTAAGTGCTAGAAGTTTTTGATGTAGATTGGGGCTATCTTTTTTTCCAGGTGCCTTAGTTTGCTGCTTTCACATTTGTAAATTGTAATCTGGCTTTGTCTCTATAAGTAGAGTCTTCCCCCTGTGAAGAGATTTATCCATTTGCAGAAATTGAGGAGAGAATTGTTGTTGTGACTAATAAAAGAATCACAAATTCATTTGTGCATAAGAAACTTTGTTTGACTTGTGTATTAACATTACCCTCAAAACATATTTATGGGGTATGGACTGCAAATATTGCTAATTGCAATTGCTATGTGCTATAGTATATAAATTATTAGTTACGATTTCTTTGTTGTTAGGGAGCAGTATGAATGAACTGTTAAGTTGCAATCAATTATATTAGACTGGACTGACATCCATCTCATGTGACGTAGTCAATTTTGATCTTTACTTCAGCCTCCAGTTACAGATTCAACATTCTCATTTCAGCTTTGGTCAATGGTGATTTTGTTGCAATTTGCAATGCCAATGTTACTACTGATTCGACTTGATTGTAAGAGAGTAACTTTTAGTTTTAGTTTAAACAAAGTGAAGAAACACAAGTTAACCTGATTTTGTTATTTGTTAAATTCTTGTTTTTTTTTTCTTTTATTAGTTTTGTTTTAATAAATGAAATTTGTTGGCAAATATTGAAATACCGTACTATGTTAAGTTATTTCTTTATTGTAAACTAGTAGGGTCAATATTTGTTTGGTTCATTTCCTTAAGTTAGAATTGCAAGAAAAATTAATAGGTGTGCATATATATATATATATATATATATATATATATATATATATTTCGTCATCTGGTTTGATCCAAATCGATCCCTGGTCGAACCTATTGACCCCTGACTCTTGAGCTCAGCCGAATCAATACCCGATCCGAATTTGAAAACATAGACTGAAAGCAGATTACATGTGGTAAATGCATTCAGTCAATAAAATGTTTGCAAGCACTGAAATCACAAATTGCTAAAGAAATCTAAACCTATTTAGACATCATCAGAAAATTGAAGAGCTCATTCCAACTAAGATTAAAGTGAGGAGAGTTAGTACATCAGAAATAGCTAAGAAGTTTCTTTAAAGTATCATATAATCAGATCATCTTTACAGCATTCTGCAGGCATAAATATCTCTGAATGAAAATCAGCCAACTAAACAATACCAGCGCAAGCTTTCTCTGCTTCAAGCGAAATTAAGATCCTAAAATTCAGCAACTAATTTTCTAGTCCATAAAATGCAAAGATTAATCCACTTCTAAGTAAAAATGCATAGAAAAACATCAAATTCACAAAATTCCTCAAATCATTATCCATTTTTATAACAAAATCATCTTAAATTTACATCAAATATTTTGTTTCGCAATCCGCAACTAAAACACCCAAAACTCAACGCCGGGAGTTCAAACACCGATAGTTCCAACACAAATGTAGTTCAATTCAAACACATATTCACATTTACATTACATTATACTTTCTGATACGTTATTAAAAACAAAAACTCATCATCGCTAATTTGAAACAAAAATCAGAAACGAAATGAAGTCATATTCTACATTCAACTCCAAACAAAGTAATATATCACGTAATAAATCTGTGAAAGCAAAAGAGTTTGAGAATTACCTAAAGGCGATAGGAGTTGAAGCTGGAATTGAGAAATGATCAGGTAACTAATTTGATGATTTGGGGATAAGTCAGAGTTTCCCGCTCAAATTGCGATACTGAAGAAGAACTGGAGCTGTTGAAGAATGCAGTCGGAACTTTTTAGTTGGGAATTGAACAAGTTAGTTTGTGTGACATTAGCGCGATTGGTTTTCCCCCTTTGCCATTTTTCTTTTTTTAATATGTCTCGCTCTATCAAAATACTTGTTTAAGGCTCTCTAATTATAGTCTTTTTTTAAGAATAAAAAATAATTTCTTATGCACACGCATTAGCAGTTTTTTTGGTTTTGAGCAATATTTTAAAAATCGGACTGGTCAATGAACCAGAAGGGGCTGCGGTTCACGGCCAGACCAGGGTTCAATATTTTTTCTCTTTTTTAATTTAATTTAATGTATAATATAAAACAAATATTAGATATACTCACCTTGTTGAACTAGTTACCAATTAATTGTTTGAATATATTCAAATATACAAGTTAATGAATTTATTATATTCAAATATATAAGTTAATGAATTTATTAGATTTGGTAAAAATTTAATGAAATATTTTATGTCTATAACAATTAAATTAACAAAGAAAAAGTATAGAAAAATTTATGAAATATTCACTACTAAAGTACATTATTATATTTTTAAATAATTTAAATTACAATATTGAATATCCTAAATTATTAAATCATATTTTTTGCTTATTTTCACATTCTCTACTCTTTTAATACCTTCAAGACTTATTTTTTAATTTCAAATTAAAATTTATTTTTAATACCAAATAATACAATTAACTTTGTATATAGGCCAGTTCGAATAAATGTAATTTTTTGAAATAAAAAATTTCTTTTGCCCTATTTTATAAGCTAGGTTCGCATACTCAAATGATTTTCAAATTTCAATTTGATTATCTTGCTATTAGTTTAGATCTATTTAGTTTTTTTAATTTTTTTGTTTTTTACGTTTTTTGTTACAACACCTAATAAGAGGTAATTTCTAACAATTTTGTATCAATCAAGAATTTGATTTAGAATTTCTTAAAAGGGCCTAAACTTTATTTAAAATCAGTTATCAAACTTTAACTTTAGATGTGTTCTCTCCAAAGAAATTTTATTTTTGACATATTGGACTATTGAGTGAATCAAATTAATTATACAGTAGTTTCAAAAATAAAACTAACAAGAAAATTTATTTGCTTTTTAGTTCTCAATTTAATCAATTCTGTTAAATTTACACATTTTCTTTTAAGATATCAAGAAAAGGTAGATATGTGATGCTATAATAATTGGAATCAATATATTTCATCGAAAAATATGATTTTAATAATCTAAACTGATTTCTAATTTTTTAATAAAGGAAATAACTTTCTATTAACTTACTTTCAAGATGCCATACGTGCTTATTATTGAATAATGATTAACCATAATTCAAAATTTTAAATAAATGACTTATAAAAATACAAATTTAAACTTTTAATTGGGGGAATGTTTTAGGCATAGAAATGAATAATTAAGCAATTTTGATAAAAGGGCTGATCAAAATAGGAAAAATTGTGGTAAACGTAAATCCAAGATTTCTTCCATATGATGAATTTCGATGCCAAAATAAAAAGGTAAAGAGTCAATTAATTTCATTAAACATGATTAATAACGAAAACAAAGAAACTAAAAAAGTAAGAATAAATTAAATTCATTAAACGTGATTAATGAAATTAAAGAAACTAAAAAAGTAAGAATGAGTTAATTTTATTAAACATGATTGATAAAGGAAACAAAGAAACTAAAAATGTAATAATCAATTAATTTTATTAAAATTATTAAAGAAAAACTAAAGAAAGAATAAACAAAATATTTGTAAGGTAAAAACAACAAAATGAAAGGCTGGCTTAGAGGTCATCACGCCACATGGTGGACTAAGAGGTCCCAGGTTCAAACTTCACAAGCGCACAAGAGTTGGGAGGTCCAAGGTTCGAACTTCACATTTGAAGACCGTCTTGAAAAAGTTGAAAGTAAAAAAAACCGATGCTTTAACAGTTCGGCGGTTTAATTCGGTTCGCACGATTGGACCAGTTCTTGGTGGTTTTTGAATTCCATAATACTTTGTATAAAATTGGACTGGAGCCATGACCAGTTTACGGTTCAATCGGTTGAACTGGCCAGTCCAGTCCCAGTTTAAAAACACTGGTTTGAGTGTTTGACAAGCAAAAGGATCATATGAATATTTGAATAGAATGTACTCGAAACAAATAACATAGAAATTTCTGTAAGTTGAGGTATATGTACAAAAAATAATATTAGTAACGGTGAGGTGAGTTGCAAGTAAACTCTTGATCTAATGATAGTTTTTTTTTTTTTCTGGGTAAAACCCGTAAACGAGGAGGGATACGAGCTCTAACTTTTATTAATATGAATAAATAAGCAAACAAAGAAAGAACAATGTCAGCCAAGACGCTTACGAGCATAAGGAACTCGTAATCTATCAGAATTTATAATGGCTCAAAATCTCTAAGGAAATTGACAAGATGATGTGATGAATTCATTCATGTGTTGCATAATTGCCAAAAACTCAGCAGTTGAACTTGTTTCTCTAAAAATGTGGGTAATTGAGGCGAACTGATTCTGCTTAATGTTTCTTATTCTTCTCAACTCATGACACATCGACCAATTCCCTATGGAATTTCCTTCAATGAGTTGAACAAGATTGCTCGAATCAACCTTCACCTTGATATTTCTCAAGTTCCTGTCCATGCATATTTGAAGATCATATAATAGGGCTGAACATTTAGCATTCTTGATGTCGATCTCTCCAAACTCCTCGTAGAATGCAAAGATTAGCTTTCCATTGTAGTCTCTCAATAGGCCGCCACTTGAAGCTCCATTGTCTCGAACACTTGCATCCGCGTTTAAATTAAATAGCCATTTTCTAGCTTATTCCACCAAATCACTGACATCTTCATTGACTTGGGAGGCTTAGGCCGCAAAAACCTGGAAACACACGAGTCCATATCACCTTCAAGTTGTTGAAATTTGATTTCTTTAGATGCACCTAAAAATCTCAAATAATTATCCACATCAAATATGATGGATTGTGCAGACATAAGTTTGTTTTGGAAAACTGCACCATTCCTTACTTTCCAAAGAAACCACAATACTACAATTGGAATTATCAATTTGATATGATTATCTCTTGAAGCTGATAAATACCAAGACATAATACAGAGTGCAACATCCAATGCAGGAGAATATTGAAATCCAAAGGCTCTAAAATAGTGCTCCCATACCTGCTCTACCATGTAGCCATTCAAGAAAACACGTCTCACAGATTATGAGTTTCCATGGCAACAATTGCATCTTAATGCCATATGAAAACCCCGCCCTTGCATGGCATCATCAAGTGGCGTGAAATTGAATAATAATTTCCACGTAAAAAATGATAGTTTTAAAGGCTATAGTTTACACCACACCACCTTAGTAATTATTGAAACATTCCTCCTTTGTCTAAATTATTCCCATGCCGAAGCTAGAGTAAAACCTTTATCCAAAGTAAGAGCCCACATAATCCTGTAGGTTGATGAGTATAATTTGAATTTTGAGAATTTGATAAGTAATATTAGAGGGAATAATTGTAGCAACTTATCAACATTCCATCCCTCATTGCCAAAAAATCAGCAACAAAGAAATGTGGCGGATTGCTAGAATCTGCTACGTTCGTGAGTTGATCATCCCCAAACCATTTATCAAGCCAAAAGTTAACCATTCCCTCACCTATGTACCACCGAATGTGTTCCTCAGCTAATTCACAAATATGGACCAATCATCTCATAGTACTTGAAGGTCTTTTACAACACATGGAGTGGATGAGATTTCTTAATATACTTGTCATGCATGAATAAAGACCAAATAGAGTCCCCAGCTCTCAATTCAAATATCTGATCGATTTTCTTATTAGCTAAAATATTAATTCCAACCAAAAATGCCTCACACGTGAGCACATGTTTAAGATTTCGTTGTCAGAGTGGCATTGATTTTTGCAATGCATAACAGATTTATAGCGCACAATTGCTAGGTGCCAAAATTGTTTAGGGGATAAAGTGCAACTGCGCTTAAAAATAATGCTGTATTTACAGTTAGACGTGTTACTGCGACTCGTAATTTATGTCGGGATTTAGTAATGTAATAAATAACTAATTAAATTTTTTCAAAAAAAAAAGTTGGTAAGTTATTAAATAATCTTACAAGTTGCTTGAGAAAAGTTATATCTCGTTACAAAAGCATTTTCCATTAGATCGTGAACAACAATTGTTTCATATTCAAACCAATAATCCAAGTCCATAACCAATTGCCCTCCACCCACGCATATGTTAGTACATCATTCTATCTACCGCAAATCATAAGCAAACTAATTGAAACATTTTTAAATATCCATATGCGTGTATGTATACAGTGCTTTCCTAGTAGTTGTTTGTGTGTACAAAATATACTAGTAATGCACATCCAAAAAAATAATGATTTTTGGGGTATTTGGTTTAGGGGAATCAGGGTGGGAAATGAGTATTAGTTGTATTTAATGTAGCAGAATTGGGGTGGGAAATCAGTATAAGTAGTAATGACACCCATTTTTCAGAATGGAAGTGATTATCTGGAAGTCTTTATAATTTCTCCCAACATACTATTTAATCAAACTCAAAACTCTTTTGGAGGGAATCATATCTATTTCATTACTAAATTAAACATGTTGAGGGAAGGATAATGGCAAAAAACTCATACTCACATGGTAGGGTTAATAAATTTATGGTGATAGTGATCGAGAAATTTGAACTAAAAGTCTCCTTGATATTGTTAAAATTATTACTTAAACTAATAAATGAAGATAATTTCTGAGGACAAAAGAATATCTGTGTCGAGTGTAGCACGTGTGCAGGAAAGAGCTTGAGGTTTTTTTTTTTTTTTTTTTTTGAGGTATTGAAACGTCTTCCTTTGATTGAACAATGAACATTCCAATTTCGTTGCTTTTCCATAGCTTAAATATGTTGCTCACTTACCTTGTGGACTTTTTATTTTACATAAATCTAGAAACTTAAATGCAATTAATGACTAGGAAATGAAACTTCTTATGAAATCCAATATTGGATTACGAAATAGGATTATTTTGAGATATAGAAATGTCTTCCTTAGATTGAAAACTCCATATTTTCCTTTTTCGGAATTAAAACATGTAGCTCACTTATTTCGTACAGTTTGTATATTATATGAATCTAAATATGTAAATGCAAAATTCTTATAAATTTCAATATTGGATTATGAAATACGATGAAAATAAAGTTGTATTTTAAAGAAAAATATAATGAATTTATCACCCACAAAAAAAATTTTATGGCTTCTCCATTGCACTACTAGGATATATATATAACGAACCCTGCTAGAGTTCTTTCAATTTACTTAACTTAAAATGATAACTACACTCGTAATTATTTTGTCCTACAAATTTTTTATTGGATAAGGTTTTTTTCACGTTTCTAAGGGGGTGTTTGGTTTAGAGGAATTAAGGAGGGGAATGGATGTCATAACTAATGACACCAATTGTTGATATTTATAAAATAACTATCACTATCATTCAATGGGAATGAAAATGATTAATTGAGGCATTAATAATTTCCTCAAAATACTATTCTATCAAATTCATTAACCCTCTTGATTAAGAACAGAAACACACCCCCTAAAAAACACATATCTTTTGGGCTACCCTTTCCCCAATATACTATTCTTCTCTCTCTCTCTCTCTCTCTCACTCTCTCTCCTCCTCCCTCCCTGCTATGTCTTTATATTTTGAATATTCTTAATTAATTAAATTTTATAAATGTTGCCAGAAATTTTGTTAATGTATGGGAAAATTTAAGGAGTAAAAGAGAGTGTATTTGAGAGAGTTACATTCAATCTTTTATAAAAATTTGAACTGAAAGTCAATAATATATAGTACTCTATATTAATACAATAAAAATGACTTTTTTATTTTTATTTTTTTAAGGTTATCATTGGCATAAAACTCAAATTAGAGCATGGCTATATTTAAAATTGAAGAAATATTTTTAAAAATTTTCTTTAAAAAGATACAAAATAAGAAATCTAAAAAATATGAATATCATAAATCAAAGATTTAAAAAACTTAAAATTTAATTGAAAGTCATTCTAGTAAACCAAATAAGTATTTTTATAATTATAACCATTCCATTATTAAACCAAACATGTTGGAGGGAATCATTAAAACCCAGACTTATTGTAGGGTTAATGATAGTCATAGTAACAGTAATTGAGGAATTTGAAACAAACGGTGCTTAGATATTTTTGCACACCCCTATTTACCGCTCAAACATTTGCTTAAGCCAACTACACAATATACGTGTGTAGTGTGCCTTAATATTTATTTAATTATGATGGTTCTTTCTCTCTCTAAATGTGTGTTTTCCTCCACTTATAAATTATAATATGGGGCTAAAAGTAAAAAAAATTTAGCACTCAACTTTTGTCGAATGAGCTTGTCCATGAATTTGACAAGGATAAAAACTTGGTAAGCCCTTTGAGATGTTTTTTATCGTTGTCTCTGACCTTTTCTTAATCACTTTACCTCTTGACCAGCAATAAAGTCAAAAAGATAAATTTACAGTGGAAGATTAGTTGCACTAAATCCCTTAACATACTAGAGTGATTTTATTTTTGTCTCTCACTTAAGTAATATATAACTTAATACAATACAATCACAATAAATGGCGGTAATATTATCACTATTGTCGATCAATATGAAAGATCCAAAATCAATATTCTATTTCTTAATTATGCCTTTTATAATGTTTAGAGGTTTTGAAGACATAATGAAATAAGACTATTTCATATTTTAGATAGACTGTTAAAGATAGTTCATTAACTAATCAAATTTGACTTCTAATTTATTTTTATAAATTAATTCAAGTTATTTATATTTTTACATGAATTAAAAATAAAAATATTAAGTTAAAACTTGAATATTCAAATATAAAGTCTAATTTATATTAGTGAATTTATTGAAACTAATTATATGTTTAAATAAATTAAAACTCAATTATGTTTTTTAATTTATCTAAACTACATTTATTTTTAAGTAAAATGATACTCAAATGATCAAATTTGAGTTCTAGTTTATATTTATGAATTTACTTAAACTATTTACATTTTCCATACAAATTACATTTTTTCAAGTTTTAATTTATGTATACAAATTTGTTTAAACTATTTCCTCTTTTTTACATACATTGTATTTTTCATTTTTAATTTAGAACTTTGATTGTTTATTTGTGGAAAAATGGAAATTTTCAAGTAAATTAAAAAATACAAATCAAATTCAAATTTCAAGATTTTAAATGAGTTAGTTTTGATATAAAAAATACAAAATTAATTATTTTACTGTATATTTTATATGAGAATAAAAAAAAAGGCATATATTGGGAATTAGAATATTAATTTTGGAACATACTTAGCTTTTTTGAAAATATTGATAGTACCAAAAGACCTCCACTATCCATGTAATATATTAAATGACAAAAAATTTATGTGACAGAATAGAGCCATAACACGTTAAAAATTTAAAGGGAGTTTTACTAGAAATAATCTATTGGCGTAATCCATCGAATATATTAAATTGACACCAAATTATAATTGCACAGTTAAGTGACAAAAAAAATTAAAGACTATGGCCACAAAAAACCCAAAAGATAAGGGAGTGCATTTAACCAATTTGATGATGGATTTAGTCTTTTTAACATTTTGTGGTTTGTGTAATCAATTTTTGAACTATAGATTTTGGATTTCAAATTTCTGTATTAGAATACATTTGTGTTTGTATTTGTACTTACCTTGATTTTCCATTAAGTAGGTTGATATTTGAAAAGAAATATTTACAAATTCTAAATATTAAAATTGGAGAAGTTAAATCCATTTCCCTATTCTCTCAACCAACATCTTGTAGAAGTGTTGACAATGGTAAAAACTGCTAATACACGAAATTGTAAATTTATTCTTCAATAAAATTTGGGAAGAAAGTAGCATTATTTGACCTGTGATAAAATAAATATCCACAAAAATACTGTGATGTGTATAATAAAGAAAAAGTTTTCTATATTTTTTTGAACTCATTTATTTGAACATAATCTTGAAGAACAATATTTTCTTCTTAAATATCCAACAAGAATAGCATTTGAATCACATTATTTGAAAATTTTTATTATTTTTTGTGCTTCTAGTATCTCTTGACTCCTAGAATAAATATACAAAATTTTAAAAATTTAATAAGTGACTAAATCTCAATCATCATGGCAGCACAAAAAATTTGATCACCTGGATAAATAATTTCTCCTTCTCTTATTCTGCAATTTATTTGGCTTCCCTGGCTAATAATCAGATAAAATCTTCAATGATATAATCTTGTAGCATTCAGTAGTTTTGACAAAATCCTCCATTGGTTTCTATCCAACACTAACAATCAATCTCAATTTATGGCCTAATTTTCAATAGTAAAATATCGTAGGACCAATCTTGTAGCCTAATTCTCGTAACTGAATATTTGGACAAACCTTGTGCCCTAACTTTGTCAACTGAAAGCCCTAAGACTAACTCTGTAGCTTATTTCTAAATACCAATTATAGAACCTTCTAAACTTTAGGAGCCTTAATATCCACTCACAGAATTACAAAATTAATGATAACAAGTAATACAGAGACTATATAGGAAGAAGAAGAAGAAAAAAATAGACAATATTATTAATATCTCAAACAAGACTTTTTAATAAACTCTTTGGACTCTTTATAAACTATTCTAATAAATACCCTATTTATAACCAATTAAATTTGATAAACAAGAAATACCTAACATAACAAATTACCAAATAAATTATTAATTATTAAATAAACAAAACTAAAAATTTGCCTCCACTAAAATTGTTAAACATCAAATAGAAATCTTTTACGCTTGATAATTTTCCAACACAAATGAAAAATGATTTCTATTGAAAAGGTACACACTAAAGATTGTAATGTTTGTGTATGCTTATGATTGTTTTCCCTGATTCAAGAAATACCGTTGTGTACGGTTATGATTGTAATACACTGATTCAAGAAAAACCGTTATAAGTTTTCGGAATCCGGAATTTAGTAAATAGATTAGAAAACCAAACTTAGTCAAGACCTTTAGTTGGTAGGTCCTTTCATCGGGTTGGTAGGTGCTTTCATCGGATTGATAGGTGACTTGATAACTTGATGTTTGTACTTTGATTAATTGTCGTCTTTGGTTGAATCACTGGGTAATTTGGCATCCATATCTATTGGACGGCCGTCTCAAATATTTATCCTAGTGAAGCTACCGAGAATAGTAATGCTTTAGTTTTAATCCGTGGTAAGAGTTGTATATTTATACATTGTTGCTCTAATTAAAATTGTACTGAACAAGGTAAACTTAATTATAGGCCTAATGCTTGCTCTTGAAAGTTTTGGCCTGGCCTTTGGAAGAATGTGCTTTTAGTGCTGGTATCCTTACTCAGATCTGAGTCCTTGCAAGTTGAGCCTTTGTCATTCTAGACAATTTGAAGTGTGAGAAACAGGTCTGTAACTCTATTGAATCATGGTATAACTCCGCTGAAACGTAGTGTAATCAATTTCATTTTAAAACAACATCATTGTTTCATTTCAAATTTGACCTTATTGGCTCAATTTCATCCCTCTATTTTTGCTCCCATAAATCAGGGGCATAAGTTTGTCCTAAATAGAACTTATGACGTCCCATTGCCCCTTTCACACTAGCTTGAGCACGTATGACGTGAACGTTCATTGTCAATGTAAGGAAGACTATTCAAAATGGTTTCAATGGCAAAGCAGGTGACGAAGAGAAGCATCTAGGGTTGTCAATGGTTTAGGTCTAGATCCAAACTCGGAATTTTTTTTAGGTTTTGTTTACCCAACCCTAACCCAGACCTATTTTTTCTATTAAAAAACGGGTCGAATACGGAATATTCCATTTCGACTGAATCCGACCTGAACCATTTTACTTAAATAATAATTATAATATATAATATATATATATATATATATATATATATATATATAGACACACACACATACATACAATTCCCACCCTACCAAAAGAATTTCTATTGTTTCTTTTCTTTTCATTTCTCCTACCCACCTCACCACCATTTCTTTTCTTTGCTTTTCATTTCTTCTTCAATCTCTTTCATTCTTCTAGATCTCTTCCACAATTTCACAAATCAACAGCCTGGGAATTACCTGGTGGGTGAAGTTGCTTGCAATGATCTGCCTCCTCTTCTTAGTCTTGTCCAATCTTCATCTGCTTGTCACTCTCATCACTATTTTCATTGTTGGAGAGATGGGTTTCGTTTAATTTTTGTTGGTCTTTTTCGATTTAAGTTTTAGGCTATACACAGTGACTGTATTCTTTCTTTTTTTTTTTTTACCTGGTTTTTCTTTTAAAAAGTTTAGTATTTTTGGATGTATTTGTAGTTTCATTCACATCTTTCTAGTGTCAACTAGGGGTAGGCACAGGTCGAGTACTAACCCCTAAAGGTATTTGGCTAACTTGACCCTAACCGGTCAGGTTAGTAATTTTCTAACCCTAACCCGACCCTGATGCCTTCGAGTATCTAACCCAAAAAATAGAGGCGGGTCATAGGGTACTCGACCTGCCCTTTTTTTTTTTTATTGAAATTTGTAATGGCTGGAACACAAAATCATACACCAAGGCCTTCTGAAATTCTTCTAACTTCTCTAATTTCCCAAACAATTGTAAATGTCCACTAATTTATGTTAATAATTGAAAGCTTATAAGCAAATTGAGGACTCTATAGTTTCAATTCATCTTGATTTTGATAATTGACAAATTAATGACAATGTATACTAATGTTCTATTAAGGTGTATTGGTAGTAAAATTAGTTATGAATAAAAAGAAGTCAAAATGGTAATTAAAAGGCGAAGCCGACTACCAAGCTAACGCACCAAAAGATAAAGCAGACGACCGAGTTAATTCCAGAAAGTTAGTGAATGATGTAATAGACGTCCAGTCCATATACTTTTAATAAAATAATGATAAGGTCACTATATTTTTTAATATTTATATAATATACTCTCGGGTCCGGTTAGGTATCCGTGGATTTTTATTTTTCTGATCCGTATCTGACCCTGAATTTGTGGGCCTACCCTAATATGCTCCACTAAGAGAAAGGCGGTTCGAGTATCCTATTTTTCAAATCGAGTCGATTTAGATTATGCAGGTTTTCACATCACCAAGTGTTTTTGCTTACCCCTAGTGTCAACCCAAACAAAAGGCACAACTTCTTCATTGTTTTTTTTTTATCAAACTTATATTATTGCATTGGGATAGGGGAATGACGTTGTTGGGATTTGAACCTAACTTCTGAGGCGGAGTCATAAAGTTCTAACTGTTCGAGTCTCTATTCGTTCTCTCTTCCTCACTGTTCGATAAAATAAGGTATTTCATAATACTTGATGCATCTTAACCAATCATCATTACGTACATCAATGAAATAAGCTATTAGTAACGTCATGAATCTGCAGTAGCTCAGTATTTCCACTGCACAAGTATAAATTCTACTGAAGAAATAGACAAATAAAGGATAACTATTAAGATGGTATCTATAAAAGTAATTTTTTTTGGAGTAGACCTGGCTTGTGGACTCAACGGTGGATGAGAGGGCCACCAAAACTTGGTGGAGTCCACCAAACATTGGTGATCTCCTATCCACCGTTGAGTCCACAGTAGGACCCGTGAACCTAGTCCATGCAAGAATGGCTCTTTAAAAGTATCATGTCACAATAAAATGGTCGCAGCATAGCCTGACACGGGTTGCCTTGTCCCAAATTTATCTCAATTTATCCCATATTTGGGAAGGCCGAGAATAAAAATAAAAAACAAACCAAAAGCGGAAGAAAAAAAAAAAGGGAAGAGGAACAACATATTGGCGAGAAAAACATAAATTTCGGAAGGAAAGGTACACATCCAAATACTCTGTGTCATCATTCAAAGTTATCTTCTTTACTCCGAAAAAAACTAGAAAAAAAAAGAAAAGTAATAATATTGGCACTCTGTTTTTTTTTTTTTTTTTTGGTATATTGGCATTCCATTTGTTTCAATTTTTGTTATAAATATTTTTTAAAAAAAAAGATGAAGTATCAATAACAAAAAGTGCAGTGCCAACATCAAAAAAAAAGAAAAAAAGAAATAGGTGTTTCTTTTTTTAATGATAATTGAGTCATTACTTGACACTAGTTAAAATATGGCTGGTGGCTAAATTTGTTTAATGACTGGTGGCTGTGGATTATTAAAGATTGAATTTAAGATAAACAAGTACATTGAACTGTGTTCGGAATAATCAGACATACTTGCGTGTGCGTAATGTGTTATTCGGTGGCTAGTTTCTATATCCTATTATTCATTCGGACATTGTCCCGATGAATAATATAATATAGAAAAAAAAGTTCATCTCAAAATAATAATAATAATAATAATAAGTTTCTGTGAAAACTTATGACTTTTTTACGAAAGATTAATAGTTTTTAATAACTTGCACTAATAAAGGATGTTTTATTCTAATTTTGTAAAGCTTGTTAACTGACGTTATTGTCTCCTTGCTTGCTGTTGTATTGATCAGTGAGTTTAAACCTCTTAAATATTTTGGCATCTAATTTTAGTAATTTGTAAGCTATTAAATTGATGGAAAATATTGTGATAGAATTACATAATGAGACTGAATGTTTTTTAAAAAAATGGCAAAATTGTTTAATACTTTACTATTTTTTAAAAGAAAATTCACTATGTTTTTGGCAGCGGTAACATCACCACAGCACATTATATAGACTTGCTTTAACGAGAATTTTTCTAACGAATTAAATGTTTGGCATTGAACAAGTCAGTATTTCTTTTTTCGAACGAATAATTTTCAAGATAGCTTGGTCAAACTTGCTAGATATTAAGGGAACTATATAACTCATCAAAAGGGCCATGACTATTATTATCATTTCTTTAAGTTGTTATCATTAAATTTTTTTGTAGGTCTCTTTGTAAACATCAGTTGTGACCGATGTGGATATCAATTCCCAACTAACATATGACATACGACAATCATTTATGCCATAGTACAAATAAAAAAAGTTCATGTCGCAAATTAACTTGTTATGGAAATCAAAGTTCAACAGATATAGTCAAGATTTTATCAACAATTTTGTACTCAAAAGGTCGATATTAGGTTTGCTTTTCTATCTACTTATTACCATTCAGGTTAATAGGTTTTAACCAGGAAAAGAAAAAAAAAATAACACCAAGACCCAACCAGCAAATCTAACCCCAAAAGATGCTTCTTCCCACAAAAATATTTTGATCTTTCCCGAAGAAGGAACGGCCGTTTTCAACTGACCCACCCACATGGATTGAACTTCCTCTTAGCTGTATATCGCCACTCCCCCAACTTGGACTGATGGTTGAAAGGTCGAACCTAACTTTTTTTCAGTATTCACAGGAGCTTCGCAGACACGAGAATAAGATGTGTACCAGAAAACCAGCAGGAGAGAAAGGAAAGAGGAGGAGCGGGGGCGTGAAGGAACGAGTGCACGCTTTGCTGGCAGAAAGGAAGTAAAAAAATAAGTCCGCTTAATTTTCTTTGGGCAATGCTTAGATATTCTGCTCTTTGATTGTTACACTCCTCCCTTTTATTTTAATTAAATGAAAGTACTAAAATGAATCTGAAATATAAGATCTTGGGTTTAAATTTAACCTAAAATATATCTGAATAACAAAATATTAAATTGATATGTTTAAACGGAACAATTTTTTTTGTCTTTTTGCGTAATAAAAAATTGAGAATACATGCATTAAAACTTGGAGTCATTTCTTTTTTCTTTTGATATAATTTTCCCCTTCTTGCTTTTCTTTTACACAAACTTTCACAAGTTCATCACAATCTCCTCTTTATTCAGTTATCATTTAATACTTGGTAGATTTCACAGAAGCAATAATCATGACAAAAAGTACTACTTTTGACAATTGTACTTGGTGAAGGACAAAGTAACTTTTCATTGTTAGATCATCTCAAAGTAAAGCATCTAGATCTAGCAAGCTAATTCAGCAACAAATTCATCAATATTCTTATCCGAGCTTCCACCCTCATCAACAGCTTCTTTAGCTAAATTCTTCCATTTTACAGCATTCTCTTTGATATGTTTTCCTTTTTCTCCCACCATAATTTCCCTCATGCAAGAAACTAAGGTTTCCCTTCTGACAATGCCTTTCTCATCCGCAAAAGCCCTTACACCAACCTCCCAAACGTCTTCAAGAAACTTAGCATTGGTGGGCTGGTCCGACCACTGCGGTGCTGCCACCACCGGCACACCTAAGCTCAATGATTCAAGAACAGAATTGAACCCACAATGGGTAACGAAACAAGCAACTGACTCATGTGCTAAAACCTCCAGTTGTGGACTCCATGTAACAACCAAACCTTGCTCAGATGTCTCATCAATGAAGCTGCTTGGAAGCTTTTCCTTCTCAAATGCCCTGACGACCCATAAAAATTTGAATCCGCTTTCCTTCAAAGCAGAAGCTATTTGCTCCACTTGCTCTGTATCAATTTTAGTCCAGCTGCCAAATGATACATAAACAACGGAGTCCTTTGGTTGATTGTTCAGCCAGTTCAGGCATAAGCTGGAGTCTGGCTTAAAGAGATTAATTCCATAATCCTTGTCATCCTCTATGCGTTTATCTAAGTATATAGATGGAACTGTCGGACCTACAGTTTTCACTCTCCAAAGTTTCTTCATCCAATTCAGCGCCTGTTGATCATAACAATAATCAAAAAAGGGATTTCAGTTTGTAAAATTATTACCATACTGCATCAAATTCTGGTAAATTTGAGAGCAAGAAGTGACTCAGATAGTTGACTAACTATTCTGCAAGTTGTATGTCAATGCTCAACTCTTATTGTAGGCATCCGATTCTAAAATAAAAAAAAAATGACACTAATCAATGTTTTTCTTCCTAATAGAAAGCTTAAAAAGTAGGGAAATCAATGTAATATATTACGAGGGAAAGAAATGCGTACATCTTCCTCCAATTTTTGGAAAATATTGAGGATGACCCAATCTGCCTGATCAACATTAGAGAATTGATTCATAGGCAAGTCACGGATACCGGGGTCCGAATCAGGAAGGTATACAAAGGTAGGAGTTTCCTTTGGTTCAAGGAGTGGCAATCCAGGAAGTGAAATAGGTGAGTCTGAAAGAGGGATTGGTAGAAGTCCCTTGTGAATATGGTAATAGATGCTGTTTACAGCACAAGTTTGAGTGAAAAAAGGAGCTGTAGCAAGTCCAAATTGTTTAGCTACATCAAGAGCCCATGTCAAGAATGAATCGTAAACCACAGCTTGAACTTGTCGGCCACTCTCTTCGAGTTTCCTGATAAGATCTGCCAAGGTTTTTGAGCCGACAGTCCGAAATTTTTCCACATAGGCCGTAGCGCTTTCAGCTGTAGCATAGCCACCTTCATCGTGGCCATCGGAAATGGTCTCGAAGTTAATTGAGCACTTAGAATCTGCATGCACAGACTTGGAGAGGAAAACAGTATTGACAAATGTTACTTTGACACCCTTTGCCACCAAACGCTTGCAGAATTGGAGCAAGGGATTTATGTGACCTTGGGCAGGATATGGCAGCACTAGAACATGAACTTTGCTAGATGTCATCGTGAATTGCCTTTCTGCCTCCTTTGCTTAATGAAATTATCTAGACTAAAGCTCTGAGGATTCTCAGTTTTTTTTCACTCTATAGGTTCCAACTCCAAGTTGTTCTATGACTGTGGTTGTATATGTTTGTACACTATATATAACAAATTATCACTAGATTTAAACAATTTTTTCCCCCTGTAGGTTAGAACAGTTTTAAAGAATGTGATAGAATGCAAACGGTCATACAAGTTAGGTAGCATCGATGATAGAGAGCCTTGTGGCTAAACTAACTTTTCAACCTGTCTTTACTTTGGGGAAGTTATAATATTCTTTTTGTCTTTATTTGTGTCATGATTAACCTTGTATACAGTTTTAAAAAGATGAATTTTAGATATGTTAACCCATTTAGCAAAAATAAAATTTTAAGCATATTCACTTTAATTTAAGTTCATTGTTCATTTATTACTCTAATCTTTTTATTTGGAAATAAGAAACATGCCATATAAAATGAGACGGACGAAATATAATTCTTTATCTTAAGGTGGAATAGATGTAGGTGCTTCCTATTTTTGCTTTTTCTTGCTACTTAGCCATCTTTGCTAGTCGTTTTGTATTTGGATACATTCAAGAATCTTAGGTTAATTATTTTGAGCAAAAGAGGTGATTCGACGTGATCTACCATTCAATGGCTGATCCCCCCTCCTGGTCCCGCTTATATGGGTCAAATGCAAGCAAAAAGTTGTGAGACATAATGCACTTTGCTTCTTCAATGCAAACTAGAAAATTTTGAATTAATGCACGTTTATGCGCAAGCAAACTTGAACAAGCAATCTGGCACTGGCAGATATGCATATTTTTTTTCGGTTTCTATGTGACTTTTTGTACTTGAAGTGCATGGTGCCAGTTAAGATACATTGGAGGCCATGTAATGAGTCAATGAAGATATATCTAACCCGTCAGTATAAATATGTAATCGATCAGTTAAAATTTAGAATAATTTTTTACTCTAAAGCGACGTCATTTTTTGATTTTAAATTTGGTTCTATTAGTCCAATCTTGTATGTCCATTATTAGCCTTTTTAATTTAGGCATAAACTTACTAGAAATGGAAATTGTGAGGCACCATGACCTTGAATGTGTGCCTAATTTATGCAAATTTAAGAAACATTACCTACTACAAGATCAGAATATGCGACTTTCTAATTAAGGATAATTTCATAAGCCTTCCCTAAAGTTTCTACAACCACTTCCTCTAAAGTTTGAAAAATTACACCAACGTCCCTTTTATATTATGAAAAGACTATAATAGTGTTCACACTCTTGAGCTCCAAAGTGCGAAAAAGCATTTTAAAAGAAACTCTTTCTGACAAACACCTCTTTATTAAAGAAATTCCTAGCCACATCTCGTCAAGCCATATTCATCTACCACGCCAAGCTTGTAATTAAGTTCAGTCAAATGGTTAAGTCTACCAGGTTATAAACTTTTAAATTTAACGACTCTAATTTTCTTTCTATTTGACCCTAAAGTTTGTTTTCCACGATAGGCAATTTCCCATTTTTATAGGAACTTCAACAATGGTATCTCCAATTATAGCCCCTCTGAGATGTAAAATATATCTCTTCTCAACATTCCCATAGTGTATGAGATAAATTTTTCTTAACAATTCAACAATCAAATCCCATCTAGAATGACTGGAATGTCTTCTTATCCCTACTAGGGGTGCAATCGAGTTGAGTCGAGCTCGAATAGCACCATGCTTGAGCTCAACTCGATCTCTATTGGTGCTGCTTGAATTCGACCCGAGCTCGATTGAGCAAAAATTTGTGAAGCTCGAGCTTGAACTCGAAGTAGCGTACAAATACTCGAGCTCGACTCATTTGCATTTCTTTTTTTTTTTTTTTTTGCATTTTGTTGATCGAGCTCAAGTACTAGATGATATTCTATTCATACCTAAAATAGTAAATACATAATAAATAAATATATAGTTATTAAATAATTATATACTCGATTAGGCTCGACCAGCCTTTGAGTTTAGAAAATCAATACTCAAACTTGACTCCTTTGACCAATCGAGTAGTTAACCGAGCTGCTCATGAGTTACTCCTAAGTAGCTTAGTTCGATTACACCCTATTAGGAAATCAATATGCCAACAAACAATTGACGCAGCGGAATTTAAAATTGATTTCCAACCAAGATCATTGATTAGCTATACAAAATCGAAAACGTACCTTTTGATGATGTAATTAAATGAATTAACTTGATTCAAAGATACGCGATGTCAACCACTAGCCGCACACGTGTCCGGCCTCTAAGATATCCACACGAACACCTTCTTGGGATCCTCACCAGGATTGATCAACACCAAGTGAATATGCTAGATCCACTTGACACGTCTCTAACGTGAAGAAAATTGTATAAAGAAAAACTATTTTTCTCTTTCTAATTTTCTAACGTTAAATTATATGTCGTGTCAAATCTTGGTATTTAAGACTTATTTATAAAGCAATAATTAAGTTATCTTGTCCAACAAGAATTCGGTAATAGGTAACCCTTACCTATTAGGATATCTTACCAAATAAGATATTTAGTAAGTTTTAATTTCCTTCAAAAGGAAATTCTTTTGCTATTATAATTACTCTATTTATCAATAAGTTTTTACGATTAATTTCCTCACAAATTAATCCCATAATTATCACATAATTATTTAAATCAATTTAACCCAAGAATTAGTTACTATTGTGTGTGACCCTTTAGGTTTCTAATCACTTAGCAATAAATATAAATTATAATCTTAGAATTAATTGTATTTAGTACAAAACCAACACACCCCTAATCGCCACTCTTTCCACGGTGTTGTGTGCCCTTCATCACACATATCCCTTTAATAGCCCCTCGCACGTTCAACGCCTTTCTTATAAAAAGTCCTCCCAATTATCTCGCGATCCACTCAATAATTTAATATGTCCTCTATGCATGAAAACTACACTCACACACACACAGACAACCCTACAAATTAAAAGCCAAACAAGAAAGGTCATTTATAAAAAATTAATTTTCAATATGCTTAGTTGAGGAAGATGTTTGATTGCGACATTGAAGAGTAGAGAAGCTAGAGAAGCTTTGTATTTTAGTGATGGAGATAGAGAGGGAAAGAAAAAGATGTGTGAATATTGGATGTGAAAGCAGGCTTCACGAGGATTGGACTAGGAAGGCAAGAGAAATAGGAAGATGGAGGACCAGCAATGTAAATGAGAGAAATCAGTATTGAATAGCTGGGTACTAGTGTTAGACTAGGAATGGATCAGTTGTATTTTATTAATGGGGATATTGTTCCTGGTATATAATATTGACTATCCAATTTGTTTTAGAAATCAAATAGGGGCAATCCCTGTGTAGATCTTATGTCTAATTTTTTTTATCTAATATAAAACTATATCGTATTAATATGAAATATATAAAATTACGTCATTATATTTAGTGATACGAGGTAATTTTGTATGAGACAGTTGGATATTAAAAAAATTAAACAAAGGATCTGATTCTAGCAACACAAGATGTTCATTAAATTATTGTGCACTTACACCAATAATTGTTGCTTACCTAGATTTTTTTTAGGGAGATTATTGTAATTATTTAAACCACCGGGAAGATGTCTACAATTGTCAAAGATCTCGGGGAATAAGCTTTTCAAAAAACAAACAAAAAAAAAGATCTCGGGGAATATTCTGAAACCATCCCTTCGAATTATACCGCATTACACGATAAACGTTTTTGTTTTGAAAATAAGCTAATTATTGTGACAAATAAACTCTCTATGAACACCGTGACAAAAAAAGACCGTCATCAACTCGCTAAGCAATTATTTGTGGAAAAGAATTTGAAACCAGTTTCTTAATAGAAAGATGAATTATGAGAAACTTAACGATCGAGATTTTCTAAAACTTGGACATACTTCTATGTTCATAAAGCAAAGTAGTTTCATTACCACTGAAAGAAATTTATGAAGAGTCAACAGTTCATCAGAACACAGAGGGACTTCTGCTAGTATAACAATATTACGCGTTTAAAATAGGTATCCGACATCCTTAGAATAATAATTTACTCCCTTTTTTTCTCAAAGTATATTATCTAACTATATTATAACAATACTAACTGCATTATAAAAAGATATAGGAGTTACTATAGCAACTCTTGCTTCTGACATGTGGCACTCTAATTGGAGATCAAATGGACTTTTTTAATTATTAAAATGAAAGTCTTCTTGCCATTAGTAGAGAAATGAAAGACTTCTTGCCTTGATGGAGAAGCATTTAACCCATCCTCCAATCATTAAATTACATGTAATACTAAAAAAGAAATGAAAATAAAGAATTAATATCATTTGTGTTTATTAATGGCTATCTTTTTTTTTTTTTTTTGGGATGATGCTAGCTTAATTTTTTTTCAGCTTTGTAGTTATGAGTTTTTTTATTTAGATTCTGATATTTACAATGAGTTTATTTTTTAGAATTTTTTAACGCACTTTCATGCAATTCAATGGGAAATTGGTAGAGTTTAACCACAATGTAAATGTTATTATTATCATGCATATCAAGCTAATTATTGTACTGATTGATGAAATTGGAAAAGAAAAATAATGAGATTGCTATTGGAATCTGCATTGATCATGTGAACTTTGTTTCTATCAATTTTTCAAAATTTTTTTTATATTATTTTTTTCAAAAATTTCCCAACAGTGTGTATGATGTGATCGTTTACAAGATAATAATTGACATTTATTTTTCAAATGTAAGTTGACTAACTAGCAATGTGATGGATTGCATACTCATTGGAGGAACTTCATAGCTACAAGTTCGAGATGAAATTGGGATGATTGATGAAAAATAATATTGAGCTAACTATTGTAAATGTTGTCTAACTTCATATGATTTCGATGTGCTTGACAGATTGAAAAAAATACAGCCATAAAACTGACTTAAATCAATGTCTAAACTAAAACTACTAAAAGGTCACATTAATTTCATATTTCACCCTATCATGCAAGGTAGAAAATACTGTAAAATGTTATAACGACGTAAAATAACAATGCATAAACGTTTGTAAGAAACTGATATTGCTCCTTTGCTAAATTAATACTTTCTTTTAAAAACTTGCTATTTTTTGTCATGTTACTTAATTTCGATTTGCCGTAGGACATTCTCACGTGATATCCAAAAACATATGTTACTAGAAAATCTTTGGTTGCATTCCTGGTGCAAAGAAATTGTTGAAATCAATCTCACAGTAGAAGTTTAACCTGACCAAATCGAAAAGTCTTATAAAGTGATTTAGCGTTTGGAGGGTGTACGATTATTTAGCTATGCTCTTTGCAACCAAAACAATGTATATATGTGTGTCTCTACACACACACACACAATCGTTGTGCACAAGATTGTTCCTTGCCAACGTTAATTGGGCTTTTACATTTTATATTTCATTTTTGTCGGTGAAATGTTTATGATTTTTTATGCATTCATGCGATGAGGTAAATAATAGTTTAAACTTGCAAACACGCCTAATTTCATTACATAGTTATTGTTTTTGAAAAGATTTTGATTGACTCATATATTACTTGCACGAATGGCAAGGTCCTTTAGGGTAAATTTAGCAATTAGATATACAGATTGCCTCTAACTGGAAACAGGATAAATTTTATATTCACATTATACCTTTTGTTTTTAGCAATTCTGATATTAGTATTCATGAAAAAATCATAATAAATAGAGTGGAAAGAGCCGAGTAACTGATTTTATTTATATTCTGAATTGGTATTGTGAATTTATTTTTAATATTAGTTCAATCTGGTCTTCGTTTATATTCTTAGGGTAGCGCTCCCCCCCCCCCCCCCACCCCTCTTCCTAACCAAAAAAAAAAAAAAAGCCCACCCACCAGCCAAACAAAAAACAAAAAAAACAAAAAAGAACCCAAAGAAGAAAAGAAGAAATAAGTTTTATCACTTACAATTTGATATTTTTGAAATCTAATTTCTTCATTTAAAAAAAGGAATAATTACATAAACCTCCTCTCAAATATCTGACAATTACAACTAGTCCCCCTCAGGTTTCAGAAATTACACCTACCTTCCTTGTTTGTGTAAAATGACTATAATGACCATTACTTAGAATTTAATTTACATGACAGAAGGCAATATCTCAAAAAATATAGCAAAAGAAAAAAAATAAAAAGATTCTCTTTGTCTCTCTTTCTCTCTCTCTGTCTCTCTCCCCCTCTCTCTCTCTCCCCCTCTTCCTCTCTCTACAACTCTTTGTATCTCTAATCTCATCCATCAACCATCTCTCTCTCTCTCTCTCTCTCTCTCTCTCTCTCTCTCTCTCACACACACACACACATACACACACACAAAAACAAAAATACACATCGCCTCATTTTTTCTTCATCTTATTTTGCAACCTAACTCTATTTTCCACCTCCTTCTTGTTGTCTGCTCTTCTTCACTTGTTTATCGACCATCCTTCTGGTCCTATTCCTATGCTCCTCCTTCTTTGTCTGCCGCCTCATATAAGGCTTAATTCATTCTCTAGAGCCAACTACCATCCCTCTTATGTTTTACCCAAAAACCTTCTCCTGACCCCTCCTTTTTCTCTTACTACTACTATAATGATTTAATTATGTCCCCAAAGCTAATTGATGGTTTAAACAATTATGTGCTACTCTTAGTAATCTCGCCATCTAATTAGTTTAATTGTTTTGTTTTGAATTATTTGATAATTTTGTTGTGCCAGATTTGTAAATAATTTGTTTAGGGATTTTGGTTTGATTTCTTTGATGATTTTGTCAACTCTAAAGAAGGAGATAGTTGACCTGATTGATTTGTGTTTTTGCTAATTTATACGTTTTAATATATATATATATTTTTAATATATTTGGCTAATTTAATTTATGGGATAATTATAGAAACCCCCTTGAGGTTTCTGACAATTACACTTGGCACCCCTGAGGTTTGAAAAATTACACTAACCTTTCTTGGCCAGCTAAAATGACTATAATAACCTTTGACTTATCATACTTTTTCTTCTCTATCCCTTCCTGCAATCACAACCAGCCACCCGTATAAGGGCTTTTAAATTTTTAAAAATTTTTCTAATATAATATATTATTCTTATGATAATATATGAAATGATTTATGAATTTAGGGTTTGGAAGTTACTAAGTTACTAATATATAATTGGTTTTGGGCAAATAGAATTGGGTGTCTTGTGATATGGTGATGGTTGTGGTTGTTGTTCAAGTGGTAAAAAGAAGATGAATTTTTTGTTTTTACTTTCCTGATCAGTTGGTAGTAGTGTACCAGTGTTAGTCGGATTGTTTTATGGCTGTTAGTGGCGATATTCATTAAGTTAGTGGTGGTGTTCATTAAGTTGTTGGTGGTAATTTAAGTGGTAAAGAAAATAATATGTTTTTTTGGTTTTTAGATTAAGAAGGGCAAATTTGAATTTTCATTTAAAACTTATGTTGATAGGGGAGGTCTTGTTACTAAAATAGTAAATGTAAGGGAGCTTGTGTAATTTTTGAAAATTGAGGGGTGCCAAGTAAAATTGTCAAAAACCTCATGGGAGATTTTTGTAATTATCCCTTAATTTATTTGGTGACTTTACTAGGAATAAAACAATTGTGACAGTTGTAAAACTGGCACGAGGTAAGGAAAGGCCATGGAATATAAAGCATGGTTTACTTTGATGTTTTGTATTCCATGGACTGTGATGTTCTTGTATGGATTGGTAGTGAGAAAGAAGATGAGAGTGAAAATAATATCTTTTTGAATTCCAAAAGGGTGTTTTAGGAAAATCAATGTTAGATTTTGCTGATGTCATGTTTTTGTTACCTAAAAAGTAAAAATAGGGGAAGTAGATGTAATTTATGAAACTTGAAGGGAGCTAGCCATAATTGTCAGATACTTTAGGGAAAGTATGTGTAATTATCCCAAAAAAAAATCGTTTGACTGTAAGAAGATTTGAGAAAACTTTATTGGACTTTCTCATCTGTGTTATTGAGGTTTGCCTTTGAAAGCAAAAGTTTTTATCCCCTCTACATATACATGTATGGTTTACACATGTATGCATTATGATGAATTGTCCATGTAATTAACCTCTTTTGTTTCATTTGTTCGTTTATATTTGGTATTTAGATAATCGTTCTTTGGCGTCTGGGGATGCATAAGGATGAAACATCAGATCGTGTTGTTCTTCATATTTGTCTTCCATTGTTTTGGTAAATCAAAATAATCGTTATGATGGGCATGGCCTTAAGTGTGGCAAATTGGTCATGCAAGTTGTTTCCGCATCAAGTTTGATTGTTGAAAACATTATCAAGAGTTGATGACTTCAACAAATCTTACAATATTTTCAAATTCTCAAAATATTACATGATGGATTATATGCGCACGAGCGCACATGTATTTTTGTATGTATATGTATATACATATACATATCTTATATATATATATATTGTACATATCTTATATATACATATATATATATATATATATTAAAAGAGTGAGTTTTATGAGTTGTTAGATTTTCTTTCCCATAGTATCCTTACAAAATAAATTAATATAGTTATTATGTTACCAAAATTAAATGCTTTTTCTTATAATCGTTAGGCCTATTTCTATACTACATAAATATGTGTGTTTGAGTGTGTGCGTCTATATATACACACACATGTATGTATGTATGTATGTATACACCTATCCCCAACAAGGAAATTAATGCACAATAAACAATGGAGCTAGCTAGCTGTATCCTCAACTATGTAATATTACTTTCTTAATGTAGATTTATTACTATTTCCAAAAAAAAAAGCAATGGAGGTAGATATATTGACTATTGGAGTTGAGCTCACATGTCAACTATGACATTGGAGCAATTGTCTTTTCTTACCACAGAAAATGGATACTGTAGAGACCAAGTTGAGCTTCACGTATATTTTTTTCTTTAAGTAATTGAAAAAACATTCAATTAAATGCTAACTAGTTAAATTTTTTAAAGTTAGTCTGTTTATCCAAATTATGTAATCATATTTTTGGTTTAATTAATCTGCAAGAAAGGCCCTTTCGTATCGATCCCAAAAGATGGGTAAATACTTAAGGTAATAAAAGGGTAAAAAAGAAAAGGAAGAAAAAAAACTCCATCGCATTTTTAGCTAAATCTGGAGCAATTTCACAATGGTTATTATCATCCTCTATGTGTTGTGAAATATCCCCAAGAAAAACTTTTCAATAAAAACCTAAAATAAGTAATGGCAAGTGGCAACTATGCTAATATATAATTTACCAAAAACTAGCAAAATATTCAATGGAATATAACTCATTTATTTCCACAAGCTTGTGCATGATTATGTCAAAACCATTGTTTAACTAAATAGAGATGCCACTTGTTAGAATGGAAAATGTGTTGCCTGAACACTTTTACAGAATGATCATCAGAAGTAAACTTCTTGTGGTAAGTTTTTGTCCTTAAAGTTAAAGGTTAGATTAAATGACAGAGAGAGACACCAGAAACGTCAGACGTAGTGACTAACACTACAAGAATAAGGACCTTTTGAGGCGCTTAAAAACGTCACTTTAAGCTACTTTTTAGGGCGTTTTCTCTTTTGAGGCGTTCACCAAAAATGCCATGCAAACCCCCTGTTTGGAAAGGGGTTGAGGCGTTTTCTAATGTCACAAAAGGTGAATTCAAGGCACTTTAAAACGCCCTAATAGAGCTTTATACGAGACTAGTTTAATGTCTTTAAATGGTTTTAATAAGTTTTTAATAATTCATGCCTCAATTATATACCTATTGAGGCGTTTCTAAATGCCTTTTTAATAAGTTTTGCAGACACTTAAAAGTGTCATATGAGCTTAATATATTGAGGCATTTTATTATCTTGTTTATATCTACCTCTCGTGACACTTTAAAGTGTTAAGAAAGCTGTATTGTTAGGGCATAATGAATCTTTTCTAAGTTTTGTAGGCATTTAAAAGTGCCATATTATTAATCTAACAAGGCGTTTTGCAAGGTTGTTTATGTCCATCAATTTTCCATCCAAAACATCCCAAGAAAAAATAATCGAATACAAGTAATCAGCTGACTAATTACAAGGCATTGTATAAAATATGTAATACAATATCCATATTTTTAAATTCTAACAAAAGTAGAGGTATCAAATTAGAAATTCCAATAGTATTCTCAAAAATAGTCATCAGCATCCAAAACAAAAGTTAAAAGAGACCAAAATACTACAAATGACATTAGTGCAATTGTTATGTTGCATTCCAACTGAGGATGCAGCCAAAAGAACTCCTAAGAAAGAATCCAGCAATGCCATGATGAAAAGATGAATAATCAAGCTTCATGCATCTTCACCTGTAAGATTAGTACATTAAGTTATGCTAATTGATAATATAACACATGTTTAAGGAATTGTATTTGTTAATCTAACATTAAGTACTAAAAGTTATTAAGATCTCGTTAAAAATGTACCAGTTTTGATGGCCAAGCAACTTGCACTAATATTTCAAACCAACCGGATCCAATTGATGTCCTCCAACAACTTTAGATGGATCAATTCCTTGAAGACGTCCAAGTGCAACAATCATTTGATTGGTCAAATAAGCTGGATAAAGCTACCCAATCTCCTTCCTAAAACAAAATCCAAAATCATTCAATTAACTTTGACTAGATTTTAAAAAAATTTCGGCAAAATTTCCCCTCTATTTTGAACATTTTCCCAAAATTTTCAGCACCAAATATATATAAACATAACTTTTCCAAGTACAAACAAATATTATCACATTCAAAATAGCCACAATATTGCATTTGTAATCATGAAGTTCATCGAATTGTAATCATGAATTCAAATAGTCACAATGTTATCACATTTAAAGATAAGAATATGCTGCCATCATTTTCGCTACACTGACAGGTACTACTATCATTCTCAAGTTGATAGCTTTAGAAAACTACTATCATTCTCTCCTGACCAAAAAGTAAAAAACCAGCAATCAAGTAATGAGCAAATATTTTTCCCAAGATTTACAGTTGATCAGATAAGATAGTCTACAATTTACCAGCCAAAAGACAATGGAACAAGGCTTCTCATTTAGCCATCATATCTATGTCACTTGAAAAGTTAGGCAGCTTGACAAAGTCTAACCAAGACATATAAATAGGTTATATAGCATCTCATATATCAATATAAACCAAGACATATATTATATTACTTAATCTTTGTACAAGTTGAAGTTGAAAAATAAGTGCCACAGATTTTTTTTCAACAATGTACTTTGGCTACCTAATCTTTGTTCACTTAAAGTAAATTTCCATGCTTTTTTGTCGATAGAAAGCTTTGAAACAAAATCTGCCACTCAAAAATTAAGGCAAAAGGCATAAGACAAACTTTTGCTTGAATAGGGTACTTTTTGTTGTCCTACTAACTAATGCTAATACATTATTAATTTTGGTTGACCCTTCCTAATGCTTCTAATAATTGTAAAGTAACTAGACTTGATTGAAAAATAATGACGCTAAAACTCAAATTGTAGTGAATTACGCAACATGTCAATACTTCATTTTGGTTATCAGCTATGAAAAAACATTTGTATTAATCCAGCTATGTAAACTGGTTAAAGAAAAAGAAAAAGTTGCAAATTCATAGGAGCATAAATTATACTCCACTGCCCACCAAAATGCTCCATCTAAACAAACTGGAACCTCCAAGTGGTTCCTCTATTTAGTAAGTAGTTCTTAAAATATTTTCCATACTTGTACAAAAACGGATATGTTAGCTCAACTTAATTTGGGCATAGAGAGGCACTATTTAACATCAATTGACATTAACATTTCATCAAACCATCCAATAGGGACAAAAACAAAAACAATATTAACTAGAAATGCAAAAGATCATAGTATCCTAGAATTCACAAGATTTTTCAACCATGCCTCTGGCCAAATAAGCGTTCATTTTAGCACCATAATAGAAGTGCAATCAGTTGACCAGTAATTAACATCAAAATCACCCAAATATCCTAACATATCAAGCAACCAATTGACCAGTAAATAAGAACAGAATTTCACAATCATGCAAAAAGTGTAAAGCACCTCATAACTAACATATCCATGTCTAGCCAAGTATAATAGAGAGATAAATTTGCTACAACAAAGAAAGATTAAAAGATAGGACATACATACCGAAATAGCCCGTGAACTAGAAGGTGAGCTTGAGATATGATTGGAGAAAGTTTGATTATTTATTGAACTTGTTGAGCCATTACTTCTTTGCTGGTACGCCAATGATTTCAGATTTTCAATTTGCTTTCAGAAATAAACAATTGGCTTCCAGCAATAACCAAATCTAGTATTATTAGTCATAGTCAAACCAAAATTAATTGCTATACAACTTGAAACAAAATCCTAAACCCCAAAACCCTCTCCATCATCCCAATAATTGCCAGGAAGAAGATTGTAGAAGATAGAAGAGTACAAGAGAATCTGATCATTCATGTCAAATTCTGACTCCAAATAATTGTATCATTTCAAGGGGCAAGTAAAATTGTCAATATTTTGCAGCACTATAAAATGTTATCAATGAGAAAGGCATATGCTAATGAAGCTCATTCATTAATCATGCCAAACAACTACTTCTTGCACCACTTATTTTACTATTTCCGTTTCAGCCCGTTCCAAACAAATATCAACATTTTGAACTTGAATTGAAAAAATTACTTTCCTCAAAGAATTTACTACATCACAAGAAACGTATTAAACCCCCCATGTTCCTATCATATCCTTAACTTTGAAGCTTATATGGCAGCCCAAAATATTTTTCCTTTTCATCTGTGTATAATAATGCCTTTTCTAACTCTTACTCAATAATAATGCATAGTCAAATTAAGACATCCAATTTAGAAAAGATCAAATGAAAGACAATATTTACATAATGGAAATATAATTTTCCTTTAAACCATAACATGCATCCTATCGCTCCCCCCTTCCCCCCCCCCCCCCCGGGGCAAAAAAAAAGCAGAGCCAAGGGACCTATCCTGGCAATTGAACAACAAATATCCTCGAACAACAAAACATGATCATCAATTAGTTGTAGATACTTAATTATACTTCTATAAATATAAATCATCATAACAATTGCCCATACCTAGAATTCAAAAAATTTAGAATACACAAAAACCAAAAGATGAACAAAATGTGCATAATTTAAGGAAAACCCAGATCAGTATAAACTTCAAAAAATAAAAAAACCCAGATGAAAGAGCGAACCTTTTTAGGTCATAAAGAAACTCCAATTTCCCAACAAATTCTTGTTTTGTAAATGGTGGCCTTAGTTATGCTTTCTGGTGCTAAAAAAATCGAACTTGACATGCCATCTTCCAACGTCCTAACGAATGACAAGTAGCTCATGTTTCCACTTCGACATGTTATTTCCCTTTCAATGTAATTCAATTGTCCAATCCCATGTGGTACAAAACAAATGGTCATGTTTCAAATTTGTTACACTCTAATCATTTGGCCTTGTAAATTACCTCTTAAATCCATTTTTAAAAAATATAATGAACACATAAATAGAGAGAAAGTAAACTAAAAAAAAATCAATATTACAAAGACAACGCTTGAAAAATCTTGAAAATGTCTTCATATATTCTTAGACGATTTAGTTTTTCTACTTAATTTATTACTACTGTTATTTAACGAAAAGAATCTATTGTTAAAACCACAAAAAATTACAGAAATAAAAAAAAAACCAAAACAAAACAGACCCAAATAAAAAAAAGCACAAAAAATCATCAAAATACAGCAAAATAGACCAAACCCAGATGAAAGATCGAACCTTTTCAACAGGAAGAGTCTCTAGCAAGCCGTGGCAATGGCTGCAATGAGGATTAAGAAAGCTGTAATTTTGAAGAAAGAAAACTGAATTTGAAGGTTGCCATTATTTTTAAAGAAGAAAGCAATACTTACAATGAAATGAAGAGAGAGTCAGTAGATGTTGTGATGCAGATGTGAGAGAGAAAATAGAAATTCTTCAACTTCAATCGGCAAGAAAAAAAGGAGCATTTTTTGCAACTGAGCGAGAAAGAGAAAGAAAAGAAGGTTTTTCAGAAATTGGGGAAAATGAAAAGTCTCTGGAGAGATGGAACCGAGGACTTAAAATTTGCCAAAATTTCCCTTGTCTTTTTAGCGCGTTAGGTTAGCGCCAATTAATTTGGCTCTTGTATGGTCCATTTTTTAATGTAAATTATTGGTTGATATGGACGCTTTAGTACAAAACGCCGTCCGACCATTTTTCATGACATTTTTTAACAAAACGCCCTTATGGAGATGTCACCAAAACCTGAATTTGTTGTAGTGTAAGTAGTTAAGTTAGCATTCAATCTAAGTGGGACCCATAAAGTTCTACCATCTAGGCAATTGCTGACTGGAAGAAAACTCTAAAGAACTTAAGTCTAGATACTCACTCACTTACTCTTCCAATGTGAGACTCAAAACACAAGAAGTAAACTTCTTGTGGTAAGTTCGAACACAAATTTTCGTGTTTAACTTAATACAAGGTTGATCTTCGAAGACTACGGTTACAGGTGGCTTTTTAGGCCTTCAAGGTGTCCAATGACAATGAGCTAGAAATTGTGTCGTCCTCACTTAACATGTTATAGTCAAAAACATTTTAGTATCATGAAACTTCCGAAGAAGGGAGGAAGGGCTCACAATTTCCATTTGCGACCAGTTGATGGTGATGATCAAAAGTGTAACAAATGGATGGATGAGGTGCAACTAGCATGGCCAAAATTTGAGCCAAAAAATGACGTCATTTTGGAGTGAAAACCGGTTAGATTTTTTCACTGAGGAGTTACATTGTTTTTAGCTTGTCTAAACTAGTACAAGGCCAAATTGCAAGGCCCCATACCTCCAGAGAAAAGGTCTCACAAGTTCCATTTAGGACCAGTTAATAGTCAAGATTAAAAATGTAACAAATGGATGGATTAGACACAACGAAAATGGCCAAATTTTGAGCCCCAAAATAACGCCGTTTTGCAGTGAAAAGTAGTTACAAATTTTTACATACCGATTATATTTTTTTCACTAATGAGTTACAAATCTTCAATTACCAATTATGCTGCTTTCAACTTGTTTGAATTGGCACAGGGCCAAATTGCGAGGTCTGTGCCCAAATCTTTTTGGCCCTATGCCTGAAACTTCCGAATGATACTTTTCAAAGTGAAGAATTTGTTAGCATGTACGTCCTCCATTACATACTCTCTCTCTGTACGGTACGAATAATCTAGATTGTTAAGTTCATGGGTAGAGATTAATTGTCCCACATTGGTATGAGAAAGAAAGAAAGAGTAGTTAATATATAGGTATGGGCCCAAGACCTATTAGTTTAAGCTTTTGAGTCAAGGTTAGATTCCAATTTATATATTAGGCCTCTTTGATGGACTTTCTCGGATTTTTCTCCCTAAAAAACTAGTATCAGAGCCATGGTTAACGTCCTGGGCTGTGGACTACTTGTTGCCAAGTGGTTTCTTCTCAGATGTTAGGATGGTGAATTATTCCCTTCTTTGGGCGTTGGACAAAGGGGCCTGAATTTAGGCTAGAGGTCTGGTGATGTTGGACCAGGGGTCCTGATAAAGAAGAGGCTAAGGTCCATATTGAGGTGATGAATAGTGGACTTGTGTTAAGTATTGATTTGGGCTTAAAGGGGAGTTTGGTTTCAATGTGAGGGTCTACTTATGAAAGGGGAAAATTGTTAGGTTCATGGGTAGAGGTTAATTGTCCTACATTAGTTTGAGAAAGAAAGAAAGAAAAGACAATTAATATATAGGTATGGGCTCAAAACCTATTAACTTAAGCTTTTGGATCAAGGTTGTATTCCAATTATATATTAAACGTTTTTTATGGACTTTTTTTCTTTGGTTTTTCTCCCTAACTGAGGTCTCTTCACTGATATCGCAATTGGTAAGATATCAACAAAAAGTTGTGTGTTAAAGACTGGGTTACAAGATGCAAGTATAGCTAAGTCATTAATAGAGCTCACTTCTTTCTTGCTTAATTGAGGTGTACAACTCATGAAGCATTTTGTACTTTTGCAATGGTCATGACCATTAGATTTTAATTGATCAGGACACATTATAAACGTCTTCGAGTTTCTAGCATAAATTTCTTAAATGCTTTGTTTTTATAAGTTCTTCTTGAATACTCTTGCGCACTGGATTTATGGAGCATTAGGTCGATAAACATATGTTCATCTTTAACAATATAAAAAAATAACAAAATTCTTATCTTACAAGAAATTAAAATTTTTCGCTGATATAAGTAGGCATGTCAATAGGCAGGGTTTGGATTTGAACAATTAAACTATACTCAAACTCATTAAATTTACTTAGAATCGGATCCAAACTCATATGGATTTTAGTACTCAATGATACCTAATTTGTGCAATTTTAGAACTCTTTAAATCAGAATATACATGTAGTTAAGTTGGACTTCGACAATTAATATATTAAAAAATACACGCAGCGTCTTTCAATATGGATACAAACCAAAACTTTCAAGAGGTAATGAATTCGGGTAAGGTCTGTGTACACAATCCAAGCCCAAATGGATTGCATTGACCCAAACCTCATTCAGATCCAGAATCTGTTTTTGGGTATGGGTCTTTAGTTTACAAAAGTTGTGTTAGACCAACAAAAATATAATAAGACTCACACAATTGGGCTCAAATATTGGATATCCATAGCAAAGCCATCATATGTTTCGTTTCGATTGTTTATTATGCACATCAAGCCGATAATGCTGGTCCTACTTGTTTTACATCCTCGGCCGTCCATTCCCCCGCTTTAAATTTTCAAACACTCAACGCACTTGGGAGGGGAAAAAAAAACAAAAGGAAGAAAAATAACAAAATTTGTAGTTCATATTTTGGAATTTATATAATGCAACAATTTGAATTGCACAATAAATGTGATTAAAAAAACAAGTTTTTTGTTTAAGGTGCATAGACGAGTATTCACAACCAAGAGCCCACTTCGTTTAATTGAATTATATTTAGGGTTAATTATAGTAAACATTTGTTTAATTAGGGATCGATTGTACTTTGTAACCCTATGTTTATTTTATGATCCAATTTCTCCATCAAGACAAATAAGAAACGGTTAAATTTTCGTGTCCCAAAAAAAGAATAAATTTATATGTCCTTCAATGTTATCTGCACGATTAATTTGCCTTTCCTTTCCTTTCCTTTTTTTCTTATTTATTTATTGTAATTCTAGTATTTTACTACTTTCTTCCTTCTTTTATTACTTTGAATTAATTAAAAAATATCATTTCCTAACTTATTCCTTATTTTAGTTACTCATATTATTATTGTTCACATAATTCATCACATACTTTCATAGATGTATACGTAGCCGAGATTGTTAAATTTTGATTAACACATAAATGTTCTTGTGAAAATGATATATGCTAACTACAAAATACCACTTGAAAAATACCAATTTCTAATTCTATTCACTCAAAATCCTCTTTGAAGTACTTGAAAGAAAATAGACGATCTCATTCATTTTTATGGGTTCTATATTACTGCCCACGTTTGCTTTCTTTATTTCTTTTTATCCAGGAGAGGTTTATAATATTAAAAAATAACAACGAATAAATTATTAGTAATTAAAAATAAAAAATTTAATTAAAACTTTAATGAAATAAAAGAACGAGGTAAAACACATCAAGAACTTATGTATAAATTAATCGTAACATCGGATGTGAATAAGTGATGGCATTCTAGACTGTAGAAGAAAAACAAACGGAAAAAAAAGAAAAAACGAAAAAGAAACAAAATAGCCCATGTACTTAATACTAAAGATAATAAAAGATTTTCTTTTATCAAATTTCTAGAAGGAATGTTAACCATGATGGTGTTAACCCTCAGAAGCAATTAATAAAATAAATTAGGATGTCAAGTACAACTGACTCTTAATTAGAGGGGAACAAGTGTAATTAATCCTAATATATATATATATATATATATATATATCTCTCTCTCTCTCTCTCTTAGTTGAGGTACGATCAAGTAGTCTGTACAATAGTACTCATGCCTAGACTGCGACAGTTATTGTTCGTTATATCATTTGGTGTATAAGTACACGAAGTTCTTGTATTTTCTTAACGACTTAGTTTTATGTACAAAATATTCAATCACTCACGTATATTCTAATTTTGTATAAATGTACACTAAGAAATGAGGTGAGTACAAAAATGGTAATCATGGCTGCTCCAAATCCATACATGACTATGGCCTCAAAATGCACCTATAATCATCTAATTGTGAAATAAAAACAAAATACTTGATGAAAACAACCCTTTATGAGTTTGGAACTTTACTTTGGTACAATATTACTCTCAATTCAGCTCTAAAGTAAAAATGTTGAGCCTGTTTGGATATAATATTTCTGAATTTTTTGGGAAAATATTTTAGATTTGTGTTTGGTTTGGGCCAAACAATTTTAACAAAAAGTCAAATAAAGTACTCTTCATTATTTTGGATGTTTGTGCATGTCAGACAATAAATGACAAACCAAGAAAAGATTTTTTTTTTGAACAAGTGTTGCTTTTTTGCTTTTTTGACTAACTAGACATTCGTTACAGGACGATCGTATTGTAACAAGTGTTCAATATTCTATTAATCCAATTTATGCTTTCAGAGTTTTCACAAACGTTGGCAGCGTCCAACATCTAGTACTCGTTACTCCATTGCTACTGTATATGGAGTGAAAAATATTCATCACAATTTTTTCTAATTTCTTGAATAGAATTTGAAGTAAAAAATACTATGTTTTGTGAATAATTATGTAAATAAATAGAACAAGTTGTTAAAAAGTTTTTAAACAATTAAAATACTTTTTTAAAATAATTATTCACTATCTAAGCTAGTTTTTTTAAAAAATTTTCAAAATTCGAATACTTTTTCACTTTTTTAAAAGGTCAACAAAAAATTTTAAATAATTGTTTTGAATAATTCTATAATACATGTCCACGCCATTGCCAAATCCTTTCCCATACTTTTATTTATCAATGCATATGTACTTTCCACCTCATGAAGGGAAAAAAAAAAAAAAGAAATAGAATATGGATACTCCAAATGTAGGCCCATCAACCTACTAGCTTTTTGTGATGGTAACCTTGTCGCCACATGCACTTGTCCCTGTTGATGCTGTTATTAACCCCCAAAATTCTCAATTTCAAATCCAAAGGACTAGCAGTCTACGTCTCTTTCCCTCTCTCTCCAAACAATACATTGGTTTCTCCGGGTAGTCTCTGTTGTGGGATCTTCATCATTGGAGAGGTAAGAAGATGAAGAAGTTTCATGATCTGTCCCATTTCCTATCAACTTCACAATTCTTACTTAGTTTTGATTTTTTTTAACTTTTTTCATATCTTATTATGTAGACAATTGTCAAATCTCTGTTTATTTTTTTTTATTATATGATTTGTCATCAATAATTTATTCCTTCTTGGGATAAAAATCTGATAAAGTTTGTTTCTTTGGCTGGTTTTGTGATTTAGTTTTCTGATTCTCGTGCATTTTTCTTTATTTTGCAGGGTTTTTCTGGGTATATATATGCTGCACTTTTTTTATTCTGTTTTGAGGTATACTCTAAAAAAGATTGATTTTGATGCCATATGTAGCTAGATCAGATGTTTTTTGGATAACCCTTTTCAGTTCAGACTCCATAGATCTCTAGACAATTTCACATTTGTCATTTGGTTATCATCCTGCTGTAGTTAATAAAGATTCAATTTCTAAAGAAAGCAGAGAAAAGTTGTGGTTTTTGGACTGCAAGAACTGTCTCTGTCTCGTTCTTGAGGTTTTTAGTAGATTGATCTTGATCTTGATATTTAATTCAAATTTGTGCTGAGTTTGATTGGTTCAAGACCGACCTTGATGGAAATGAGTGAATCAAAGCCAAACACACCCCTGATCTCAACCCCTTCTTCTAGAAAGCTTCCTGATTTTAAGCAGTCTGTTAAATTGAAGTATGTGAAGCTTGGATATCATTATCTGATCACACATGGAATGTACCTGTTTTTATCCCCTCTTCTTGTTGTTATTGCTGCCCAGTTGTCTACATTCTCATTACAAGACCTTTATGTTCTTTGGGATCATCTCAAGTTCAATCTCATATCGGTAATTATATGTTCAGCCCTTTTGGTGTTCTTGTCAACTGTCTATTTCCTTACTCGTCCTCGTTCTGTTTATCTCGTGAATTTCTCATGTTATAAGCCCGAGGATGCCAGGAAATGCATGAGACAGATTTTCATGGAACGGTCACAGTTGACCGGCACATTTACCCTTGAAAACCTTGAGTTTCAGAGGAAAATTCTGGAGAGATCAGGTCTTGGTGAGTCAACTTACCTCCCTGAAGCTGTGCTAAGAGTTCCTCCTAATCCCTGTATGGCGGAAGCTAGAAAAGAAGCTGAAGCGGTGATGTTTGGTGCTATTGATGAGCTCCTTGCCAAAACTTCTTTAAAACCCAAAGACATTGGTATTCTTATTGTTAATTGCAGCTTGTTTAATCCAACGCCATCTTTGTCTGCTATGGTTATCAACCATTACAAGCTTCGGGGGAATATAGTTAGTTACAATCTAGGTGGTATGGGTTGTAGTGCTGGTTTGATCTCGATTGATCTTGCTAAAGATCTTCTTCAAGTCCATTCCAACACTTATGCTCTTGTCATCAGCATGGAAAACATTACTCTGAATTGGTATTTTGGGAATGAAAGATCAATGCTTGTTTCAAATTGCCTGTTCCGAATGGGAGGGGCAGCTATTTTGCTGTCCAACAAAAGGTCTGATCGACGAAGCTCCAAGTACCAATTGGTCCACACTGTCAGAACCCACAAAGGGTCAGATGATAAATGCTTCTCTTGTGTCACCCAAATGGAGGATCCCAATGGTAAAATTGGAGTTTCTCTGTCAAAAGAATTGATGGCTGTCGCAGGTGATGCTTTGAAGACCAACATCACAACTTTGGGTCCTCTGGTGCTGCCCATGTCTGAACAGCTACTCTTCTTTGCCACATTGGTCTGCAAAAAGTTGTTGAAGATGAAGATAAAACCTTACATCCCTGATTTCAAGTTGGCCTTTGAACATTTCTGCATCCATGCTGGTGGACGGGCTGTATTAGATGAACTGGAGAAGAATCTCCAACTTTCTGATTGGCACATGGAGCCTTCTAGGATGACGCTTTACCGATTTGGCAACACCTCAAGTAGCTCTCTTTGGTATGAGCTGGCATACTCAGAAGCCAAGGGTAGGATTAAGAGGGGAGACAGAACATGGCAGATAGCATTTGGATCTGGTTTCAAGTGCAACAGTGCAGTTTGGAGGGCCTTAAGAACTATCAATCCAGCTAAGGAAAAGAATCCATGGATGGCTGAGATTGATCAGTTTCCGGTGGAAGTTCCAAAAGTCTCAGCAATTTAATAAAGGATAGTTTTTAGTCCTCATGGTTGGATTTGGTAGTATCATCAGTTTTCTACCCCTGTGGATTCTTACTGGCAGGAATCTGTGCACTATGCTGCATATGTTGTTGAAGAGATGGCAGTTTAATGATGTGTTCAATGTATTTTGACAGCTTTGCCTTTTTATTTTCCTTGTGGTATCTCCATTTAGGTGGATGGGCTTGTGTGAGATCATAGTTTTTGGCTTGTAGGAAGTTCGGTTGGCCGGAATTTTGACCGGAAAATATTCTAATCTTAGTTCAGGACTTGGGATTGTATGATATACCGTCTTGGAATCTCATTGGGATAGTTTTGAGCTTGAGAACCTAGAATTGTGCAAGGAAACATGTTATGGCTTCCTTTTTTTTTTTTTTTTTTTGTGCATTTCTGTTTTGGGGTTTAGAATCCCCAATATATTTGTTTTCTTGTGAATCCTTTGAAGTACTGACCAAACATTTTGGTTTCTTGTTAATTATGTTTGATCTCAAGTTAAATTAAGATGAATGTATTGCTGAACCATTATTTTCTACTCCCCATCATGTTCAAATTCCCTTCAAAATGTCTTAAGGTTGTCTGGTTATGATTAAAAAAAGTTCAATACATGAAAACATCCTGAATTAGTATATGGGGAATATATGAATTATGTGCATAAAACTTTGTACATCTCAATGGAAAATGCTTCCTCCATTCGTTTTGCTGTTCATATATTAGTTTCGTAGGCACAGTTTTCGATGTATACCATTTATATGGTATTTGAAAATTTGAATAGTATTTTTTATTTATATACCATTATGATATCTGTAATTAAGAGACAACAAAAAAAACATACTGTGATATCTGTAAATAAGAGACAACTAAAGGACATTTGCAAAGTTTACTGAAAAGTGGTAAAATGTTAAGTGGTAACTGGTACTAGGATCTCTATTTTTATGTCAATGAAAGATCATCCATTAAGCTTAATTCCTAATACATCAAAACTGTATGTGCATTAGGATTCCTGAAAAATAATAGTGTGATTGAAACGCACTTTTGATTTTAGGTCCAACTACTACATGTTAGTGGAAAGAATAAATGTGACAATAAAATTAAGAATGATTACATTTTGTGTCAGGCGCTCTACCATAAGCAAAATAATTTCTAGCTGTTAATTAGAATGGTTTTGGATATAGGACTCAACTTTTAAAGGAAATGTCACCTTCATCTCTTTATTTCTTTATGAGAAAATGATTGTGCAGGTTCAAAAGAACGCCTCAGATCAAATTAACTTTTTTAAGTATTTCATATTCTTGGGCAAGCCATATTAGTACTTTACTTTTAGCTACGGGGAAAAATCCATGTACTTTTTTATTTTTAATTTGAAAAGAATGGCCTATAATCCCTAGTTCTTATCTTCCTCCATTTCCAAAATTTGTTATACTAATTAGTATTTAAGAAGAGAATACCGCTAACTACACATACAAAGAATTCACATTCAATCACAAGTCAAATATCAAGCATCAATATTAGTCAATGCATTCAAACAAAGTATCAATGCATTCAATTCGAACAAAGCCCTGGATATCCAGTCATTCACTGTAACCCAGTTAGTCCGGTCTTACTAATTTTTACCCGATCAGACTGACTTTAACCCGGTCAACTTGGTCATACTGAATTTCATCCAATTAGTTCTGTCAAACTAACTTTCACCCAATTAGTTCCGTCACTCATATACATCACAACATCATACATATAGTCATTTCATTGTCCACACAATTCAATTATACATTTCATTGTCTAAACAATTCATTTGTATCACTTATATTCAAATTGTAGTAAAACAGAAACATAACTACAATCAAGCCATTTAATAGAGCAAATATGATTTCAAAACAAATGAACTTTCGCAATTATCCGTTTTGAAAACCAAGGGTTATCGGTTTCACTTACCTCAATCCGAGTTAACTCAATAATCCGTGAATGGTAAATCACTTTCTTCGCCTCAAAACATACAATTAAATATCGGATTATACACTAACTTTACCAAGAAATCATAATCAAAACTTAAACCTAGACTAGAACGTAAAACAAAGCAAAATGGTCAAAATTGGAGTGATTCGCAATGTCAACCGTGACACGGCTGATGCCGAGGATGGCACCAGAACAAAACCACTGCGAGCTGCAGTGCCATTTGCGGCACGGCTGGCGCCGCGGTTGGCACCAGAGACTCCCCGAATGAGCCGCAGTGTCATTTATGGTACGGTTGGCATCGCGAATGAGCCCAGATCGCGATTTCACCAATTTGCAACACTCCAAAACCACACCCAACTCACTCCATTTTCTTCCAACACCTTCCAATTATGAATCCAACTTCCAAAGGCATAAAAATGTCAAAGAAACGCCACATAAGCACAATAAACTACATAGATTATAACTCTAAGTGCAATAAACTACATAGATCATAAATCACACTCAAAATCACATATAATCCCTCAATGTTCTTCACCCACCATCATCAACAACAACCTTACACACACACATACCCACATACTAAAGACACAAGATATAAAACCATAAGAACATAAACAACTCAAAACTCACCAATCACCCATTAAACTACCAAGTCTTGCATTTGCCAAATTAAAGCAAGCAAAGTCGGGGCTTTGAGGGAAAGATTACCTTGGTTAAAAGCTTCAAAACTTCTATTTATCTCCCCTTGAGTATTTGGTCCTTCACTACCTCCTTCAAGCAAGAGTAGAGAAAGAATTTTAGAGAGGGAAGGGGAAGGGCTTTGAAGAAGAGAAGAAGAAGAAAAAGATAGAAGACAGAGAAAAGAAACCCTGCTCTTGTGGTAAAGAAAACAAATTTGCCTTAATTGCACTCAAGTCACTCTTGGTTTTCAATTTACTTCTTCACCCAATCAGGTTAGATTACAAGAATGCCCTTGAAAGTCCTTGTTATTATAGCGGCCCACCATCTCACTTCCTTCTCCCGTAAAAAAATTTTAGGAATGGAGGAAAAGAAACCTAACTACCAAAACACCTTATCAAAATTGCTTTGGCGAAATGTTTAAAAGGAACAATTTTTTGGTCTTTTTGCATAATAAAAAATTGAGAATACATGCATTAAACTTGGAGTCATTTCCTTTATCTTTTGATATAATTCTCTTCTTGTTTTTCTTTTCCGCATAAATTTTCACAAGTTTATCACAATCTCTTCTCTTTGTCCAGCTATCATTTAATACTTGGTCGATTTCGGGTATGGGGTTCACAATTTGACCTTTGGCCATTTTTTACAAGTTGGAGGCGATGTAAGTTCTTAATATTTTGATGCAAATCATCAGTATTTTGGTATAAATTTTCAGTATTTTGATGTAACCGATTTTTTTTTCAAAACTACCTCATTTTTGGTATTTTTTTCATTTCAAATTTGGTCCAAATAATAAGATCTCGATTTTGTTACAACAAATTATGGTCATCAAATTGTGATAAATAAAAATTGTGAGGTCTTCGTCCGTCCATTTCACAGAAGCAATAATCATGACAAAAAGTACTAATTTTGACAATTGTACTTGTTGAAGGACAAAGTAACTTTTCATTGTTAAATCATCTCAAAGGAAAGCAGCTAGATCTAGCCGGCTAATTCAGCAACAAATTCATCAATATTCTTGTCCGAGCTTCCACCCTCATCAACAGCTTCTTTAGCTAAATTCTTCCATCTTACAGCATTTTCTTTGATATGTTTTCCTTTTTCTCCCTCCATAATTTCCCTCATACAAGAAACTAAGGTTTCCCTTCTCACAATGCCTTTCTCATCCGCATAAGCTTTGACACCAACACCCCAAACGTCTTCAAGAAACTTAGCGTTGGTGGGCTGGTCCGACCACTGCGGCACGGCCACCACCGGCACACCTAAGCTCAATGATTCAAGAACAGAATTGAACCCACAATGGGTAACGAAACAAGCAACTGACTCATGTGCTAAAACCTCCAGCTGTGGACTCCATGTCACAACCAAACCTTGCTCAGATGTCTCATCAGTGAAGCTGCTTGGGAGCTTTTCCTTCTCAAATGCCCTGACGACCCATAAAAATTTGAATCCGCTTTCCTTCAAAGCTGAAGCTATTTGCTGAACTTGTTCTGTATCAATTTGAGTCCAGCTGCCAAATGATACATAAACAACAGAGTCCTTTGGTTGATTGTTTAGCCAGTTCATGCATAAGCTGGAGTCTGGCTTAAAGAGATTGATTCCATAATCCTTGTCATCCTCTATGCGTTTATCTAAGTACATAGATGGAACTGTCGGACCTACAGTTTTCACTCTCCAAAGTTTGTTCATCCAATTCAGCGCCTGTTGATCATAACAACAACCAAAAACGGATTACAGTTAGTAAATTTATTACCATACTGCATCAAATTCTGGTAAATTTGAGAGCAAGAAGTGACTCAGATAGTTGACTAACTATATTGCAAGTAGTATGTCAATGTTCAACTCTTATTGTAGGCACCCGATTTAAAAATCAAGAAATGACACTAACTAATATATATTTTTTCTAATAGAAAGCTTAATAAGTGGGGAAATCCATTCAAGGGAAAGAAATGCATACATCTTCCTCCAAATTTTGGAAAATATTGAGGATGACCCAATCTGCCTGATCAACATTAGAGAATTGATAAATAGGAAAGTCACGGATGCCGGGGTCCGAATCAGGAAGGTACACAAAGGATGGAGTTTCCTTTGGTTGAAGCAGTGGCAATCCAGGAAGTGAAATAGGTGAGTCTGAAAGAGGGATTGTTAGAAGTCCCTTATGAAGATGGTAATAGATGCTGTTTACAGCACAAGTTTGAGTGAAAAAAGGAGCTGTAGCAAGTCCAAATTGTTTAGCCACATCAAGAGCCCATGTCAAGAATGAATCGTAAACCACAGCTTGAACCTGTCGGCCATTCTCCTCCAGTTTCCTGATAAGATCTGCCAAGGTTTTTGAGCCGGCAGTCCGAAAATTTTCCCCATAGGCCGTAGGGCTTTCAGCTGTTGCATAGCCACCTTCATCGTGGCCATCGGAAATGGTCTCGAAGTTAATTAAGCAATTAGGATCTGCGTGCACAGACTTGGAGAGGAAAACAGTATTGACAAATGTTACTTTGACACCCTTTGCCATCAGACGCTTGCAGAATTGGAGCAAGGGATTTATGTGGCCTTGGGCAGGATATGGCAGCACTAGAACATGAACTTTGCTAGATGTCATCGTGAATTGCCTCTTTGCCCCTTTTTTCTTTAAATGAATTTATCTAGACTAAGGCTCTGAGGATTGACAACTTTTTTTCACTCTATAGGTTCCAACTCCAAGTTGATCTATGACTGTGGTTGCATATGTATTTTTGTACACTATATATAACAAATTATCACTAAATTTAAACAATTTTTTCCCCCTGTAGGTTAGAAAAGTTTCAAAGAATGTGATAGAATGCAAACGGTCGTACAAGTTAGGGGGCATCGATTATAGAGAGCCTTGTGGCTATACTTACTTTTCAACTTGTCTTTACTTTGGGGAAGTTATAGTATTCTTTTTGTCTTTATTTGTGTCATGATTAACGTTGTATACAGTTTTAACAAGATGAATTTTAGATATGTTAACTCATTTAGCAAACATAAAATTTCTGCATATGCACTTTAATTTAAAGTTCGATGTTTATTTATTACTCTAATCTTTTTATTTGGAATTTGTTTAGGATGAACAAAAATAAGAAACATGACACATAAAATGAGACAAGACGAAATATAATTCTTTGTCTTTGGTGGAGTAGATGAGCGGTGCTTCCTAGTTTTACTTTTTCTTGCTACGTAGCCATCTTTGCTAGTCGTTTTGTATTTGGATGCATTCAAGAATCTTAGATTTATTATTTGAAGCAAAAGAGGTAAGTGGACGTGATCTACCATTCAATGGCTGATCTCCCTTGTTTAATTGGTCCCCCTTATGGGGTCAAATGCAAGGAAAATTTTGTGAGACATGATGCACTTTGCTTCTTCTATGCCAATCAGAAAATTTTAAATTAATGCACGTTTATGCACAAGCAAACTTGAACAAGCAATCTGGTATTGGTAGATATGTATATTTTTTTGGGTTTCTATGTGACGTTTTGTACTTGAACTTGTGTTTAATCCATGCAAATTCAAGAGACATTACCCACTATAAGATTAGAATATGCGAGTTTCTAATTAAGGATAATTTCATAAACCTTCCCTAAATTTTCTACAATTACTGCCACTTCCTCTAAAGTTTAAAAAATTATACTAACTGCCCTTTATATTATGAAAAGACTTTAATAGCATTCACAATCTTGAGTTCCGATGTGCGAAAAAGCGTTTTAAAAAGAAACTGTGTCTTACAAATACCTCCTTATCTGAAAAAAAATCCCTAGCCACATCTCATCTTAGCCATTTTGATCTACCACGCCAAGCTTTTTCAATTGAGTTCGGTCAAATGCTTACGTCTATCAGGTTATGAACTTTTAATTTAATGATCCTAATTTTCTTTCTATTTGACCCTAAAGTTTGTTTTCCACGATTAATTTTTTTTGTTAACAATTCAAAAATCAAATCCCATCTAGAATGACTCGAATGTCTTCTCATCCCCAGTCCTTCCACCAAGTTGTCTGCCCTTCATCACCCATATCCCTTTGATGGCTCCTTGCACGTTCAACGCCTTTCTTTTTGACAGTCCTCCCAATTATCTCATGATCCGCTCAATAATTTACCATGTCCTCTATGCATAGAGAGACCACACTCACACACACAGAGACATCACTACAAATTAAAAGCCAAACAAGAAAGCTTATTTATAAAAAATTAATTTTCAATATGGTTGGTTGGGGAAGATGTTTGGTTGGGACATTGAAGAGGAAAGAAACTAGAGAAGCTTGTATTTTAGTGATGGAGATAAAGAGGGAAAGAAAAGGAAGTGTGAATATTGGATGGGAAAATAGGCTCCACGAGGATTGGACAAGGAAGGCAAGAGAAATAAGAAGAAGGAGGACCGGCAATGTAAAGGAGAAAACTCAGTAGGAATAGGTAGGTACTGGTGGTAGAGTAGGAATGGATCAGTTGTATTTTATTAATGGGGATATTGTTCCTGGCATATAATATTGACTATCCAATTTGTTTTACGAACAAATCCAGATCCTATGTCTAATTTTTTTTTGTATCCAATAGTATCTAATATAAAGTTGCGACATATCAATATAAAATTATATAAAATTATGTCATTCTATTTAGTGATATGGCATAATTTTATATTAGACACACACTAAAAAATTTGGACAGACGATTTGACTTGGAGCAATACAGGATGTTCATTAAATTTTTGTGTACTTACACCAATAATTGTTGCCTAGCTATTTTTTTTTAAAGGAGATTATTGTAATTATTTAAACCACTGGGAAGACGTCTACAATTGTCAAAGATCTCGGGGAATATTCTGAAGCCATCACTTCGAATAACTACCGCATTACATGGTAAACGCTTTTGTTTTGAAAACAAGCTAACTTTTGTGTCAAATAAACTCTCTATGAACACTCTGACAAGTAAAGAGTAAAAGTTTTTGTTTTGAAAATAAGCTAACTTTTATGACAAATAAACTCTCTATGAACACTCTGACAAATAAAGACCTTCATCAACTTGCTAAGCAATTATTTGTGGAAAAGAATTTGAAACCAGTTCCTCAATAGAAAGAGATGTGTTGTGATGAATTATGAGAAAAACGAACGGGATTCTCTAAATGAATATTCAATGGTTGAAAAGGTGAGAGGAAATGTGCTTGCTCACTCTAACCACCCCAAAAAAACTTTAATATGTCTCCATATTTATAAAGCAAAGTAGTTTCATTACCCAGCGAAAGAAATTTGCAAAGAGTCAGCAGTTCATCAGAACACACAGGGACTTCTATGACGATGATAATTTTATGTCTTCAAAATATGTATACCACATCCTTAAGTGAGGGAACGATTCCGTACACAATATACCCATTCTCTCAAAGTGTATAATAATAAATTAAAAAAAAAATCATAGTCATGAGACTGACTAAAACAATGCCTAAACTAAAACTACTTAGAATGTCGCATTAATTTCATAGTTCACCCTATAATACGAAGCAAAAAATACTGTTTATTTTAATGATGCAAAGTAACAATGCCTAAATTTTTGTGAGAAGCTAGTAAGCTCCTTTGTTATTTTACTACTTTCTTTCGAAAACTTACTATTTTTTGTCGTGTCACTTGATTCCGATTTTCTGTAGGACATTCTCACATGATATCAAAAAACATATGTTATTAAAAAATCTTTGGTTGCATTCCTAGTACAAGGGGACCAAATAGAAGAGTCTTATAAAGTGATCTTAGCGTTTGGATGGTAAGTATGCCTTTTGCAGCCAAAACAATGTGTGTGTATATGTCCATGTGTGTGTATATTAATCGTTGTGCACAAGATTGTTCCTCATCAACGTTAATTGGGCTCCTACATTTTGTATTTCATTTTTATTGGTAAAATATTTATAATATTTTTAATGCATTCATTCGATGAGGTAAGTAATAGCTTAAACTTGCACACACGCCAAATTCCAGTTTATAGTTATTGTCTTTGCAAATGTTTTGGTTGATTCAAATATTACTTGTATGAATGGCAAAGTAGTTTAAGGTGAATTTAGCAATTAGATATACAGATTGCCCTAAACAGAAACAGGGTATATTTTATATTCATATTATACTTTTGCTTTTAGCAATTTTAATACTAGTATTCATGAACACCCTTCCTGTATGCAAATTACTGAATACCTAAAAGGTTATAAACGAAACTCCCAAAAAAAAAAAAAAAGCATGAAATAACTTTTATCACTCACAATTTGATATTTTTGAAATCTAACACCGTTTGACCTTGCGAAGGTTTGAGAAAACTTTTCTGGACTTTCTTATTTATACCCCTAGCCATTCTAACATGAGCCGTGAGCCTGTAGACTCGACGGTGAAGATTGGAGCCAACAAAGCTCGAGCTTTGTTGGCTCCAATCTTCACCGTCGATTGGGTCCACAGCTTTGTTGGCTTTTTCACTAAGCTTTGTTGGTTTCAATTTTCACCATCGGTCAGTCCACAGCCTTGTTGGCACCGTTCGGTCTATTCGAGAAAATTCCTATATATATATACATGTATAGTTTATACAAGTGTGCATCATGATGATGAATTGTCCATGTAATCAACATCTTGTATTTCCTTTTGTCGTTTATATTTGGTCATTAGATAATCGTTCGTTGGCCTACGGGGATGGGAAAGGGTGAAAAATCACATCATGTTCTTTTTCATATTTGACTCCCATTATTTGAATAAATCAAAATAATTGTTATGATGGACAATGTTGCATGCTTTCGTCAATGCAAAAGTAAGGTGATTGTGTGATTGTTTTTCTTGGGTATGGGGCTCACAATTTGGCCTTTAGCCATTTTCCACAAGTTAGAGGTGGCGTAAATCCTCAGTATTTTGATATAACTAATTTTCTATCTTAAATTATCTCGTTTTTGATTTTTTTTTTACTTCAAATTCTATTCACGTGACAATATCTCAGTTATCCATTTTGTCATAATAAATCATGACTATCGACTTGTAGTAAATGAAACTTGTGAAGCCCAAATCCATTTTTCCCCTCACGCTATATTGTCCATTCCTGTGTGGCCGTGCGTGTGGCAAATTAGGTATGCATGTTGTTTTTCTATCTGACGCTTGATTATATTGAGGAACGTTATCAAGAGCTGAATTCAATAAATCTTCAACATTTTCAAACTCACTTATTACATTATGGTGTCCTTTCACCCAATTGCCGATCCCATATTCATTGTTGACATCCTAGGCAACAATTCAAGATTTCAACTTAACCAAGCAAACCCCAACATCACACAGCCCCCCAAAACTAGGAGATTGATGTACAGCAGAAAATGGAGCCAGCTAAATTGACTATTAGAGTTGAGCTAACATATCAATATGACATTGAAGCAATTGTCTTTGCTCACAACAGAAAATTATATTGTAGGAGCTGGAACTTGGTTGAGCTTCACGTATTTCTTCTTGTTTACTTAATTGAAGCAATATTCAATTAGACTCTAACTAGCTAAATTTTTTGAAAGTTAGTCTGTTATTGAAATTACGTTATCACATTTTTGGCTTAATTAATCTGCAAATAATGCCCCAAACTTTTTCATCTAGATCCCAAAAGATGTGTAAATATTTAAGGCAATAAAGGGGGAAAAATGATTTCAAAGTTTTTTAAGATGCATCTGGATTTTTTTTGGAGTATTTTTTAAAAATAATTACTGTATTAGTTTTAAAGATTTTTCTTGATAAATGTGTATATGAGATAAAAAAGTAATTGAAAAATGTATTTGAAGTTTCTAAAAAATATATTTTTAAAAAACACCAAGAAACAAACAATAAAATCTGGGGAAGCCTCATCACGGCTATTATATTCCTCCATGCATTGTGAAATATCCCCCAAAATAACTTTTCAATAAAAACTAAGGGGACGTTTGGTTCAAATTCCTCAATCACTATCACTATGGGTATCATTAACCCTATTATGAGTATGGGTTTTGATGATTCCCCCCAACATGTTTGGTTTAATAATGGAATGGGTATGATTATAAAAATACTTGTTTGGTTTACTAGAATGACTTTCAAGTAAATTTTAAAAATTTTAAATATTTATTTATTATGTACATATTTTTTAGTTTTCTTATTTTGTATACATATTTTTTAGATTTCTTATTTTGTATCTTTTTAAAGAAAATTGCTAAAAAGATTTCTTCAATTTTAAATATAAGCATAATCTAATTTGAGTTTTATGCAAATGATAACCTTAAAAAAATCATTTTTATTGTATTAATAGAGAGTATTATATATCTTTGATTTTCGGTTCAATTTTTTATTAAAAAAATTTGAATTTAAAAAAATTATTTCAAATAATTTTTATAAAAATTTTATAAAGTACTAATAAAAAATATTCAAAATCAAAAGACAAAAGAGAGAGAGAGAGAGAGTATATTGGGGGGTGTGTAACTTAAAATATATGTATTTTTTAAGTGGGTGTATTTTTGCCTTTAATCATAAGGGGTAATGGGTTTGATAGAATAGTATTTTAGGGGAATCATTAACACCCCAATTAATCACTATCATTCCCATTGAATGATAGTGATAGCTGTTTAACAAACATCAACAATGAGTATCATTACTTATGATACCCATTCCCCTCCTTGATTCCCCTAAACCAAACACCCCCTAACATGATTACTGGCAAGTGGCAACCAGTGAATACCTATAATTTAGCATTGGCAATGAGCCTCAAGACCCGTTGGGATCCCATGCATATTTAATTTGGGTAAAATGGGTATCAATAATATGGAATTGAGCTTATTTGGGCTTATACTAATTAGTTCCATTTAAATATGAGCATGGTTGAGAATTGATTGGGACTTCCATACCCAAATATAAACAAACCTTGAAAGAAGTTGTATTTGATTCCATCTCTTCCATACTCTCTCTCAGAAAAAATCCTTCAATTTAAAGCTACATTAACAAAGCATCTTTCATCCTTTCTTCATTTTATTCATTTTTAACATTTCTTCAATGATATTGATATAGTTGTGGTCCCTGACGTCCTTGGTACAATGATGGGCAGGTGGTAATTTTATTTCTCCATTATTAGCTTCTTCATTTTGACCCCTTCAATTCATCTATTTCTTCTATAAATATTGTGCTAGATTTACCTACCTCTTGACATCAATTATGTGTGATTAAACTGATCTTTGTACTAAAAAACAAAAAATTCAATGTGAATTTCATATATTGATTGTCTTAATTACAGTTCAACCTTTCATCTAAGTTTGTAATCTCCACGAACGAGTGAGATATGATTTATTTTAATTTTTAATTTGCTTCATTACTTCAGTAATGGATTTTAGTATAAGGAATTTTAATAAAATAATATCTGAATTAATTTTTTTGGGGTAAATAAAATAAATCTCTGCATATCTTCAATCTATCTTCTTTATCTGTAATCATTAACAAACTATAGTTTATAATTGAAAATTAAAAAGCATTAATAAACGAGATCTAAAAAAATAATATAAAAACCAAAAAAGTAAGAAATTTATTAAGGTTAATAAACTAAAAAAATAAATGATATAAAAAAGAAATATTAATGTCAAACAAAAAAAACTAAATAATATAAAAAATAGCTATTAATTAATAAGGAAAAGATAGTTTAGAAAAATAATAAATGGGATTTATTGGGTATTTGGGCAGTATCAAAACCGGACTAGCTCATTTTAGTCCCATCCATATTAATCCTATGATAAATATGAGACTATTTGGACGTGGTCCATATTTTACAGTCTCAATTAAGTCATGCTCAAATCTCGCCCATCTTGGCCATTTGCCATTTCTATGCATAATTATGTCAAGCTGTCGTTTAACACAATACGGAAGTAACTTGTCACTCTCTCTCTCTCTCTCTCTCTCTCTCTCTCTCTCTCTCTCTCTCTCTCTCTCTCTCTCTCTCTCTCTCTCTCTCTCTCTCTTCACTGATATGGTAATTAGCAAGATATCAACAAAAAGTTGAGTGTTTGGACTGGCTTTACAAGATACATCTAAGTTATTTTCAGAGCTTACTTCTTTCTTGCTTAATTGAGGTTTACAACTCATGAAGCATTTCGTTCATTCGTAACACTCATGACTATTAAATTTTAATTGATCGGGATACGTTATATATGTCTTCGTGTTTCTAACATACATTTCTTAATTATTTGATTTTTCTAAATTCTTATTAAATAGTCTTACATATTGGATTTACGGAGCATTAAGTAGATAAGTATACGATAATAGCATACGATATCTTACAATGTAACAAAATTTTTTAAGAAATTCTTATCTTACAAGAAGTTATGATACAAGTTAAATCTTTGATTGACACAAGCAGACATGTCAATGGACAAGGTTTAAACAATTGAACTACACTCAAACTCGTAAAATTTACTTAGATTTGGAACCAAACCTATATGGATTTTAGTACTCAATGATACCTAATTTGTGCAATTTTAAAACTCTTTAGATTAGATATACATTTAGTTAAGTTTGATTTTGTTAATTAATATAGTAAAATACTTGTGCTACTCGAGGCTTACTAAAGGGCATTGAACTGAAGTTAACTAATCTCTCATGCACTAATAAGCAGGGGTTAACTCAACCCGAATTGGGACCTACAAAACTCTTCTATCCAAGCAATTACTGACTGGAGGAACAGTCCATAGAACTTAAGTATAACTAATCACTCACTCATTTCTTCAATGTGCGACTTTTGTGACTATCACTCAAGTTTGTTACCTCGAATACCTCTCAAAGATTGTTTTTCTTTTTTGTCAATTTTCATTCAAAGTTATAAGTTAAATTAAAACACTCGAGGTTCACTGAAGGGCATTGAACTGAAGTTAACTAATAGATGACATGTATATTTATATTTTCCAAATATCAACAATATGTGATATTACTACTCATATTTATTTCCTTTCTTGATTCCCTCTAAGCCAAACACCACCTACGAGCAGTGCCTACGTAATGCGCATGAAAACCCATAACGCTAATCCCGCTGGTTTTACATCCTCAACCGTACATTTCCCCGCTTAAAAATTTCAAACACCCAACGCACTTGAGGGAAAAATAAATAGAAAAACAACAAAATTAGTGGTAGATATTTTGGAATTTATACAATGTAACAATTTGAATATCACCAATAAGTATGATAACAAACCAAGTATTTTGTTAAAGGAGCAGATAATATTCATAAACAAAAGCCCCCTTTGCGCAATTGAATTTTTTACTTTCTTTTTTAAATTTGCATTATACGACTTCTTGTACCAATTCTCAAAAGGTTTAATTACAGTAAACATTTGTCTAATTAGGGATCAGTTGTACTTTGTTACCCTATGTTTATTTTATGATTTAATTTGTCCATCGTGACTAACAGCCAATCGAGATAGCTAACTTTTCTATGCTCAAAAATAAAAAAAGGAATTTCTTATGCAAACCTTCAATGTTATGAGCACGATTAATTTGTTTTTCCTTTCTTTTTTTTCTTATTTATTTATTATATTCCTAGAGGGAATAGTTAACCTTGATGATTAACCCTTTGCGGTTAGGGGCAGACAAGTACTAGTCGAATAAACGTAGGATGTCAAGTACAACTGACTCCTAATTTGAAGGAATTAAAGTACAACTGGCTCCTAATCAGAAGGAATTAAGTGTAATTAATCTTTATATATTCTTAGTTGAGGTGCATGGGGACACTTCACTTGAGATCTATAAATTTCGTGTTTGAATCAACAAGGAGTTGGTATAGTTCCACTGTTGATTTTCTTGAAAAGAAAAAAAGAAAAAAAAATATCCTTATGTCTAGAGTTGCACAGTTATTATAATTTATCATTTAGTATATAAATAAATGGACATGGCCTCAAAATACAGGTAAGATAATCATCTAATCGTGAAATAAAAACAAAATAATTAATGACAAAAAACAACTCTCTATGAGTTTTGAACCTTTGCTTTGGTGCAAAAATTTCCATCGATTCAGCTCCAAAGTAAAAATATTGCCAAATTCTTTCCCATACTTCTATTTATCAATGCATATGTACTTTCCACTTTCCACCTCAAGAAGGAAAAAAAAATGAAATACAATATGGATACTCTAATCATGGTTCAAAGTCGCGGTTTCGGTCGCGGTCGCGGATCGTACCGTTCTATATCGATCATGATCTCGGCGAGACGGATATTTTAAAACAACTTTTATTTTAAAAATTATGAATAATCATTTAAAATATAAAAAATGCTAAACAAAATAATAAAAAAATTATTAAAAAAATATCTAGAATGTACAAATTTTCTAGATATTATAACCTAAAACTTTAAATAGAAAATTATGACACTTGTATACACTGATAAAATATATAAATAGTTCCAAATAACTTTTATTATAAATATAGAAAAAATCTAACAACTTTCATTTAGACTCCACAAAAAAAGGAATGGGCTCCACACGTGAATAAGTTACAGCATTTGAGGCTTTGATAAAAATCTATTCCTTAAGACAGAAACAAAAGAATTCAGTAGTGATATTATTAAAATATTCAACACCTTGATGAAATTGTAAAAACCAAAAAGTCAACATTTTTTACCAATAGAAGTCATTAATTGCAATACATTCAATTTGTTTGTGATATTTCACCAAATCGTCAGTATCGTCCCTGCTTCTTCTTCCCTCGTCACTGGCCTTTTCACGAACCAGCATCAACCACTACATCCACTGTCTTCCACCAGTCTTCCACTAAACTCCACCACTGCCACTCAACCACAACCATCTCACCAGTCACCGATCATGTACAACCGCAACCAAATCCACCTTCACTCAACCACAACCTCCATCAGCTCAACCCACCAGATCACCACAGCCTCACCACTGCCACGACCACCATCAGACCACAACCACAAACACCACTGCTACAACCTCAGCCAATCGACAGCCAAACCAGCTTCCAGCCGAGCCACCTGACCGCACTGCCATCAACCTCCATCAGCCGCCCCAGTGTTGTCGGTGCAGTTCGTTTTCATCGCCACCGAGACCGAGCGACATCCTGAGCTTGTTTCCGGCAAATCCCATTGAAAATATGTATAGATTCTTTGCCCCAGCTTTTTTTTTTTTTTTTCGTTTTTTCTTATCATTGGCATTTTTTGTTTGGCCGAGTTGACCCGAGTAACTCGGCCGAGACTCACCGATTTCATTCGACTCGGAGACAATTCGGTCCGAGTCGACCAAATTCGCCCGAGTTTCCGGCGAGTTTCCCGTCTCCGAGTAGGATCGGAACGGTCTCGGAACGGAGCCCTCCGTTCCGGTGACGACTCGGACGAGTCTTCGAACCATGACTCTAATTGTAGGCCCAGCAACGTAATAGCTTTTCGTGATGCTAACCTTGTAGCCACATGCATTGTCCCTGTTGATGCTGTTGTTAACCCCCCAGAATTCTCAATTTCAAATCCAGAGTGCACGTCTCTTTCCCTCTCTCTCTCCTTAAACAATACATTGGTTTCTCCGGGTGGTATCTGTTGTGGGATCTTCCTCATTGGAGAGGTAAGAAGATGAAGAAGCTTCTTGATCTATCCTATATCCTATCAAGCTTCACAATTCTTACTTAGTCTTTTATTTGTTTTTTTAAAACATTTTCACATCTTGTTATATAGACAATTGTCAAATCTCTGTTTATTTTGTTTATTATATGCTTTATCATTAATAATTTATTCCTTCTTGGGATAGAAATCCGATAAAGTTTGTTTCTTTGGCTGTTTTTGTCATTTAATTTTCTAATTCTCGTGCATTTTTCTTTATTTTGAAGGGTTTTTCTGGGTATATATATGCTGCATTTTTTTGACTCTGTTTTGAGGTACACTCTAAAAAAGATTGATTTTGATGCCATATATAGCTAGATCAGATGTTTTTTGGATAAACCTTTTCAGTTCAGACTCCATAAATCTCTAGACAATCTCACATTTGTCCTTCGGTTATCATCCTGCTGTAGTTAATAAAGATTCAATTTCTATAGAAATCAGAGAAAAGTTGTGGTTTTTGGACTGCAAGAACTGTCTGCTCTCGTTCTTGAGGTTTTTAGTAGATTGATCTTGATCTTGATCTTGATATTTAATTCAAATTTGAGCTGAGTTTGATTGGTTTAAGACCTTGATAGAAATGAGTGAATCAAAGCCAAACACACCCCTGATCTCAACTGCTTCTTCTAGAAAGCTTCCTGATTTTAAGCAGTCTGTTAAATTGAAGTATGTGATGCTTGTATATCACTATCTGATCACACATGGAATGTACCTGTCTTTATCTCCTCTTGTTGTTGTTATTGCTGCCCAGTTGTCTACATTCTCATTCCGAGACCTTAATGTTCTTTGGGAACATCTTAAGTTCAATCTCATATCGGTAATTGTATGTTCAGCCCTTTTGGTGTTCTTGTCAACTGTCTATTTCCTTACTTGTCCTCGTTCTGTTTATCTCGTGAATTTCTCTTGTTATAAGCCCGAGGATGCCAGGAAATGCACGAGACAAATTTTCATGGAACGGTCACAGTTGACCAGCACATTTACCCTTGAAAACCTTTGAGTTTCAGAGGAGAATTCTGGAGAGATCAGGTCTTGGTGAGTCAACTTACCTCCCTGAAGCTGTGGTAAGAGTTCCTCCAAATCCCTGTATGGCTGAAGCTAGAAAAGAAGCTGAAGCTGTGATGTTTGGTGCAATTGATGAGCTCCTTGCCAAAACTTCTTTAAAGCCCAAAGACATTGGTATTCTTATTGTTCATTGCAGCTTGTTTAATCCAATGCCATCTTTGTCTACTATGGTTATCAACCATTACAAGCTTCGGGGGAATATAACAAGTTACAATCTAGGTGGTATGGGTTGTAGTGCTGGTTTGATCTCGATTGATCTTGCTAAAGATCTTCTTCAAGTCCATCCCAACACTATGCTCTTGTAATCAGCATGGAAACATTACTCTGGATTGGTATTTTGGGAATGAAAGATCAATGCTCGTTTCAAATTGCCTGTTCCGAATGGGAGGGGCAGCTATTTTGCTGTCCAACAAAATGTCTGATCGAAGAAGATCCAAGTACCAATTGGTCCACACTGTCAGAACCCACAAAGGGTCAGACGATAAATGCTTCTCTTGTGTCACCCAAATGGAGGATACCAATGGTAAAATTGGAGTTTCTCTGTCAAAAGATTTGATGGCTGTAGCTGGTGATGCTTTGAAGACCAGCATCACAGCATTGGGTCCTCTGGTGCTGCCGCTGTCTGAACAGTTACTCTTCTTTGCCACATTGGTCTGCAAGAAGTTGTTGCGGATGAAGATAAAACCTTATATCCCTGATTTCAAGTTGGCCTTTGAACATCTCTGCATCCATGCTGGTGGACGAGCTGTATTAGATGAATTGGAGAAGAATCTCCAACTCTCTGACTGGCATATGGAGCCTTCTAGGATGACGCTTTACCGATTTGGTAACACCTCAAGTAGCTCTCTCTGGTATGAGCTAGCATATTCAGAAGCGAAGGGGAGGATTAAAAGGGGAGACAGAACTTGGCAAATAGCATTTGGCTCTGGCTTCAAGTGTAACAGTGCAGTTTGGAAGGCATTAAGGACTATCAGCCCAGCTAAGGAGAAGAGTCCATGGATGGCTGAGATTGACCAGTTTCCTGTGGAAGTTCCAAAGGTCTCTGCAATCTAACAAAGGATAGTTCTAGCAATCTGATTGCTGATGCAATCTGTTTTCTAGCCCTCTGGAATTCTCTTCAGAGGAGATGTCTGTAGTAGGTTGCATTTGTCTTTGGAAAGTGGCAGTTTAATGATGTGTTCAACTATTTTGACCTGTTTGCTATTCTATTTCCCTTGTGGTGTCTCTTTGTAGCTAGGCTGCTAAAAAATCATGGTTGTAGGGAGCATGTCTTCTGTAACTTATCGGAATTTGGGTAGTCCTCAGTTAACCAGAGAGGATTCTAATCTTAGTTCAGGACTTGGGATTGTATGATATACCATCTTGGAATCTCATTGGGATAGTTTTGAGCTTGAGAACCTAGAATTGTGCTAGGAAACATGTTATGGCTTCGGTTTAGAATCCCTAGTATATTTGTTTTCTTGTGAATCCTTTGAAGTACTGACCAAACATAATTTTGGTTTATTGTTAATTTTGCTTGATCTCAAGTTAAATTAAGATGAACGTATTGCTGAACCATTATCTTCTACTCCCCATCATGTTCAAATTCCCTTCAAAATGTCTTAAGGTTGTCTGGTTATGATTAAAAAAAGTTCAATACATGAAAACATTCTCAATTAGTATATAGGGAATATATGACTTATGTGCACAAATCTTTGTACATCTCAATGGAAAATGCTTCCTCCATTCGTTTTGCTCTTCATCAGTTAGTTTCATAGGCACAGTTTTAGATGTAAAAACCTTAACATGGTATTTGACAACTTTGAATGGATTATGACTTCTGTAATTAAGAGACAACAAAAGAACATATTGTGATTTCTGTAATTAAGAGACAAGAAATGGACATTTGCAAATTTCACTGAAAATTACTAATGTAAAGTGGTACCTGGTACTAGGATCTCTGTATTTTTGCGCAAATGAAAGATCCTCCATTAAGCTTAAGCCCTAATATATCAAAGCTGTATGTGCATTAGGATTCTTCAAAAAAATAAAAATAAAAAAATGACTAAAACGAACTTGTGATTTTAGGTCCAACTACTACATGTTAATGGAAAGAATAAATGCGACAATAAAATTAAGAATGATTACATTTTGTGTCCGGCGCTCTACCATAAGCAAAATAATTTCTGGCTGCTAATTAGAATGGTTTTGGATAAAGTACTCAACTTTTAAAGGAAATGTCACCTTCATCTCTTTATTTCTTTCCGAGAATATGATTGTGCAGGTTCAAAAGAACGCCTCAGATCAAATTAACTTTTTTAAGTATTTCATATTCTTGGGCAGGCCATATTAGTACTTTACTTTTAGCTAGGGGGAAAATACATGTACTTTTTTATTTTTAATTTGAAAAGAATGGCCTATAATCCATAGATTTTATCTTCGTCAATTTCCAAAATTTGTTACACTAATTAGTATTTAAGAAGATAACACCGCCAACTACACAAACAAAGAAATTTATAGCATTTTATTTTGATATTGGCTCATAAATGAGAAGAGACATTACTTGTAATCAGAAATTACATCAAAAAATTTTTTTGACGAAAGTGATTCCATAGAGTTTGAGGATTAAGAAAAATATGTAAGTAGGCTCACTTATAAGCAAGTAATTCTTTGCTTAATTGATTTTTTTTTTAAAGAAAGATTCTAACACACCATAATAACCTATATATATAAAAAGAATATTCAAATAAGAGAAATAAATTTTCATGTTTTCCAGTTTCAATTTCTGCCAAGAGAAAGAGAAATTCTCACTTTGTTTGACCGTGTAACTCTTCGTCTAACAAGTTCCAATCCGGGGTTAGGCCTCACAAGTTAGGGGCATTCATTTCTGTCAAGTTAGAGTTGTGTAACGGTTTTGCATTTTTTTTTTACTAACTGTCTAACATTCTAGTGTAATTGTCTAGGATGGTGGTGTAACCACTTTCCCTCCAAAAATACCTCATTTTTGGTGTTTTTTTTCCCTCCAACATGGCATACATCTCAGCCATCTATTTTCCTACATTCGATCTTGGCTATCAACTTGAGGAAAATGGCACTTGAGAGGCCCCAAATTTGTTCCAATCCACGCAAATGATCCATCAAAGATCAGGCTTTTGTTTGCACACTGATGCTGGCTTCAACAGTCTCTACTAAAGTAATTTAATTTCGGCCCCCTAAAGGTATAGGGAAGTTACATTTTGTTCCCCTGACCTTTGAATATATACATTTTGCCCCCTAATATTCTAGGTGAGAGAAAATGTAGTTAAATAAATAGTCAAACGACACAAATACCTTTGTCTTGGTAAAGAGAAAAATTTTAAGGAAAAAAACTCTTTCAATATTTTTTAAAAAATATTTATGGAAGATTTTCGAATAAAATAAACCCCTCAATTTTTTATTAATTAAATATAAAAAATATCTAACAAGAAAATGTGACAATGATATTATAAAAAATTATACTTCTTGTTTTATTGGAGAGGACCTTTACTAATTTTTTACCAAATAAAAATTGCACTGATATGAATGCAAAATTAAAATTTGAACTTTTGTTTTTTTCTTGGTTTAAGGAAAATTCTTAATTTACAATCTCAAAAATTTTAATTTTAGCTTTACATTCATAACAGTGTAATTTTCATTTGGTAAGAAATTAGTAGAGACATCTCCAATAGCACGAGAAGTATAATTTTTTATAATATCATTGCCACATTTCTTGTTAGTTATTTTTCGTATATAATTCACCTAAAATTCAATAGTATAATCTTTTATGTTATCATTGTCACATTTCTTGTTAGCTATTTTTTATATTTAATTTATCTAAAACTCAGTAGTTTACTTTATCTAGAAGTTTCTCAAAAATATTTTTAAAAAATATTGTAACGGTTGAGCTTTTTCTAAAGTTTTTCTCTTTGTCAAGTCAAGGGTATTTGTGTCATTGGACTTTTTTTAACTATATTTTATTTCACCTAATAGATTAAGTGGGCAAAATGTATATATATTTAAAGGTTAGGGAAAATTGTGGCTTCCCTATACCTTTAGGGAGGAAAGTGTTATTGACCCTTTAATTTCGAAGTTACTACTGTCAATTTTTTGGCAGTTAAACTTTTCTGGGTGCGCATCAATTTTTGCTGATGTACATTCTCTCACGGACAAAGAAATTTTGTCACATGATCTTTGGTGAATGATGCTTCATATACCTAAATTAGTTAGCAAGCAACATGCATGCATGGATGACTCCATCACTTCACCTGAGCTAGACCATGTTACACCAATACCACCACCACCTTTTTCGTCCAAATTGCAAGTATTAAAGACAACACTACAACGGTAAATCATCTTAAAATGGCATGCTAAACTTACCTCTTTATTGCTTGAAGCAAATGGAATTAGGCGGAAATGGGGCCTCCTCGATTATTTGTCCAAACCGCAAAATATGATACGACGCACCATCTTTATATTGTACATTGTAAAACAATTCTTGTACCTCCACAATTTATACATATGTTTGATTTATTTAAATTCGTACACCGCAATGATTAATGTGTACATGATTTTATCGAAACGTTCAATTTGTTTTCTGAAGCAAATGTAGTGTCTGTGTTCCTCAAGCTAATAATGTACTCCATGCAACTTTAGCTAATATACCGAAGGGTGCGAAAGAGTTCGAGAGCAACCAACACCATGCATGCTTCGTCCCACTTTGTTCTACTTCCACATGGAAGCTTTCTCACAATTTCTCAAGAATTCCAGTCTTTCACGGTTCCACAGTCTTTCTTATGGCACTCAGACACTCTTTCGAAACTGCCAAAGATTTCAAGCATCATCTTCAAAAGACCATCGAATATCATGCGGTAGATTTCACATCTTGGGTTTTGAAAAGGGGTAACAATAAGTAGATATCCGTGTACAAAAGCAAAACGCTCTTTTGTTTATATTTGTGAAACCTATCTTTTCCATATCACTAGGAAAAACATGTTTGTTTCAACTAAATTTTTTTTTTGGAAAACAATTTCCCAAATTTCCCGTGTTTGGTTTAGTTCGAACTAGACAAAATATTTTCCCGTACAAAAAATTTTTCAGCTCGCCGGTGTAAAACAACTTCCATATTAAAGTTGGCAAAGTTGTTTTCCTCCAAAAGCGAGCCTCACCATCTTAATTCCTTCTCCCGTCAAAAAAGTTTAGGAATGGAGGAAAAGAAACCTAAATAACAGAACACCTTATCAAAATTGCTTTGGCGAATTTGCTGATAATATCCACCTTCTCCCTTCTTTAACTTCCGTGGACATCCGCTTGCATCCACATACTCAAAACCCCATCTTCGAGACATCTGCAACAAATAGCATGGAATACTTGCTAAATTTTTTTTTGGATCCATGAAAATTGGGAGATTTAGACAAAGAATGTAGATTGGCAATAGGAGGAATGTGAGGGAAGAATACTAGAGTCAGTGAAAGTAAAGAACGAAGGAAAAGCGAGAATTCGTTTGTTAATTATGTCCGTATGTTGCCAAGAATTTGTTTGGAAAAATCAGTACAAATTACTAATAATTTGGATGCGTTGGGAATCGTGGGTGGCTGGTTTTTGTTGGGGAGGTGGTCATGGTCGTGGTAGTGGTGGTGCCGCCAGGACGAGTTGCAACTAGGATAGAGGCTTTGTTTGTAAATAGGTTTGTGAAATATTTTATGGTAATTTTATGGTTATCACTTTGTTGAAAGAAAATATTTTCAAAATATTAAAACCAAACACTAGCAGAAAAAATAATAATTTTCACAATTAATTAATTTCAAAGAAAATATTTTACTGAAAAAATATTTTATATCTAACCAAACACACTCTAAATGAAGATTGATATATAATATTGTGAATTATGTGCCACTGATAATTAAGTTTAAATGTTTTGGACCAATAGATTATGTGGAAAAATTATGTGCCAATCCAAGCCTAAAGTGTTACGATTAGCATTAAAGTGGATTTTGAACAATGTGTGATTTCTGCTTAAGGTGAGATTAGGACAATGATATCAGGCCATGAGTGTTATTGGGTTGAATCTCATGTCATTTTTTTATGGGTGAAACTAACCAAGTGACTTTGAATTGTAAAAGGTATTAGGTTGTTTTCATATGAAGTGAGACTGACTTAGTGATATTAGGTCATGAAAGATATCGGGTTGGGACTACATAACGCAGAGAAGAATTTGGATCAGCTCTGTGGTGATGTGCAGGTTTAAACGAACATTCATTAACATATGTTTATTTCCTATTGTTATGTATGTTAATTCCCAAATTATTGTGTGTGTATATTCCTAATGTATGTTCTCATATAGTAATTTTAATTGGAGTGTTTTAGTGTCTTTTACCTATATATATGCATGTTATGAACAGTTGTAAAATATAATACAATACAATATAAATATACAATTTTTTGTCAAGATTTTCTTATCAATTCTAACATGGTTCTGATCCCTTAATGGGTTTTCAGTCTTTTTATGGGTGTTTTTTCTCTTTAGAGGTTTTTTCTACTTTGCACTCTTTCATGGGTTTAAAAGCATTTCCTTTTATAATCCCTTCTGAAGCTTCAATCACTCTTTCATGTGTGTGCTTTTATGCAGTTCAGATCTTTGGTGCTAGTTTTCTCAATGCCACTCCCAGTGCCATTCACTAGAGACTGCTACCTTGCATTCACACTTATTACACTTAAGATAAATTAGATAACTATCCTAGTGTGAATGTAAGGTGGCAATTCCTAGTGAATGACACTGGAGTGACATTGGAAAAATTAGCACCGAGGATCTAAACTGGTTTTTATGGCTTCCCTTCTTGGTTAGCTTTCAATCGATAGGTTAAATACTCTACAATTCAAGAAATCCAGTCCCTCCAACAATTATAGTCTCTCTTTAATCCAAAGATTCTAGTATCTCTTTAATTCAAGGGTTTTAGTCCATCTAAAGTATTTTATCGATACAGATGAAATCCTTGTTGTGATATATTATCACCTACGAAATTAGTTCTATCACATGACATTTTCTGCAACTATTTCAAGGTCTTATTTACAATCTCACGTGGCTTCTCCACAACCACATTAAGTTTGAGGAGGTGTTAACATATGTATATTTCCTATTGTTATGTATGTTAATTTCGTAATTGCTGTGTATGTATATTTCCTAATTGTAGGTTGTTGTATAGTAATCTTATTTGGAATATGCTAGTATTTTTAGGCACATTATGAACAGAACAAAATACAATACAATATACATTTATATTGTAAATATATATATATTTACAATTTTCTCTCAAGACTCACTTATCAATTTTAACGAACCTAAAAGAGACACAAGAATTCTAACAAACCCATAAGAGACACTAGATTGGGACTAAGCAACGTAGTTTAGATTTTGGATTGAACTTCGTGAGAATGCAAAGGCATAAAGAAGGCATTAAAATTGAAATTACATAACCTAATACGCAACTTAGATTGGGTTTTACGAAGCAAAAGTTTAAAGAAAGTATTAGACTTTTTGATAAAAAATAAATTTACCTATTTTAGTATATGTATGAATTTGGCTCATTTTAATTAAGTTTCTCCCATTTGATAATTTTTCCAGAAATTTGGGTTTTTACTCGGACAATAGGGTTTTGAGGTGGAGTTATTATTTTGAGTAATTTAATGCACAAATTTATGTGAATTTGCAGGAAAATGATGATATTAAATACAATTTGGATCAATTGGAGCATAGCAATTATCATTTTAAAGTTAATTTAAGATTGTACCACAACATCACATCATTGGAGGCTAATTGTTCAAAATTTTGCAAAATTTCTTCATTAAATCTACCAACAAAACTATCGATCAACATTGGAAAAAGGTCTCAAGGGCATTAAAAGAAAAACCAACAAAAGAGAGGGGCAAAGAAGTAACGGAAGTATTAGAGACAACTATGGTTTGGCAACAATGACAAATTTCAGTATTTTGGCGATATCTTGAGATACAAAAATTGGATTGTCATGATTCGTGATGCATTTTAAAGATAAGTGGATGCTCTACAAATTTTATGAAACATTAAAATCCAGTTCTTACATTTTTTTCAGCCAAAAATCCAAATTTCTAAAGTACATTTGTATTGCAACGCTCTTCCAATCACTTTTCAGTTTTTTGCCCATATCTCAGCATCCAAAGCTACAAATGACTATATTCTTATAGTGTTGGAAAGCTAACTGAAAGGGCTACAACTTTCATGTTTTGAGAAAAAGCTAATTCATCCATCTTCTAGGTGTAACCCGCGAACTAATATTCACGAATCTCATCTACGGATCTACTCCACAGTGGTGCTTTTCAGCTGCTTTCAACTTGTAGCTTGTTCACACTTCTTTTTCCAATATATTTAATGTATAGCTGTATTTTGGTTGCTCAAGAAAATGGTGCAAAGCTCAAGAAAGTCTTTTGTGTCCAAAGGAATCAAATTTCATCATTTCATTCTTCGACTTGGACAATGACATTAAGCATGATTTTTCTATAAATAGGAAGCTCTTGCAAGCAGCCTATCCATTTTTCTAGTAGTAGTTTTCTTTGTAGTTTAAACTAATTTTCATTACTAGTAAGAAAACTCTTGAAGGATTCACATGTATCAATTCATATCAATGAGGAAAGAAGCTTTGGAGCTATGCTCAATCAACAAATGAGCATTTATTACCTTAACTCTTTAATTTCTTACTTGTTTAGGAGTTGTTTCTTTTATATGTTATTTATGCAGCTATGTTTAACTAAATATTTATCTAGGGTCAGATGAAGCTAATGATTTGAACGATAGTTTTCTTGCTATAGCTTGTATTTGCTTGCCCATCTATCAATGTTTAACATTTATGCTAGTTTGATCATCTATTGCAAATTATTTGGATGTTATTTGACATTGAGAAATGTTTTTAAAATTGAAAAATGATAGATGAAACCTATGATGTATTCACATGAAAATAGTGGTATACATAGGTGGATTTAGGTTGTTTACGATCACAATTCATGCATTTCATAAGGATTCATCATGATGATAGTTGAATTCTAGTCAATTCATTGTGAGAACAAATCTTAATTTCATATAGAATTGCAATCCTAAGTAAGACAAGTTGATAATAGCAAGGTGTTAATTCATCCAAGCATATAAGTTACAGTTTGTGGATTCTAAACCTTATCACTTATACTTTGTTAATCTTTCTATTAGCTTTATTCAAGTAATTGAATATTATTTACCATGCACCCTACCAATTTGATGATTTGTCTAGATAATAATGTGAGTGAAAAAACCTTGATAATTACAACTATTTGTTTTCTCGTGAGATCGACCCTAATACTCACCCAACTACAATTGACTCGTGCACTTGTGGTATAAGGGGTATTAGGTTAACTTTATTACTTGTGTGTGTATGTGCTTGTGCTTGTTTTGCGTAGTCCTAATGCCACCACATCAAGTTTTTGTCGCCGTTGCCAGGAAAATTTAGGTGATATCAAGGCAAAAGCAAGCTTGATTAATGTGAATTTTTTTTTATTTTTGTTGTTTTAATCTCTCTTGTGTTATGTTCCTATGTACTTATGGTTTCAAGTTGGTAGAAGTCGTAGAATTAGTTTAAGCATTTTATTGAGCACATAGCGGACAATTTTCAAGGGAATAGTCAGTCCTAATGATGAATACCAATCTAGCATTCATGAAGGTATGTTTGATTGTATTTTTATGAAAATTTTAGAATCAAGCTATGACTATTGGGATAATTTGCTTAAAGAATGTTATAAAAGTTGTTATGAATTGTATAATAATGTTATATATTGTAATAAATGTGGAGGTAATCATGAAGACATTTATTGTGAAACAAAAATTCTAATTGTTAATTAGAAAGTTGATTACTATCAAGCTTGGTTAGATGGAACATTGGATAGTCTAACTTCTCAATCATTTTCGTGTAACACTCAAAGTATTAATTAAGAGTCAATTATGAATTTTACTTGTTATACTACATGTGGAAGTGATCACGCAAATCATGAATGTTCTAATAATGTCCATGTACAATTTAGTGATAGTCAAAATGACTCATTTACTAGCACTTCTTATCAAATTAGTCAAGAAAAAGAAATAATCTAAAGGAAAATGCTAGTGAAATATCTCTTGAAGATGATATTGGATGGTTTCATTTGTCCATTTTTGAAAATGAATGAAAGCAATTAAAAGAAGCATTTGAATAGATTCTTAGACATCAAGTGGAATGTAAAAAATAATTGAGCATAGAGATAGTGAAAATGTGGATCAATTGTTTGATCATTCTACTTGTGATATAATGGGAAATAAACATGTTTGTGAAGGAAATGATATAAATCATGAGAATCATGAATGTGCATGTGAGAATGATATGGAAATCGTGAATCAATATAATGTTTGTGATAATTCTTTTAATTTTACTTATTATTGTTCCATGTGTGGTGGTAATCATGCGATACTTATGATGATTCTAGATTAATTGAGCAACGTTTAGATACTTATGATGATCCATACTATATGTTTTTCATAAAATCAATTCTAAGCATAGCATAAGTGAGGAACACGATGATAAAATAGATAGCATGTGTAGTAATTCCTTACCTTATGAATATGATTTTGAACATGAGAAGGTAAATTATTACCATGAATGTGAAGAAAATGTTTGAAAGTAGGGAATTGAGATATAATGCTCAACATGTTGAATCTCCCACTTAGGATCCATGCGTGATGTTCATGAGAATGAATGTGAAAATGATAAGGAAATGCTTAAGTGTCTTACCTTTGATCTTAAGCAAGAACAAGTAATCAAAGAAAATGAAGTACTGTATGATAAGGTCATTGAAAATGTGGATATTGATGTTGAATCCTTTCAACATTTACATTTTTACACACTATTGTATGCTCTTTTCAGCCATGTTTTTTTCGCAAAATTGCAGCTTCACTCGATCTTACGATTAGCACAGTTGTCACAATTAGGTTTTATTATGCCAATAAGAATAATAATATAGCCCATGAGAAACAAATGATCGATTATCAGGATATCATCAATGTGAAGGTTGATTTGGTAGATAAAAAGCTGGGAGAAACAAGGATGTTTGAAGAGAAATAAACTATAGAAAAATTAAAAAAAAAATTTGTGGTTATGGATCTTTCAACTAGTCTGAGTGATAGTTTGATTGCACAAAACTACAAAAAATGAAGAATGAAGAGTTGTCAAATCTCATATCATCCTATTCATTTGATTTTTATATTTTCAATATGTCAAATTTGATTTTTAATAGTAATGAGTATAAAGTTAAATATTATACCTACGTAAATACTTTTGGAGCTTTTGTTTTGAGATTACTAAAAGCTTTTATTGCACAACTTGAATGTGCAAAAAAAAAAAAAAAGAAAATAAATGTTCAATTATTTGTTTCTCCTACTTTTGGACACATAGATCTTGAGAATGTACTTGTTCTTTATAAAATGTACTTGTTCTTGATAAGGAAATTGAAAATTCAAAGGTAGGAAATGAAGTGCTAAATGTGAATTGTCATTTTTCTTTCACTTGTGGCATTAATTTTTCTGGTATTGATAATTCACTAAGACAAGGGAAAGGGATAGCCAATCTTGGCTATGAAATTCTTTGAAAGTATCTTTTGATGTAGGTATAATGACACAATGGATAATGAGCATAGTGGCACTCATTTTGGAGCAAACGATGTACATCATTTTACTCATTCAATTGAGCACCCAAGTTGTATTACGTCCTTTATGGGATGCACCAATTACGTGACAAAGATATTTCAAGTGTAGCTCTAGAATTTAAATAAAGCATTTATTGAGAGGCAACCAATGTTTTTGGTAATTTTAGTTGTTTTGGTTTGATTTATATTAGGTGTGTTTTGAAATTAGCTCGTATGATTTGTTTTGTTTGAATTTGAAGTTAAAGCATTGTCTGCAATCTTTGAAGTTTCATGTCTAAATAATACCAATTTTTCATAACTCTTGTATTTTGTATGTTTAGAAGGATTTGACATCTTTTTTTTTTTTTTATCATTTGGAATGTGTTTGAAGTAGTTTTGGAGTTAAAATTAACAAAGAAACCAATTTGTTGCACTGAGTTATAAAGTACTATTCATGAGCTAGATTTAATTGAGTAATATGATTCTCATTTTGTAATCCATGAACATTTGATGCATAAATTGGTTTTCAGAAAGTTTAGTTTTGAGAAAATTACAGTTTTGGTACCAAATGTTTGGAGTATCGCCGTTTTAGTCCCTAAAGTTTGGATAAAAGCAAATCTAGTAGCAAATGTTTCAATTTTTTAGCACATTTACTCCTATTGATCAGTTTTCTCAAAATCTTATTAGAATCCGAACACGTGAAACTCACGTGGCGGATACAAAATTTTTCAAAAAGAATTAAAAAAGAAAAAAATTTAATTGAATGTGCACACGCGAATGCACTATCTAGATAGATTTTTTCAGTTTTATCTGCTTATTTATTATTTATGAACTCAAATTAGTTCCTTTAATGACAAATTATGGCAATTAAAATTTTTTTCTTTAATCTAATTCTTTTGGAAAATTTTTGTAATCGACGCGTGAGTATCACATAACCAAATTCTAATAAGATTTGTGTAAAATTGGTCAATGGGACTAAACATGCTAAAAAATTGAAACATTTGATACAAGATTTGCTTTTGTCCAAACTTTAAGAACTGTAACTGCCAATGTCCCAAATATTTGGTATCAAAATTATAATTTTTTCTTTATTTAATAATCTAAAATTTGTTTAATGTGTATTAGAAGTTGAATAACTCATAAACAAATTGATATATTAAGTAGAATAGTTACCATTCTATTGATTACTATTCACTAAGTGAGAGTTGTTTTGTGAATTTTGGTTCTCATTTTGGAATTTACATGTGTTTCATACTAAAAGTTATGTGAACAACTTTGTTTTATCATTAGAAATATGCTTGAAATGTTATATTGATCAGAAACTTGAAAAGGAAAATTTTAAATCTCAAGTGCAATATGAGACACAAAATTTCTGGTTTACCGAGGATCAAACTTTGATCCATTCTCATTTCATATATGTTGATGTTTTGGTTGAATTTAATACATCATTTGACAGCTTGTTGACACAATAACACAATTTTGAACATGTAATCATGTCAACAAACTTATGAACATGATTTTGAATATGACAAGGTAAATCATTACCATGCATGTGAAGAAAATGTTAAAAGTAAGGAATAAAAATATAATGCCCAACATGTTGAATCCCCACTTGTGAATCCATGCATGATGTTCATTAGAATGAACGTGAAAATGATAAGAAAATGCTTAAGTATCTTACCTTTGATCTTAAGTAAAAACAAGTAATTGAAGAAAATGAAGTATTGTGTGATAGGGTAATTGAAAATATGGATATTGATGTTGAATACTTTCAACATTTACATTTTCACACACTACTACATGCTCTGTTCATTCAAGTCTTTTGCAGAATTACATCTCACCTCGATCTTATGGTTAACATAGTTGTTGCAGGTGTATTTTATTACGCTAGTAAGAATGATAATGCCCATGAGAAGGAAATGATCAATTATCTAGATATCATCAATGTGAATGTTGATCTGGTGCATAAAAAGCTAGGAAAGACAAGGATGTTTGAAGGGAAATGAACTGTAGAAAAATTAAAAATTTCTTATGGATCTTTCAATCAATCCGAGTAATGGTTTGATTGCACAAAACTACAATAAAGAATGAAAAGCTTTCAAATTTCGTATCATCCTATTGATTTGATTCTAATATTTTTAGTATGTCCAATCTGGTTTTTAGTAGTAATGAGCATAAAGTCAAATGTTATACTTATGTAACAACTTTTTGAGTTTTTGTTTTGAGATTATTAAAAGCTTTTATTGCATAACTTGAATGTATAAAAAAATGTTGAATTAGTTTCTTCAACTTTCGAACACATTAATATGGAGAATATACTTGTTCTTGATAAAGAATTTAAAAATTCAAAGGTAGGAAATGAAAGGCTAAATGTGAATTATCATCATTCTTCCACTTATTGTATTTGTTTCTTTGGTCCAGATAGCTTGAAGGTTAAGCGGAAGATTCTAGAACGGTAAGAAGAGTTTCTACATCTTTTAAGACGAAGAACTCAGAACCATACTTAGCCTCCATTAGAGTTATAGAGTAGTAAAGAATACTCTAGAGAATTGTTGTAGTTTGTAAATAGCCTAGACTTGTATAGAATTCTCTAGAGTGTTAATATTAATCGTTGGATGTAATTGATCTCCACCGTTTATTGAGGAGGTAGAAGGTTATAAATAAGGGTCTTGGCCATTTGCTATGGCAACCAAGTCATTTGTAACTTAAGCATTCTCCAAGCAATACAAAAGCTCTCTTAAAAGCTTTCTTCGCGTGTTCTCTTCTTGCCTACTTCGTTCAAGTATTGTAAGTTGTCGCGTCTGAAAAATCGTAGGGAAAGGGTGTGCTAGTGGGGTCGTTGACTGTCGCGTCCCGAAAAAGACAGTCCGGTCTTAGATCCCTTTTGAAAAGATAGATTTTGGAAAAATAGTGCGTGTGTGATAAAAAATCGTATTTTTAGTGAAAAAAATGTTCTTTAGTAGAAAATGGTATTTTAAAAGAAAATAATGCCGGGACTAAAAAATGCGACAGTTTTGGCCAACTAATTTTGAAAATGGGTTTTATTTTTGAAATGGAGTCACCACTTGGTATGGAGTTAGGGTGTACCAACTCACCCGAAAAATAATTTAGCAAATAAAAAAATAAAAATTTAAAAATATTTAAAAACCCTTTTCTGACTCCGGTCTACGAAAAAATGAGAAAAAAAGGTCTGGGAGTCACATTTGAAGAAAGAGAAGGCAAATGCTCACGCCTAAGGCACCCTTTCCACCTAGCCGAGGCTAGTTGCAAGGTTTAATCAAATTTTCCTAATTTATCCCTAAGTTCTATTGCGTTAGGATGTATCTAAATGAATGCAAATCCTAAGTCTAAATGTGAGTATCGAGAAGGTCAAAATGTTCCATCGAGGCTTGGTCAGAATTATCGCATTAATTGTGAAACCCGAGTCAAGACCTCGAGGAGTCACGAGTTTTTATGCAAAATATGATGCAAAAAGAAAAGAAAATAATTAATATATAGTAAATGAAGAAAGAAAGTGGATATGCAACATGACAGGTATGGGGAACTAATAACTCGTGACTGAATGTTTCTACTCACGGAGGGGGGAACGGCCTGTACGCCACGGCTTCCCACGTGAGTAGACGACTATTTCTAGTCAAATCACACAAATATCCTAATTTTTAAGTGAGATGCAACCTAAATGTCATGCATTTAAAAATGTGTCAGAATAATAATAATAATAATAATAATAATAATAAATCATAATAGTAATAATAAAATCATGCCAAATGGAAAAAAAACTAAAATGTGTGAATGAGATGTGAAATGCACACGAATGCTTCTAACACTAAAATGTTTTAAGGGTCTAGCGTTGGACTAGCCCGTTCTAAAAAATCCCACTAGCGTTGGACTAGTGGAAAAGAATGAAACTATAACTAGCGTTGGACTAGTGTGGTAACGGAATACCATAAATCATGAATTAAATATTAAAGCATGAATTAAAAGCAAATTAGACATATAAAACATATAAGATCACATAGGAGCACATAACACATAAACATAATATTCTAAATGCAAAAATCCTAAGGAAAGCGGTAAAAGAAATAAACACATAAGCACGCAAACGCAAATAAATCCTAACTATTACACTAGGGGCTTGATTTACAATTTAAGGGGGAAATTTAAATGCCCTATTTATTACATTTTCTATCTAATTACACAATTTTGCTAAAATATGGAAAAAATGATCTAACTATTACATTAACTAGCTAAATACAAAATAAAATATTACATTTTTATCAAAAAAATAATAAAGAAATAATTAGATTTAAAATGAAATCGCATGAAAGAAACACATACATAAAGAACATACCAAATAGGAAATATGTGAATAAAACGCATAAAAATCACGTAAGGCACAATGGAGCACATAAAGATTAATTAGTGAGAAATAGGGAAACCTCTCGAAGATCGGTACAAATACTAATCAAAATGAATAAATAAGTCAAGGTACCATAATACTGATGAATAAAGCATAAAATAAAAAAAATTCTAACATTAAATGAGTTAAACTCAACCAATTAAATTAAAATCAATTAATTAATTACCAAGTTAAAAAAAAAAAGTTAGAACTTAAATTAGTAACTAAGCAATAATAAGTAATAAAAAATGAAATGACAAAATCGTAACACCCAAAATCATAAAATCCCCAAATTCTACCCTCTTCTTTAGAATTTATGTTTTCCTTCCTCACCCACTCACTCTCTGCCTAAACCAGTTTTCTCAATTCCTTTGTTTTTTCTCTCGTCTCTTCTTCAGCTCTCTCATATTTGACTTTTTATCTTGTCTTCTCTCTTCTCTCTCACTCCAGTCTCTCTCTTCTTCTCTGCTCTCCCTCTATTTTTCTTACTTTCCTCTCTTCTCATTCTTTCTCTCACTCTCTTCGCACTCTCTGTTTTCTCTCTCGTTTGCTCTCTATTTCCCTCTCTGATCTCTTTCCATTCTAAGGCTTCTCTTCGTGCGTTCTCTCTTGCTCGTTGGTTTTGATTCCTCTCTTCTCTCATTTTCTCTCGATTCCCCCTCATCTTACTTTCTTTCTCGCAACTCTTCTCTGCAATCTCTCTCTCTCTGTTTCAGCAACGACCTAGGGGGATTTGGGCTGTTGGGGTGGAATTTGGTTGTGGCAGTGGGTACAGTGGGGGATGATGGGAGACGGTGATGGGTTTTTGGTGGCATTGATTGAGCTAGAGGTGGGATTTGGCTTTTAATTGGTTGAATTTTTTATCTGTTTGCTTTTTCTTTTGCAGGTTTGGAGTTATGTGAATGTGTGTGAATCCGACTGTTGTGTATGTGTGTGAATCTGTGTGTTTTAGGGGTGTGATTATGTGCGTTCTATGCATGTGACTCTGTGATTGTGCTTGAGTTCATATGTGTGCAGGTGGTCCGATGGGCCATGGTGAGACTATTGTGGTGATTCTGGATACTTGGTGGAAATTGGGTGGCCTTGGTGTTTGTTGGTGGCTACGGGTGGAAGCTTTCAGGTGGTACCAGGTTGTGGGATTTTGTCTTGTGGCTTTGGTAATAGAAGAGACCGTGAGAGGGTGATTTGGGGCTTGGTTTTGGATGCTGGTTGATTTGGTGATTGGGCAGTGGTTCAAGAGACAGTTCTGGTACTGGATTTTTGTTTGTGTTTGTTAGCTAATTTGGTTGTTTGATTGGTGGTGGTTTTGGGTTAAATTGGGTAGTTTAGGAGGCTGATTGTGAAAGCGTTTGTTTTCTGTGTGTGCATCTGAGAGTACGTGTTTAGTGTGCGAATCTGTGTGTGATTATATGCAACTGATTGCTTGTGGTTTCTTTGCTATGTGTATGTGTGTGTGTGAGGTATGTTTGTGCAGGTTGGCGCTGTGAATTTTGGTGTTTCTCTAGTGGTTTGTTTGCAGGTTCAGAGCGCAGGTCTGAAGTTACTTTGATTAAGGGTTGATGTCAATTTACTTTGGGGCTGATTAAGTTTATGGTGTTAGGGAATTTGTGAGTGATTGTGGTGGTGTTTTGAACTAAGATTGCTCCGGTGGTTGTGGGGGGGAAACCTGTTGCTTTGCTATGATTACAGGGGAAAGGATTGGGGAGGGGTTGTTTCAGGTGGGCTATGGTGGTTGTGACTTGGAGCTATGATGACTGATGGAGGGGGACGAAGGTGGATCTTAGAGGCTTGGAGGCTCATGGTGGTATAGAGGGAGGAAATGGAGGTTTACCAATAATGGAAGAAGGAGGGTGATTTCGGCAATTGGTGATAGAGGAATTCACTAACGATAGTAGATAAATAGAGGAGAAAACCCAGAAATAAAGGAACAACAAACCCAGAAAACATGGATTTTTAGAACAAGAACAGAATACAGAAAATCAAAACAAAAAGAAAAAAAATAGAAGAAAGAAAAAAAATGTATCAAAATCCCCAAATGAACACATATAATAATTAGATTAACATAATAAGAGTAAAAATAAAATAAAAATTGCATAAGATTTTACCTTTTGAAGCCTGCAGAAGATGAACAGTGGTTGAGGATGAAGAGCAATGAACAGTACCAACGAGATAAAAAAAAAGGCCTCAAGTGTGTGTTTTTTGGTGTTTTTGTGTGTGATTTGATCTTTTAAAACATAAAGTAAAAAGTGCTTTTAGGGTTTTCAATCTTTTCTCTCCCTTTTTTTCTGCTAATTACAAGGGTATTTATAGGTCACTTGTCTTGTTGGCCAAGAATGCTATAAAATAACAAAAACGCCACCGGTATTAAAAATGCTAATTTTATTAAAAAAAATATTTTTTAACCCTAAAATTAAAAAATTAATACAAAGAATCTGACAGCAATCTCTAAATTTTCAAAAATAATTCACAGTAGATTTTAAAAATAAAAATTAGAGCTCAAAACTGATAAAACGCGCTCGGGGTGTAAAATGACGATTTTGCCCCTAGACAACGAAAATACACAAAAAATAGATATTAGCCTTAAAAAATTATCAAAAATTACAAGTAAGCTTAAAACATTAAAAAATGCCTGTATGACTCAAAATCTGACAAAAAATAAATTTAAGCTGTAAAATGACGATTTTACCCTTAGACAATGAAAATTCACAAAAAAATATCTATTGATCTCGAAAAATTACCAAAAATTAAAAATAAGCTTAAAACACTATAAAATGCATTTTTTGACTCAAAATTGGTTAAAAATGAATTTAAACTGTAAAATGACGATTTTGCCCTTGGACAAGGAAAATTCACAAAAAAAATAGCTATTGTCCTCAGAAAATTATCAAAAATTACAAATAAGCTTAAAAAACTATAAAATGCATTTTTGACTCAAAATTGGTGAAAAATGAATTTAATTTATAAAATAACGATTTTGCCCTTAGGCAATGACAATTCACAGAAAAAATAGTAATCATCTCTGAAAAAAAATTAAGAAAATTTAGAAACATGCTTAAAGAATTAGAAAAATGAATTTGGATCTCAAAATGAGCTAAAATGGTACTCGCGAGGCATAATTATCATTTTGCCCTTATGCTGAAAAAAATATAAAGAAGACCAATTAAATCCAAAAAAATCATAAGAAATTAACAAATTCACATAAAAGTAAAAATATGAATTTAAAAACCCCCAAAAGCTGATAGAAAAATATTTACAGATAAAATTACTATTTTGCCCCCCAGATTATTGAAAAATTAAAATTTGTCCGAAAAAGTGCAAACATACCCTTCCATTGTTTGAAAATAAATGGTGTGTTAAAATTTGGTGACTACATAAGAGCCGTTCTCTATACTTAACTTGTGCCAAGCACAATCAAGAAGGTTCAAAGGTTGACTTAGCCACGTCTTGCAAGTGACTAAGTACCTCACGGGTGTTGGGAGAAAGTAAGTATGCGATAATGATGTTCATAAGAATGAACGTAAAAATGATGAAGAAATGCTTAAGTATCTTACCTTTGATCTTGAGCAAAAACAAGTGAAGAAAATGAAATATTGTGTCATATGGTAGTTGAAAAAGTGGATATTGATGTTGAATACTTTTAACATTTACATTTTCACACAGTGCTGCATGCTCTATTCATTCAAGTCTTTTCGCAGAATTACAGCACCGGTTGATCTTATGGTTAGCACAATTGTCGTAGTTCGGTTTATTATGCTAATAAAAATGATAATACCCATGAGAAGCAAATGATCGATTATCTAGCTATCATCAATAAGAATGTTGATTTGGTGCATAAAGAGCTAGGAAAGACAAGGATGTTTGAAGAGAAACAAATTGTTAAAAAATTAAAAAATTTTGTGGTTATGGATCTTCCAACTAATTTGAGTGATGGTTTGATTGCACAAAACTACAATGAAGAATGAAGAATTGTCAAATCTCGTATCATCCTATTGATTTGATTTTTATATTTTCAGTATTTCCAACTTGATTTTTAATAGTAATGAGCATAAAGTCAAATGTTATACCTATGTAACAGTTTTTGGAGTTTTTTTTTGGAGATTACTAAAAGATTTTGTTACATAACTTGAATGTGTAAAAAAAATATTGAATTAGTTGCTTCTTCTACTTTTGAATACATTAATTTGAAGAATGTACTTGTTTTTTATAAGGAAATTGAAAATTCTAAAGTAGGAAATGAAGTGCTAAATGTGAATTATCATCCTTCTTTCACTTATGGTATTGATTTTTTTTTTTTGGTATTGATAATTCACTAACACAAAGGAAAGGTACAGTCAATATTGGCCATAAAATTCGTCCAAAATATTCCTTTGATGTAGGTATAATGGCATAATAGATTATGAACATAGAAACACTAATTTTGGAGCAAAGAATGTACCTCTTTCTACTCAATCAATTGAGCACCCAAGGTGTATTACATCATTTGTAGGATATACCAATTACATAACAAAAGTGTTCCAAGTCTAGCTCTAGATTTTAAATAAAGCGTTTGTTGGGAGGCCACTCAATTTTTGGTAATTATAGTTTTTCTGGTTTGATTTTTGTTTTAAGTGTGTTTTGAAGTTAGTTTGTTTGATTTGTTTTGTTTGAATTTGAAGTTGAAGTATTGTATGTAATCTTTAAGGTTTCATATTTAAATAAGGATGTTTAATACCAAATTCTCATAACTCTTGTGTTTCTTATGTTTAGAAGAATTAGACATCTTTTTTTGTCATTTGGAATGCGTTTGAAGTGATTTTGAAGTTGCAATGAATAAGGAAACCAATTTGATGCATTGAGTTCTAAAGTACTATTCCATTGGATTACTACTCAAGAGTTAGATTCAATTGAGCAATATGATTCTCATTCTATAATCTATGGACATTTGATGCATAAATTGGTTTTGAAAAAATTTGTTTAATCATTTAAAACTTGTTTGAAGTCTATTATAAGTATTAGAAACATATTTGAAGTGTTAGATTGATCCAAAACTTGAAAAGAAAAATTTTGAATCTTAGGTGCAACATGAGGCACAAAATTTCAAGTTTACTGAGAATCCAACTTTGATCCATTCTTATTTCATATATGTTGATTTTTGGTTGAGTTTAATGCATCATTTAAAATATTGTTGATATAATTACATAATTTTGAACATGTAATTATGTCAACAAACTTATGAACATAATAAGGTGAATCATTATCACGCATGTGAAGAAAATGTTGAAAGTATGGAATTGAAATATAATACTCAACATATTGAATCCCCCACTTATCAATTCATGCATGATGTTCATGAGAATGAATGTGAAAATAATAACGAAACGCTTAAATATCTTACCGTTGATCTTGAGCAAGATCAAGTAATTGAAGAAAATGAAGTATTATGTGAAAAGATAGTTAAAACATGTGGGCCAAGGGACACATACCCAGGTACTTCTTTATTCTTTGGCTAACTTTTAAGGAAAGGCTTACTACTAAGTGTAGAATTAAAATGTGGGGCATTCCAATCGAAAACACCAACTATGTTTTTTGTAACTGAAGGAAGAAACAGTTGACCATCTTTTCTTTAAATGTCCCTTCACTGTTGCAATTTGAAAAAAAAAATGCTTGCTTTTTGTTCCATAACTAAAGAGATTCATAACTGCAAAACCGAGTTAGACTATATCTATAATGCATGAAGCTAAGTTTCAAAGAATAATGTGTACAACAACCATTTACCAACTTTAGAGAACTAGAAATCAATTGTGTTACGAAAGAATAGGCACAAGAGCTGTGTTAATTGTGACTAAAATCAGAACAATCGTGTATAAAGTTATTCTTATGTGGAGAAATATTCTAGTTACCAGAAGGACTTGGCAACTCGTGGTGGGATGAGAATTAAACCCAAAGATTTTTATAGTTAAACAGCTTAGTCTTTTTGTAATGCAATTGTATAGATACGGATATATCCTTTAGAATGATGTAGTGATATCCTTTTGTACAAACTTTATGATTTATTTAGTAAATACAACATCCAAGTTATTTGCCCAAAAAAAAACATTTACATTTTCACACACTACTGCATGCTGGTGTTCAACCATGTCTTTTCACAGAATTATAGCTCCATTCAACTTATGCTTAGCACAATTGACACAGTTGGGTTTTATTACTCCAATAAGAATGATAATATAGTCCATGAGTAGAAAATGATCAATTATTTGGATATCATCAATGCGAGGGTTGATCTGGTAGATAGAAAGCTAGGAGAGACAAGGATGTTTGAAGAGAAGCATACTGTAAAAACATAAAAGAAAAATTTGTGGTTATGGATCTTCCAACTAATCTGAGTGCTGGTTTGATTGCGCAAAACTACAAAAAATAAAGAATGAAGAGCTGTCAAATCTCGTATTATCCTGTTGATTTGATTTTTATATTTTCAGTGTGTCCAATTTAGTTTTAATATAATGAGTATAAAGTTAAACACTATACCTACGTAACAACTTTTGGAGCTTTTGTTTTAAGATTTTTAAAGCTTTTGTTGCATAATTTGAATGTGTAAAAAAAAAAGATGTTGAATTAGTTGTTTCTCCTACTTTTGAGCACATGAATCTTGAGAATGTACTTGTTCTTAATAAGGAAATTGAAAATTCAAAGGTAGAAAATAAAGTGTTGAATATGAATTACCATCATTCTTTCTCTTTTGGCATTGATTTTTTTGATATTTATAACTCACTAGCACAAGGAAAAGGCATAGCCAATCTAGGCTATGAAATCCTTCTAAAATGCTCCTTTGATATAGGTATAATGGTATAATAGATTATGAATATAGGATCACTCATTTTGGGGCAAAGAAAGTACCTCTTTCTACTCAATTAATTGAGCACCCAAAGTGTATTATATCCTTTGTGGGATACACCAATTACATAATAAAGGTATTCCAAGTCTAGCTCTAGACTTTAAACGAATCGTTTGTTAGGAGGCTACCCAATATTTTTAGTAATTTTAGTTATTTTGGTTTGATTAATGTTTTAGATGTGTTTCAAAATTAGTTTGTTTGAATTTGAAGTTAAAGCATTGTATGCAATCATTGAGGTTCATGTCTAAATAAGGATGGTTGATATCAAATTCTCATAACTCTTGTATTTCATATGTTTAGAAGGATTAGATATCTTTTTTTTTTATCATTTAGAATGTGTTTAAAGTGGTTTTGGAGTTAAAATTAACAAAGAAACCAATTTGATGTATTGAGTTCTAAAGTACTATTCAATTAAGCTATGTGATTCTTATTCTGTATTCCATAGACATTTCATGTATAAATTGATTTTGAAAAAATTTGTTTAATTATTTAAAACTTGTTTGAAGTGTATTAGAAGTTGAATAACTTAGAACCAAATTGATGTATTAAGTAGAATAGTTACCATTATTACTATTCACTTAGTAAGAGTTGCTTTGTGAATTTTGGTATTCATTTTGGAATTTACATGTGTTTCATGTCTAAAAATCATATGAACAACTTTGTTTTAATGTTAGAAACATGTTTGAAGTGTTGGATTGATCAGAAATTTGAAAAGGAAAATTTTGAATCTCAAGTGCAACATGCGACATAAAATTTCAAGCTTATCGATGAGCCAATTTCGATCCATTCTTGTTTCATATATGTTGATATTTTGGTTGAGCTTAATGCATCATTTGAAAGTTTGTTAATATAATTACATGATTATAAAGTTGTTTGGACAAAACTTGAGAGTTATATAGCTAAATTCATCAAACAAACTTGCCAAAAAATCAGCCTTGCAAAATGAAAAGCTATTGCAAACTTTTGTATCATACCTTTGATCCGTGGGTCAAAAATCCGTGGTTAACCCATGGATCCAAGGTTTCTAAGGGATTTTGGTGTTCTTTCGATTGGCTTTTGTTTGGGAAGTTTCAGGGTATGATTTGCTAGTTTGTTTGGTAACTTTAAAGGCATAAACTAAGCGCTTTTAACACATTTAAATTGATTACATTTCACATTTCAATGTTTTTAGTTGTTGATATGATCTAGGGATCAATCACAATTTTGCTACTGGTACGTGCTCTCCATGAGCTTGAACGCCAACGTGGGGAGTAAGGAAAGCTAGCTCATTTGGGCCTTGATAAGATCAATTCATGATTGATCATGAAAGGGATGTTCAAGCTTCATTGCTGTCTTGTTGATTCATGTATACTTGGGCCTTTCTTTGGACTCATTATTCAAGTTGTTTTAGTGTATAAGATGAGCTAAGACTTGAAGCTTTAGTTATGAATCAAATTCACCTACAAAGAAGTGCTTGGAAGAGGATCAACTTGGACCAAGTCCAACTTATTACTAAGGCTTACCGCTTGTATTTGGGCTGCTCAAGAGTCCATATGGAGCATGAATAATTAGCCGTCCAACCTTCTTCTTGGCAGATCAAGAGATGAAGCCCAAAAGATGTGGAGAGTTGGCGTTGAAGCTTGTAGACTTGAAGGCCTAGGATGTCCAGCCCAAATACGAAATTCTATGGTTTTTTTTTTTTTTTCTAGAACTTAGCTACTTTAGTTTGTTAAGACTTCCAATTTAGTTACAAGTTGTTTTAAGTTAAGTGTTTCGATTAGTTAATGTTTAGGTTTAAATAGTTGCTTTATTTTCTGAGTTCTAGAATCATCTATGTAACCCTATAAATAGGGGTCACTATTCATACGATTTTCATAAGTTTTAATGATTAATAATATTGTAAGTTCTCAAATTGAGTGCTTCTTTCATTCTTTGCTGATTAAGAATAACCCCCGAGCTCGTAGAGTGCTTCCAAGTTCAAAACGTAGCTTAGAGTTACCTTATTGGTTTGATCAAGTTTTATAGGTGTTGATTCCTTGAGTTTTTGTTCGTTTTATAAGGAGGTTCAAAACTTCTCTGAATTTTTGAGTTGTTTATCTTGCGTGGAAAGGTTCGAAATTCATACCTGGTCTTTCAAGCACTTCCACATTCATCTGCGTGTATCAATCGGTATCAGAACTAGTCTTGGAATTCCAAATTTTTCTAGTCTAATTTTTCTTTCAAAAAATTCAGGTGTATCCCTTTATTTTTCATTCTTTAAGTCGTTCTTGAGTTGTTTTTCAAATTGCTTCATGCCTAGCTAAACAACTTGTGTCTTTCTTTGTGTTTTCTTGTGTCATGTTCAAAAAAAAATTTCGTGTCAAATTTTGTGTTCTTGTGCCTTATTGAATTTTCTTTAAGGTCTTAGAGTTGTTTTTGATTGTTTTCAATCAAGAATTCTAGATATTGTGTGGTTTCTTGATAATCTTTATTTTTATTATTTTCTTGAAATTCTTGTGTGAAAAAAAAAACTTGCAAGAAAAGAGATTTTTGAACTTGCCAATCACAAATCAATTTTCTTGAAGGTTAAAAGTTGTGTCTTTGTGATTAAATCGTGTTGGTTTTGTGAAAAAAAAAAGATCATGTGTAAAAAAAAAAAAAAAGAAAGAAGAGGCAAAAATTCATGCAAAAAAAAAAAAAAGAAAAAGCCAAAAGCACAAAAGAAAAAGAAAGAAAAAACAAAGAATCAAAAGGAGTGCATACAAGTTAAAAACCGTGCACAACAATTTATTCAATTTTCTTGAAGTTTCTTGGTGTTTTTGGAACAATTCTTGAAATTCTTGAACTTACTTGACTAGTTTCTTGAACTCTTACCAAGTTGTTCTTGAGTTTCTTGAATTCTTGAGTTGCTGGAATTTTGTGTTTTGAATTCTTGACCTTCTTGATTGATTTCTTAAACTTTCTTGATCAATTCTTGTGGTTCTTGAAGCCCTCTTGAACCGCCTTCACTAAACAACACATATATACATCACACTTCACAAATTTTTTTTTTTCTTTTTCACTTTCACTTTTTCTCTTTATTTTTCTTTTTCTTTTTTTTTTCATTTCTTTCTTTCTTTTGAACATGAACAGAAATAACATCAAGATACTTATACTTGCCAATATTTGCTTTCTTCAGACAACCATTGTAATGAGGCTTGTAATTCTCATGCAGCTAAATCAAGACACTTCTTTAACACAAGGTTGAAAGAGAAAGTAAAAACAAAGAGGTTTTAGTTAAATTTTAGTGACTAATAAAAGAAGAAAAGGCTAAGGCTCAAAAGAATTCACTAGTGATAACATATAAAAATGGATATTTTAGAGAGTCAAAGGGGGCTAAACCTAATTGCCCTTGTTATTTTAATGTACCAAATTTTATAAAAATGTGATCTTGCTATGCATAACAAAGTAATTTCTAGAATATCACATCTATGTGTGATAACCACTCATCAAAAGAAAATAGAGCAAATTTTTGAATGAAATGCTCATAAGGCTCAAAAACTCACAAGTGGCTATTTTTGTGTCAAATCTTGTACACTAAGATTTCAATCCATTGTTGAGAAATCAATGCAATACTCATAGTAGTAATAAAAACCATACTGATCATGCTTGTCTCTTATTGAGAAATTAGAAAGACAAGATTATCACAAAAGAAAAAGAAAAAAAAATTCTACCACAATTAAAGAAAGTACAAAAATGACACATAAACTAACTAAACACATTAACACCAAACATGAAGCAAATGCATAAATCCTCCCTCACACCTAGACTCTACCTTATCCCCAATGTAGAAAAATAATAGCATAAGTGAGACAAAGAGGACTTCCTTAAAAAGACAACCTAGCACTGGAGGGATGAAGCGGAGCCAACGAGAGCCATGGACTCCTTTTTAGAGGAAGCTTTGGACTGCCTTTTTATCGCATTGGTACTACTATAAGCCATACATAAACTAGACAAAACACAAAACAAAAATGAGTAGCGTTAAAAAAAATCGCAATATGCATCTATCAATTACCCAAAATTAACATAATCACCAATCATGAATGTTTCTCCGTCAAACAATCAACCGGATGTAAGCAATAGTCAACCATGAGTACGAAACAAATGGTAAGAAGAGAGAGAGAGAGGGTGATGGATTAGAGAAGGAAAGAGATGGGGAAGAAAGAGAATGAGGTGTGGAGAAACGGTGGTTCGAATTGGGTTTGGGGAGACAGAGGCAAAATTATTTAAGGGAGAGGTGGTGATGACTGTGGGCGTTGAGTCACAAAGGAGGGTGTGGCAATGGTGGCGAAGTTGAGGGGAAATGAGGGAGGTGATGATGCAGTGAGAGAGAGAGAGAAAATGAAAAAAAAAGAAAGAGAAATAAAGAAATAAGAGAAATAAGGAAAGAAAGAAAGAGAGAGGGAAAGAAAGAGAAAAGGGAAATTAGGAAATAATAAAAATAGGAAAATAGGAAATATAAGGAAATAAGGAAAATAAGAAAATAAGATTCTCTTTCTCCCTCTTTTTTTTTTCTTTTTTGAACCAATTCACAAAAGACTTCCAGATTTAAAAGATGGGTACGTTGCATCCCAAAATATCTTCTAACATATAATTTGAAACTTCCCTGAGTAAAATTTGTAAGGCGTGGGCACATCTTGAAAGAAAAAGTCTTCTGACTTTTTTCCACGTTCCAACTTCTTGAGTATTGCTTGTAAGATGTGACCTCGCTATACCAAATAAAGTCTTCTGCTTTTTTCTTCAAATTTCCTTTGCGAGCCAGTTATAAAGCTCGGGCAGCTTTTGTAAAATTAAGTCTTCTGACCTTTTGTCCTCTCCAATTACTGAATGTAGGATGTGGTCACGCTCTATATAGCAAGATCTTCTGTTTTCTCAAACTTTGAACTTTTAAAGCACCAGTTATAGGACGTGGCACACCTTATAGAAAAAAAAATTCTTCTATCAATAGAAACACTTAGACTTTAACATTTAAGCTTAAAACAACTTAAGAACAATAAAAAGAACATAAAATAAATTAAATAATTTGAGTTGTCTCCCAATAGTGCCTTTCTTTAATGTCTTTGGCTAGACATAGCCTTTCCATCCACTAGGTTCAAATGGATACCCAAACTCTTGGAATTGTAACAATCTATGTTCTTCCCATCCATCTATCATTATGTCAAAATTCTTCATAACTTTATGGAGAGCCTTCAAAAATAGAGATGTTGCCTACAAAACAAATGGTAAAGGTTTCTCATTAGAAATTGGTAAAATAAAACAAAACACTTTACCTGATTGTTGAAACTCAGATTGAACATTAAGCTTTTCATCATATTCATCCAACTCTTGATTCAATGTCAACTTAACAATCTCTTTCTCAAGATGTTTGTTGATGGTAGTCTTTATGCCGTTAAGTTCAAAAACCTCCTGTAGTTTAGACACTTCATCATCAACATTTTTCGCTTCATCTTTCAGTGGTTTTGGAGGCATCTCGTCTGTAATCTCCTCTCTACCATCATAAATTGTTGAATTTTCAATCATGACTGCCTCTTCTTCTTCTTTTGATAGTATGTAGGACATCTTTTTGGACATCTCAATCTCCTCATCAGTCCCTAAACTAATAGCGTTTACATCCTCCTCCATTTCTTCAAACGTTTAGAGAGATGATTTTTCCTACCTTTGTGCCAAACGATGGATTGCAGTTATTACTTGTCCTATTTGATTAGCCAAAATTTGAAATTGGACTTCTATATTTTGCTGGCATTGGAGTTGATCTTTTGGTATTTGTTGGAGTTTGAGTTGACCTTCATCTATATCCTCCAAAGACATACCAGAATTAGAATTTGAGGCTATTTGTAGAGTAGGAGAATATGGAAGAATGTACTGTTGGAGGCTTTGGTGATGATCCCATGTTGATTGATACACATGGGAATTCTCATAGCTAAAACCTGTATGATCCCTCCATTCTGGATTGTACATGTCTGCATAATGATCATACATGGCGGAATAAGAGCCATAATCTCTCTGTGGTTGCCTCGAAAATCCATCTACGTCCAATTGACGAATTATATTGGTTAGCTCAGCATTTGATTTTTCAAAGGAAAAATCACTTACCTCATTAATGATCCTAGAGGGATAATCAAATGCTGTATCAAATTACAGGAAGTTTGATGCCACGCTCAAGAGTTAAGAGGATGAAAATAGATAAAAAGAAATAAATAAATTAAGGCGCCAATCCCCAACAACGGTGCCAAAATTTTGGATGGGTGTCAACCGCACAAAAATTAATATTAAAAACCTACTCACTAAAAGATGATTTTGAATATAGTGATGAGTAGGATCGTCTTCTCAGGGATTGGTCGATTTATCTATTCGTATGTCACCAAAGTAAGTGGAATTTTAAAATAATTAGAGATAACTAATCAAAAGAAAATAAACAAAAATGCAAAAAGTAAATTATAGGAATTCAAGAATGAGAAAGTTCTAGCCAAATGAATGATATCAGAATTGGTTCATTCGACTGATCATTGATGCAAGGATGAATTTTAGCAATTACTGATAAATTGGTTATAGGATACCACACTTTAGGGTGCTATTTCTGTGTCTAATCTTGTGTTTTCTTGACCTCTTTTGATCAAACAATTACTCTAAGCTTATTTTTCTTTGAACTCTATATTTACTCTTGTGGTTTTGACTTCTTGGAGCTTTACAAGAAAAGTTGAGCTGGTTCTTTCATCAAAGAACATACAAAAGAGCTACTCAAGAAGGGTAAAAGGTTTAGGGGTGAGCTCATTAGAGGGAAAAAGCCATATACCTTGAGTGATACACGAGAGCTTAAGGGTATACACTAAGGGAGTGGTAAGGTTGTTCTCTTTATTTTTGTTTTGTAAGGTTGTTTTCCTTATTTTTGTTTTCTTTTGTTCTAACATTTTTTGTGTAAGTGTAAACATGGCGTGAGAATCTGTAGTGCTTAGAAGAATGAATCAATTTGATCACAATGTGGCCTCAAAGTCCACTAAAAAAATTGTCCCAAAGTTATAATTCTTAAAAGAAGGAGGATAAGTTGAAGAATCTCGATGATTGGAATGATCTTTGGAGTATAGATGAGCACTTGTGGCTGCACAAAAAGAGAAAGTGCTTGAGGAGAAATCTACACCATTAATCAAGGACTAAAGTTCAACACCTCACATTCAGAGAAATCATGGTGCCTTTGAAAGGAAGGATAAACCATCAACCTCAAAATCTAAGGAGATCATGAAAGCTATTGATGTTGAGGAGATGCAAACATTGAAAGATGGTAGTGATGGTGAACAAGTGCAACATGAAAATCAATTCTATATTAGATGTACTTTGAAAAACAAGGTATGTAGTATGCAAATCAATCATGATAGTTGCACTAACTTGGCAAGTGCTATGTGTGTTGGAAAGCTAGGTTTGCCCTTATTGAAGCATTCAAATCCATACAAAAGATTGATTGATAATGGAAAATTTGAAATAACCAATCAAGTGGAATTGAAGTTTTCAATTAGCAAGTATCGTGATAGGGTTTGTTGTGACGTGGTACCAATGGAGATTTGTCACATACTCTTGGGGCATCCATGGTAATTTCAAAATAAGGCTAAGTATGATGAGGTGAACAATAACTACTCTTTCAAATGGAATGGAAGGAAAGTCACATTAACTCCTTTGTCACCACTTGAGGTAAATAAGGAAAAAGAGAAAATTTCAAGAGATTGCAAAGAGTGGGAAAGATCTTTAAGCATACAAGCAAAAGAAAGGAGTGCGAAAGAGGAGACGTGTGAGGCTACCATACCACCATGTCAAGTTCATCTTAAAGCACCCTTAGAGACAACAACGGTTGAAACATCATCTTTGGCAAAGAATGCACTCGACAAGGAAAAAGAAGGGAGTGTGCAAGACATAAGTGAGGATGGTGAGTTACTTGAGGGGAAAAAGGAGAGCCAACATGTACAAAGTGAGGAGAAAGTAACAATAGCATGGAAGTGGGAAAAAGGGACAAAAACAAGAGTGTGTTACTAGTTAGGCCAATAACTCTTGTATTCATGTACTCTAAAGATGAAGTGTACTCTACTAACTCACTTTATAACTCTTTCCCTAGTCTTTTTGTGGTGATTTTGCAGGTTGATACTCATGAAGAAATGCCACATTATTGCTATTTTGTAGTGAGTCGTCCTTCAAAGAGCTTGGAAGTTGGTCAAACCGTGATTAAGAGATTGAAGCCAAGTTCAAACGCCGCATTGAGCTTGACAACTATGATGGATCCAACTGATTTGTGGCCTAAGATTTTTTGTTTTAATTGTTTTAAATTGCAACTTAGTTCATTCTTGCATATTTGTTTTGTTAGTTTAGATAATTGTATTTTGAATCTAGCATGTTTAGATTCATCTAATATTACTTCTCCTAGGAGTTTTATGTTTTAGACCATTATGTTATGAAGTATGTTTTATGTGATATATCATGCAATGTTGATTGTTTTAGGGTTTGCATGTTAGTGCATATTTTTTGTCCAAAGCTTATTCATGACTCTTGTGAATGTCAAAGTGTTTTGCGTTACTTTAATTGTTATAGACGATTTATAGATAGCCACATTAATGATTTTCAGGTCATTAACACAAAGATTTTTGTTTCCAAAAATTGTTATTATTATGTGCTTGTTCATGCATGTTCTTCACTACATTCTACAGTTTGGATTAGACACCTTGATTCAAGTTTGTCAAAGTCTAATTTGTTTAGATTGTTTAATCCATTTATGTCTGCCTGTATGTTGTTTCCTTCTTTTGAGTATGATTGTTACTTTGTTAGAAGTTCATGCATGCTTGTTGTTCATGTTTTCAAGGATGATATTCATCAAGACATGTTTATAATCCTAAGGTCAAAATCTGTTTGTAAGTCTTGTTGTGTTACATCTTTGAATAACAAGAAATTATTAGATATTTGTGTTTATTATTGCATTGAGTCATATGGGTTACATGGTTCCTTTTGTGGCCTACACGTTTTTGTTGATTATACTCCTTAAACTCACAGATTTGAGGACGAATCTTTTCAAGAGAGGAGGGATTAATATGATCGAAGGATCAATCACAATTTTGCTACTAGTACGTGTTCTCCATGAGCTTGGACACCAACGTGGGGAGCAAGGAAAGCTAGCTTGTTTAGGCCTTGATGAGATCAATTCATGGTTGATCATGAAAGGGATGTTCAAGCTTCATTGTTGTCTTGTTGATTCACGTATACTTGGGCCTTTCTTTGGACTCTTTAATCAAGTTGTTTTAGTAGATAAGATGGACCAAGAGTTGAAGCTTTGGTTGTAGTATCAAATTCAACTACAAAAAAGTGCTTGAAAGAGGATCAACTTGGGCCAAGTCTAACTTATTACCAAGGCTTACCACTTGTATTTGAGCTACTTAAGAGTCCATATGGAGTATGAATAATCAGCTGTCTAGCCTTCTTCTTGGTGGATCAAGGGATGAAGCCCAAAAGACTTGGAGAGTTAGTATTGAAGCTTGTGGGCTTGAAGGCCTAAGACGTCCAACCCAAATACCAGATTCTATGGCGTTTTTTTTTTCTAGAACTTAGCTAATTCAGTTTGTTAAGACTTCCAATTTAGTTACAAGTTGTTATAAGTTAAGTGTTTGGATTAGTTAATGTTTAGGTTTAAGTAGTTGCTTTATTTTCTAAGTTCTAGAATCATCTATGTAACCCTATAAATAGGAATCACTATTTATACGATTTTCATAAGTTTTGATGATTAATAATATTGTGAGTTCTCAAATTGAGTGCTTCTTTTGTTCTTTGCTAATGAAGAACAACCCCCAAGCTTGTAGAGTGATTCCAAGTTCAAAACCCTAGCTTAGAGTTACCTTATTGGTTTGATCAAGTTTTCTAGATGCTGATTTCTTGAGTTTTTGTTCATTCCATAAGGAGGTTCAAAGCTTCTTTGAATTTTTCGAGTTATTCTTCTTGCGTGTTCAAAGCTTGGGTACTGATTCTAGAGTCTAGTTCATCCAAGGGGAAAGGTTCGAAGTTCATACCTGATCTTTCAACCAATTCCACGTTCATCTACGTGTATCAATTGTTTAGTAATAATTTGACAGCTTTCATTCAATCATGGTTTAGTCTAATGTTGGCATGTTTTTATCACAACATTCAAGTTATATGTTGACAAGAAAATGGTCTAAATAGATTTTGTGCATATAGTAAATGTAATGCATGGTTGTAATATGCAACCAAGGAGTCCAATGCATGATTTTATTTGAAAATTAAATACTCATTAAGCTTATTTATGGATTTCATGAGTTTATGGCAAAATACAAGTACAATGGACAAACTTGAGGAAGATGATGAAGAAATCATAAAAGGATATTTTCAACACAAATTTTGAATAGATTAAACCAAACAAGGGGAGTAGTCTTGTTCTAATTTCTATTCTTATCTTTTCCTTTATGCATTGAGCACAATGTACATTCTAAGTGCGGGAGAAAGGTTTAAGATACATGTTTGGTTTAAATTGGCATAAATGTGTAAAAATATGTCAAAATTTTTGAAAATTTGCCCAATCTTTTTCAAAAAATTTTCAAAATGCTTCATTTTTACGTAAAAGGCAGTGATTTCATGTCATGATTGTTTCAAATTCTTTTACATAGTGAAGTGACTTTATGCACTTTGAAAGAATCCATCCTACATATACTTGAGAAATAATTATTGTGTAATTAGGAGTTTCAATTTTTAAGAAAATATATCTTGTAAAGTGGTTGGAATTATGTCTAATCTGGCATGTTTGATTGAAATTTCTCTTCTTTACTTGATTTTACAATTTAAGTGGTAGATATGAATAAAAATTGCAATTATATTTTATGAGGATTACTTTTTATATAGGACTTTTATGCTATGAAATAAATATTGAGTGGTATGAATTATCTACTCCAATGGTTCTAGTGCTAAATAACCGAGAATCTTCATTAAAAAATGTCAATTTTTGCATCAAAAGGCACTTGAACTAAAAGTAAGCATAGCTACTTGATTGAAGGTGAACTGTTGAGTAACCAAGGATCTTCATATGGCCAATATCAATCTTTGCATAGAAAGACAATTTATTCTCAAGTAAAGGATATAACATGTTTGAAATTAATTGAAGTGTTGAGTAACTAGGGGTTTTCATCAGCCAATATCAACTTTCACGTCAAAAATAACTTCATACTTTATGTTAATTTTAAACAAGTCCCTATTATATGAAATCAATCATAGGCATAAGGTGTACTTAGTTGTTCATATTGAACAATTATCTTGTGAAACATTACAAGGCAAAGAAATTTGATCAAACTAGTCTAATTGTGATATAATTACTTCTTCTTTACTTGATATTATGAGTATTGAAAACTTTATGAGGAATTCTATAATGATTATTTACTTTGTTTTTTGGGATTGCATTTAACAATGAGGCATTTATTGTTTTAACCCTTGAATCATGGTTTGATCTCACATTTTTCAATTGCTTAGGGACAAGTAATGATTTAAGTGCGGGGGAGTTTGATAAGAGATACAATTACCTATTTTAGTATATGTTTTATTATGTATTTTTAGTGTGTTTTTAGTATTTTTAACATGAATCTGGCTCATTTTAATTAATTTTCTTCCATTTGATAATTTTTCCAGAAATTAGGGTTTTTTACCTGGATGCTAGAGTTTTGAGGTAGAATTATTATTTTAAAAAATATAATGCACAAGTTTATGTAAATTTGCAGGAAAATGATGATTAAATAAAATTTGAATCAATTGGAGCATAGCAATTATTATTTTAAAGTTGATTTAAGATCATACCACAACATCACATACTTGGAGCTTAATTCCTCAAAATTTTCAAAATTTCTATCATCAAATCTACCAACAAAACTATGGATCAACATGGAAAAAAGATCTTGAGGGCATTTGAAAAAACCAACGAAAGTGAAGGGCAAAGAAGCAATGGAAGAAGAAGTTCTGGAGAAAACTAAGATTTGGCAACAATAACATATTTCGGTATTTTGGCGACATCTTGAGCTACAAAAATTGAATTGTGATGATTCTTGATGCATTTTAAAGATAAGAGGATGCTATGAAGACACTAAAATCCTGTTCTTATGTTCTCATAGCCAAAAATCAAAATTACTGAAGTACATTTGTATTGCGAAGCTTTTTCGATCACTTCTCAATATTTTAGCCATATCTCAGCATCCAGAACTTCAAATGACCTTATTCTTATGGTGTTCGAAACCTAACTCAAAAGGTACAATTTTTATGTTTTGAAAAAAAAAGTTAATTCGTTCATCTTTTGGGTGTAGTCTGCAGACCAATATTTGCGGATCGCATTCGCGGATCCACTCTAACTTATACTTTGTAAACACTCCTTCTTCATATATATTCAATGTATAGCTGCATTTTGGTTGCTCAAGAAAATGGTGCAAAGCTCAAGAAAGACTTTTGTGTCCAAAGGAATCAAATTTTGTCATTTCATTCTTCAACTTGGATAATGATATTAAGATTGATTTTTCTATAAATAGGAAGTTCTTGGAAGACGTTTAGAACAAGTTTTGACGGAAGGACCACTCCCAAGTAGTTTGTAGTAGTAGTTATCATTGTATTTTAAAATAATTTTCATTATGTGTACGAAAACGTTTGAAGGATTCACATGTACCAATTCATATCCATAAGGAAAAAAGCTTTGGATCCATGTTTAATCAACAAATAAGCATTTCTTACCTTAGCTCTTTATTTTCATACTTGCCTATGAGTTGTTTTTTTATATGTTATTCATGCTAGCTATGTTTAACTAGATACTTGTCTAAGGTTAGATGAAGCTAATAATTTGAATGATATTTTTCTTTGCATGTTCATCATTCAATATTTAACATTTGTGGTAGTTTGATCATCTATTGCAAATTATTTAGATATTATTTGACATTGAGAAATACTTTTAACATTGAAAAATGATAGATAAAGTCTATGATGTATTCACATGAAAATAGTAGTATAAGTAGGTGGATTGATGTTGTTTAAAACTACAATTCATGCATTTCAGAAGGATTTATTATGAGAATAGTTGAATTCTAGTCAATTCATTATAAAAACAAGTCTTGATTTCATATAAAATTGCAATCGTAAGCAACACATTATAGCAAGGTGTTAATTTATTCAAATATATAAATTACCTTGCACATCACCTATTTGATGATTTGTCTATATAATAAGGTGAGCGAAAAAGCATTAGTAATTCAGCAATTTATTTCCTCGTGAGATCAACTATACTCACCTAACTACAACTAACCCATGCATTTGCAGTACAAGGGGTATTAGAATAATTTTATTATTTGTTTGTGTGTTTTTGTGCTTGTTCGCATAGTCCTAATACCAGCACGTTACTTTTGGCAGCCTTTTTTAATGCAAAACAAGACAAAAATGTTGTAGTCAAACAGTAATGTTATGATGTAAAACTTACGACTTATGACACAATTCAAATTAGAGATAATTTCACATACCTCCTTTGATGTTTGCCATAATTATATCTACCTCCCTCCAAGTTTTAAAAATTACACATACACCCTCTATGTCTGTATTTGTTATAACAAAAAAAAAATCCATTTTGATATTACAACCTAAAAGCACTAACCAAATATGCTAAAATACCCTTAATTGCTTTTAAAAACAAAAAATTAGTGAAAAAAGTAAAAAAGCCTTAAACTTTATGTTTTTTGACCCTTTTTTAAGGTCTCCCAAGTTATTTACACATGTTTTTTGTTATTAAATTAGTCATCTCTTTCTAACTAATATATTTGTCAATAAGATTTTGATAGATTTAGATTAATCAGATAATTGAATTTTGGAAAATAAAATCTGGTGGAGATTGAAAATTTGGTGTAACAGTACGAGTACTTTAACATTTTCTTGGACTAAATAATTCATTTTAAGGTTTATTTTCTTAAAAGCAATTAAGTGTATTTTAAAACATTTGTTTGGTATTTTGGATTACATTATCAAGATAAATTTTCTTGCTATAAAAAATATAAACATAGGGGATGTAAGTGTAATTTTGAAACTTTGAAGGGAGGTAGATGCAATTACGCCAAACTCCAGGGAAGCATGTGAAATTATCCATTCAAATTCTGTTATTACATTACTTTTGTCTTATGTTTTAGCATCATGATTATACTACTAATTTAATTTTTTTTCTACGTTTATAAGACATTTGAGTGTTTTATCAGTGTCCTAAATCTATCTACCCATGTGATGCTCATACTACCAATTTAGCTGATGTTAGTGTAGCTGTTTTGACATGCTTGGAAAACTTATATATTTTGTTTTCTAATGTTCTCGAATGTGTTTAGAATCCGTAGTACAGAATTGTATCATGACTAAACTGCTGAATTTGCATTCTTCTGTTCTTCAACAATTTCAATTATTGAGTTAAATAGGAATCTTTGTCGGTCTTTTAGCAAAGATTTACACTGTTATAGAGCTATTTGTTGATTGCTGTTGGGTATCCTCTTCCAAATATTGAGCTTTGTAAAATCTGATATTACTACATGATAATGATCCATATTTATATGTGTTTTTTGTGATTACTTCTATTCAAGTGCACAACATAGTTTTTTTGCTTGATTTGGGTCTATTTCTTACATCTTTTCTTTTTATCTTTTATTAAAAATTAAAAATACCACCGAAACTAATGGTCTAGATCCTCATTGTTTTTCGTTGTTGCAATCTTTTGCAGAAAATAACTCAAAACTGAGTTCTTTTCGTTCAATTTTATTTCTATTTAAAAAAAAATGGTGTATGTGGTTAGCTAACGGCTCGTCTAGATACAAGATGTAGGTGCTTTCAAATGAAGGCATCTGCTTAAGTGTTCCTTGGTTTCTTCCTTTTTACAGTTTCTTCTTACCCCAGCCCACGTTGGAAGAAATAAGAAAGAACTTAATATGAGGAAATTAAACAGGAATATTGAGGAAAGGATAGGATTTAAAACCGATACTATAAAAGTTAATGAAAGGCATCTCATTGTGAATTTTTGTTTAATAACTTTTTTGCAGGAACTGATAATCTGTTTCTTCCTTGCTTTTCGATAAGAGACCTTCTAAATGGAGTTTATGATCACAATGCTTCAAGTTGACATCTTCTCTCATAGTGGAATATGTGCGTTAGCCATGAAAGTTTACTAAGGTATTTTAAGCTTCTCTAATCAACTTGCAACTGTCAAGATTGTTTATACTTAATTTTTTTATCCATATTGTTTTATCTATCAAGTAGAGCTATTATTCAAACCGATCTGTTTGTGAACACAGATCGGTTCGGCTCATGAAAGGTTGAATTAGGCTCGTTCATATAGCTAAACGAATCGAACTTAAACAAGAAATTGAGCTCACTTATTAAACAAGCGAACACAAACCTTCTTCGCAAACGCTCGTTTGTGTTCGCGAAGAAAGGGTAATAATGTATTTTCACTCCTATTCACCATACCTTAATTGACTAAACGAGCTCGTTTGTGTTCGTGAACGCTCCTTTCACTTGTTTGTGTTAAACGAACCGAACTCATACGAGCTCGTTTGAACTCAGTTTGTTGGTATTAAACAAGCTAAGTTCATTCAAGCTCAGCTCTTTAATGTTAATCGAGCCGAGCTCAAGTTCCTGTTATTTTAACGAGCCAAGCTCGAATAAAAAATTTATCTCGTTTAATAAACGAACCTAGCCAAGCTTGTTCGTTTATTAAACGAGCTCAAATTTGAACACCAAATACTCGACTCGAATAACACCCCTACTATCAATTGTAGACAACATCAAGTTTAAGATTTTCTTTGGTTTGGCATTGACTTCTATGTGCTACTATCTTATCATGGATGGGGAAAGAATAATGTGATATGCAAATTCACTAAGAACTTCCATGTGCAAGTTGGAGTTAACCAACCTAAGGATTTTAGTTCAGTTAATTTTTATCGACAATTTGTCCTAGCCAATGGAATAATTCATCAATCTAAAGAGAATACTTAATCATTCTGAATGCTTTACCACCACCTAAAAATATATGTCCCCATTTTGAGACGCAATATCTAGCATTCTTTTCGATACAGTTCAATTTTTATTGAGCACCTCACCTAGAACACATTACTTACAATGCAAAGCAGATATGTAGTTTATGAATAATTTTAAGTTATGTAACAATTACTCCTTGCAGCAGTTTCATGTGGATTAACTAAATTGTGTATATTCAATATAATTTTGTGCAGAAAGATAAACGGATTTCTTTCTTAAACTTAGGAAGTTTATCAGGCCAACATGCTATAATTATTCTGCAATTGGATACACATTTCTTTCTTCTATAAGTTGTTTGAATGAAGAACAGCTTTCGGTACTTGATAATTCATCATATTTTGTGAAACTTCCACATGCTTACGTGGCATGTTTAGTTTACCTAACTTCTATTTCTTCCCATGAGGAACAGACGAGAACCACTTGCATTAGGAACATTCCTATAATCTGGAAAACTATAATTGTTGCAAGTAAAAGCTGATTGAACTGGGGCTTGAACCTTAACTTGTTAGGATAATTAAATGAGTTTGTATTGTTGTGAAAACAACCGATTTACTTCTTCCTACTCTCTATTTAGTTTGTCGATGACTTTCCCTCGTGTCATTGGCATCATTTACTTTATTGATTTGATTATATTTAAAAATTGTCAGTTTGGATTATTTTCTTTTGCTCTCTAATTTCTAAGAAGTAATGTTGGATACAAAATTTTTTGTAGATAAAACTCTGTGGAGCACGGCAGGAGCTGGATTGATTGCAGCATATTCCTCCAACACCAGCCCAGATCATAAGCAGAAGTATAGGGTGTTGACATTCATTGATGCCGTTCCATTCTTGACCAACTTGTCTCTGCTCATAACATTAGTAATTACTCAGGTCGCTCTTGCTTCTTTAATTTGGCCCCGAAAGAAAGTAAAACAAATAACATATTGTACATTTGTACTAACCACATTTTTTTCCTCAAATGATAATCGTTCTTTGGATTTTATCAAGCTGTAAATTGCAATCCTCCATTCTTACACACAGAAAAGAGGAGAGCATTATGGATATTTAGCTACCAAAATTTACATGGAAATGACAATTCAAAGAAATGCAACAAATACTTATTTGGCATGCTTTACATCAATTTTCTATTGCCTGTAAGTTGCAATCCTCAACTCTTACACAAGGAAAAAAGGAGAGAATTGTGGAGATTTAGCTAGCAGAATTTACATGGACAACAACAATTCAAAGAAATGCCACAAATATTTATCTTGCATGCTTTACATCAATTTTCTATTGTTCCAGGCCATTGAGAAACTTATCTTGATAGCTTCATCCTTGCTCAGGAGTTTATTCATTTATGTGCATGTGGAATATGATTATCATTACGAAAATTTTTTCTTTCCCCATTGCCCTATTTCTTTGGACTGTTGAAATAGTTTCCTTTCGAAAATTTTTTAAGAAATGTCAAGCATGCAAATGGCAATAACATTGGGAATAATATATGAATATCTTGATTGAATTATTAGTTAATTCAAGAATAGGTAATTCTATATAGTTTAATATTATGATGTGTAATGACCTCTATAGAGTTGACTAATAATTAAGTAATTTTATGATATTTTCTTCTTGACTGCACTATGCAGTTTTGATTTTGAATTTAAAATGCTTGTTGGTGGTAATCTGTAGGATATGCAACTAGGAAATAATATGTGTTGCATCTAATTATAAGCAGGATAAGTATTGCATAATTCATCAAAAGTTAAAACTTTTGCAGCCATTTTTAATGCCTGAAATGGTTATTTATGATGGTTATATGTGTTGCAAATTGTACTGCAAATACTTTTGCGATAAAGGAATTGCACTGTAAAAGTGTCGCAAATGTTTGTGACACGACACCAAAAAACCCCCTTTTCTTTTATGATGTTGACATTTGTTTGGCATAAGCTTTCTTCTGCAACACCGCAAAAATATATTTGAGAAACTTTGTTGTTTTTCTGTGACGCAATTTTAGTGCTGTAAAAAGTTTTTTTGTAGCAAGGATGAATGTGATATCTCATCTATCTTATATCGGTAGGAGAAATGAATAATGATTAGTATGGAACATCTTGAATTACGGGCTATTAATATGTAGTTTAAATATTTTTAGCTCGTAGTTTACACTAAAATATAATTTAGTCTAGACCAGAATATTTCAGTATTTATCTGACTTCTTTGCAATCGGGTGTCATGTTTGTAGGTGTTGCTTGATTGGAAATTGGAAAAATATCACGAAGGTTAAAAAAAACAAATGCAAGACCTAATTTAATTAAAAGTATTCTGAGTTACAATTGTGAACCTAAACTGAAATGTATTGTTTGTCAAAGTATTTGACCAAAATTTAATCTACTTTTGCTAGACTAGTTATATGTTCTGGAACGCCTCATTAATCAATAGTAAGAGTTCAATTTGAGTTACGATTGTGAACCTAAACAAAGTGTATTGTTTACCAAAGTTTGGGACCAAACCAAAATTTCTAGATTAGGTGCACGTTCTAGAATACCTTATTAATCAATGAGAATGGTAAAAGAATTTGATCACTCCTTTCACAACTTTTCCATGAATTGTTGGGTGGCCATAACTAAATTTTACCAAGAAGTACTACATTTCAAATTGTGACATGCAGTATCGTGAACGTTTCAGTTACCTGTGGAAGCTGATAAACTGGAAGAAACGAATTGATTTTGGAAGAAAGTTAGGCATTCGTGGTTTGAATTAATAATTATAGCTGAATAAGCTCGGCAAATAGCAGTGATTTCCATTAAACTGCGATCGAAAATTGGTTAGTGTTTGCTTAATCAAATGATCAACCAATTTAACAACTTTTCTGCATTTCTTTTTTATCTGGTTGGTGGCGTAGAATGGCAATTTCACTTGAATGATTGATTTCAAATCGTGGTAGGTATCTCATTTATGAATAACAGTAAGGTACATGTTCAAGTATTCACCACTAAAAGTTTCTTAATTAGTCAATGCCAACAGCTAATTCAGAGATAAAAGAAAATAATATAATAAGAAAATCTGAAGATTCCTTCCTTTCGGATGTTTAAAGAATTTTCCTCTTTGAAGTTGGAAAAAAAGAAAAGAAGAGGCAAAGGACTAAATAGCTAAAAGACTTTTCACTCAAAATATGAAGAGAATTTTCCAATTGAGAGAAGTGATCTTAAATCTAAATCTTTTCATTGCCCACAAAAGATTGAACAAGTAACAATATAATTCCTAATTCCAAACCATCAAACAAAGGGAGTCATAGTTACAATCTTTTCTATCCTTTTCTTTTATCTCAAAATTTAAGTTTTTCTCCTTTTCTTTTATACCCTAAACTGCCCGGTAAGTCCAAGTCAAATCCTCAATCCATCTATCAAGAGATAAACAATATGGTGTAAAAAGCACTTTGAAAATCAAAATTTGTAATTTGATTTAGGGCAAATTACTATTTAACGCTGTGGTATTGCCTTCGACCACATGACCCCCTCTATGGTTTCAATACAACCACATAACCCTTTTGTGATTTTATGAAATGTGAAAAATAGATGGAATCGATGCACTGTTAAGGAATATTTTCAGAATATTTTAAATTTCTTTCTACTGATACAAAATGTTTCGTAATGGCAAGCGGATTAAACATGCCTGGTGCGGAATATTCTGTCCATTTTTCACATTTTATAAAATCACAGGAGGTTATATGGTCATATTGAAACCATAGGGGGTGTCAAAGGCGATACCACAGGAGGGTTAATAGTAATTTACCCTTTAATTTAACTTGAAAGTTGCAACCTCAAAGTTTGAATTCATATCATTTTCATGTTTAGAATGATCTCATTCTAAACTTGAACCATTTGAATACTATCGTTGGTGACAATTCAAATATTTTCTTATTTTTTCCAGAGAATTCCATTACTTTATTAACTTCAACAGAGTTGTTATTGACGAGCCAATCATCATACCTACAACGATAAACCGAAATATAAGCACCAGTCGTTTTGGTCATCCACATTGAATTATAAATCACTATACTAAGATCAAAGGTCAATACATAATCTTTTCCGTTGAAGAGAAGTAACAAATCATTTAATCAAGGGACACACTCCACCAAGTAATGCTGTAAATTCTGTTTTCTCCACTACTTCGTATCATGCTACAAATCGCAATGCCTTTGAAACCCTAGGAAATGCACGAAATGGTAAATATCTTTTTCCAATTTGTCAAACTCGAACTGGTTCCCATCAGATAGTTGCTTATGTTAGCTTCTAGATGTGTTTGCAAAAGTCTTTCTCCAATCAATTTTAAATGGTTCTCATATTTCAAGTTTTTAATTTAGTTTTAGAAGCAGTGAAGAACGATACAAAAAAACGCGTATCAGAGGGAAAGAGATGGCTGTACTCCGTGTGGATAGAAGTCTCTCATAACTGTGATGTTGGAAGGTTCAAATTTGCAAATGTTTAAAAGTAACTCCAGTCACTTTGGGATGACCTAATTGCTTACAATATCATCTGCTTAAAAAACTACATTCTGGATGAATTCTTTTCTTCAACAAGATGCAATCAAGCTCACAAATCTCTATAATTAATGTCGTAATTAGTACTATTTTTTAATGGATAGGAAAATCCTTATATAAACCAGATTTTTTGTTAGACCTTATAGTTTAAAAAAGAGTTACATAAATATTTTTACATTAACATACTTAGGTAGCTCTTTTTTAGAACGGAAGATTTACAGTGAAACCATACATCCGCTCTACATAAGAATATGATAATTGACATCTCTGTGGGGTTTCTGTAAAATGATTGTTTCCAATGAACTACCTTTTCTTTTGGTTAAAAAATAGAGGATAACAGAAGAGATATAAATAAAAAGTCAAAGCTTGATGATCCAGAAGAAAATTGAAAATAAAAAGAAGTCAACTTCTAGAATTAGTGCAAGTCTTATTTTTTTGGGACTACCGAAGAATTAGGAGCTACCACGGGAAAAGTGGCATGATAGGTAGCGCTAACTGTTTTTCTTTCACGTGAGGAAAAGGTACCCGAATGAAAAGTCGAGGGTATCAAGCCAAGAGGAAGGTGTTTTTAGGTATACTAGGTCAACGGTCCTACTTATAAATCTTGTGATCTAAAATAGTGCTACATAAATATAACAAAACATGTCAACATATAAAAATGATGTAACGAAACTTTGGTGGTTTTATTTTAAACAACAAAATCCACCAGCAGGACCATGAATCGAGTCTATTTAAGAATTTTGTTAAAAAATACAATGATTTAAAAAGTGCTATATTATGTGTTCTTTAAGCAGAAAATTGAAAATAAGAATCTTAATTTCAGCTGGTTATTGCGAATCGTCATGCCAAATTTAAAAGGGAAGAGACTTTTTCTTTATGCCAAAAAAAGAAGAAGAAATAAACAGACTTATAAAATGACAGAGACAAATAAATTCTGCATATTTTTATTAATCTATGAACAAGATCTAAATTTTAGTGTTCTTTTATATGGAACAGTTTCGATTAAAAGTTACTCTTAAGTCCTTATATTCCACCACAGAGGTGTTATTTAACTTTTTTTTCCAGATTAGCATTGATCTTGACTTTAGTTTCACACATTGAATGTGGATTAATCATTAATTTTAAATAAATGATCGATCTGGATTATAAATCAACAACCATGGTAAATTGACATAAAAGCATAGGTTGTTTTGATCATACAATTTGAATAATAAATCACCCTACTAAGATCAAAGGTCGATTTATGATCTTTTCCGTTGAAAAGAAGTAATAAATCATTTAATCAAGTAAAATACTCTACCAGATAATGCTGTAAATTCTGTTTTCTGTACTATTTCGTATCATGCTACGAATCGCAATGACTTTAAAACCGTAGGAAATGCACGAAATGGTTAATATCTTTTTCCAGTTTGTAAAAATTAAGAGCTGTTTGAATCAAATTTCTCAATCACTATCACTATGGATATCATTAACCCTATTATGAGTATAAGTTTTGACAATTTCTCTTAACATGCTTAGTTTAGTAATGAAATTGATATCATTCCCTCTAAAAGAGTTAATGACTTTGATAGAATAATATTTTTGGAGGAATCACAGACACTCTAATTAATTACTTTGATTCTAATTGGATAATGGTAATAATTATTTTTCAAATATCAATAATAGGTGTCATTACTACTCATACCCATTCCCCCTCCTTGATTCCCCTAAACCAAACACTCCCTTAAAGCGGATGCTGCCAAACAGTTGCTTATGTTAGCCTCTAGCAGTATAGATGTGTTTGCAACAGTTTTTCTTCAGTCATTTTTTAATACTTGTCATGAGGTTTTGAATTTAACTTTAGAAGCAGTGAAGAACAATCCAAAAAACCCGTATCGGAGAGAGAGAGGACGTCTACTGCGTGTGGATTGTGGTCTGTCAAAACATTGATGTTGGAAGGTTCCAATTTGTAAATATTTAAAAGTAACTCAAGTCTCTTTTGGATGACCCAATTCCTTACAATATCATCTGTTTAAAAATCTATCTTCTCGATGAACTTTCTTTTTCTTCTATAAGATTTAACAAGCTTACATACCTCTAGAATTACTGTTGTAATTAGTTTTATTTTTTTCCCCAAAAATTTTGTATTGTTGTGCATATGGATAGGAAAATTCTTACAAGGACTCAATTGACAGTTCCATATTTAAATTTTGTAATTTAAAAAAGAGTTATATATATATATTTTTACATCAGTTTCTTACATCAATATTTATTATTGTGCTTATCACTATATTAATGTGGCTCTCTTTTAAAATATAAAGTTTACAAATGAGACTGTATGTACCTATTCTTCTTAAGGATATGATAATTGACATTTCTATAGGGTTTCTGTACAATGACCGTTACCTATAGCCACTTATGGTTAGAAAGTAGAGGATAAGAGAAGAAATATAAATAAAAAGTCAAAGTTTGATGATCCAGAAGAAAATTGAAAATAAAGGGAAGTCAACTTCTAGAATTAGTGCAAGTGTTATTATTTGGGACTACCAAAGAATTAAGAGCTGCCACATGTAAAGTCTCCGGAATGATAGGTAGCCCCAACTGTTTTCCCTTAAGGAGACGAATGAAAAGTCAAGGGTATCATGAAACGAAATAATTTGAGAATTGCAATATTATTTGTTCGTTAAGCAGAAAGTTGAAAATAAGAATCTTAATTTCAGCTCGTTATTGCAAGTGGTCATCCCAAATTGAAAAAGGAAGCGACTTTAAAAATGACAGGGACAAATAAAACTTTTGCATATTTTTGTTAATCCATGAACAAGATCTAAATTTTAGTGTTCTTTTATATGGAATCGTTGGATTTGAAGTTGCTCATAACGACCTTACATTCCCCCACAGAGGTGTTATTTAAACTTTTTTTTTCCTCCAGATTAGCATTGATCTTGACTTTACTTTAAGAGTTAATTACACAAACCTCCCTTGAGGTTTATGACAATTACAGACAGTACCCTCAAGTTTGAAAAATTACACTTAGTTCCCCTATTTTCATTGTTTAGGTAACAGAACTTCAAAAAAAAATGACATCAACAGAAAATTCACATGAATTTCCTGATTTACCCTCTTGATTTTCAACAAAAGATTTTTTTTTTTCTCTAGCCAACTCGGTCAAAATATTTAAGAGCAAACTTTTTTGTTCTAAAAAAAATAAATCTCTTTCTTTAGCTAATTACCACCACCACTCACCAATTGAAAAAAATAACACCACCACTACCACGACCATGAGTCCATGACTACTATTCAGCATCACACCCAAATTCCAGAACCAAAGTCATCAATATATGCATGTGGTAGTATTGATAGCACTAGTTAAGGGATAGTGGGTTTAGACACGAAGGTGAGCTCTTGATGGCAGTGGCTATAGCTGTGATAATACTGGTGGCGCTGGCCAAGAAGCTGTGGGTTTCTGGAGAAAGGTAAGGTGGCAGTGGCGATAGTGGTATGGCTGTACTAGTGGCATTAGTTAAACTATAATGGAATGACCCACATTAGCATTTGATCAGCTCAAGCAGAGAAAAAAGAGTCTTTGCGGTATGGCTATACTAGAGACATTGGTTAAATGGTGATGGATTGACTGACATTGAGATTTGATCAGCTCCAGCAGAGAAAAGGGAGTCTTTTCTTTTCTTTTCTTTTTTCTTTGATCTTTTGTCTTAATGAATATCATGATAATGGTGTCTAGGGGGAAAAAAATATTGTAATAAGGGTACTATGGTCCATCTATACAACTAGGGGTGCTGAGGGTAATTTCTGAAATGTGAGTGGAGCTACCTGCTATTATGATAAACTTCAGGGGAAGTTTATGTAATTATGTCTTACTGTTAATGGTTTTTTGAGAATTGATAGAAAATCTTGTTTCGTGAATAAATTTAAAATCCTAAATTTTTGTTTTCCGAAATTGTAGTTCTTGTGATTTTAGGACCACTAATCTCAATCCCTGCTCAAATCTTGTCATGTAACTGGTTTAGCTTAATTATTATGCATAGTCAATAGCAATTTGGAATGCAAGTAGCATTTTATTCTTTTAATGAATCAAAAAGAATTAAATGAAAGATACTATTTGTATAATTGTAGTCTTCAGTTCCCAGAAAATTTGCGCTGAGTATACGACTTTCATTCTAAATAATGTATTCAGATCAGAACAAATATTCTTTTTGCTGGCAGATCCAAGCAAATAGTTGAAAAAACTTTCTGGAATTGACCATTCCAATTGCATTTGAGAACCGCAAATATGTTCTGATAGAATTGCTTTTTTTTTATTTTTTTTGCCCTTTTGTTTGGACTATGAACTTTATGGAGTTGACCATTAATTGCCCCGTTAATTATGCACTTTATTTATTCCGTGGAGCAAATTTAAAAAACTTTCTTCTCCCTTAGCTTTTTTTTTTTTTTTTTTTTGGGGGGTTCAAAAGAAACTATAAATCTGACGAAGAGAAAGGATAAACCTTCAATATCTTTTTTTCTCTGATTTTATTTTTTAATGGCATCTCCATTCTGTTAGTCAAACGAATCTTCAATGGTTGTTAATTTTCTCTGTACAGGTCCAAAACCCTCTTCTTGCTTATAACTTTGAATCAAGAAATACATCATACATGAAAAAAGAAGACTTACATTCTCTTTAGTTTAGATGTCACCGACGTTAGCGCAGATGTAGGTTACATCGAAGAAAATTTCTTTTTGTTTACTTTCAAAGTTGTCTTTTTTTTTTAATGAATTGATTTGTAATTTTGACCAACTAAACTATTTCAGCCATTTATGCTTGTGTCGTTCCCACCTAATCATTCTTAAAAATCACATAGAAAAATCAGAATGGAAACTAAGAGCGCATGCGCGAACACAAATTATCAATTGATGATCTATCTTTTCAGTTAGATATATTAATTAACAGAGATAAAGGTTGTTAAAAGAGAAGTAGACTACAAGAAAAATTGATTTGAGAGTTGGATCAAAAGAGGTAAAACACAAAGTATCAATTGATCATCAATCTTTTCAGTTAGATATATCATGGGGGAAGAGGGAGCAAAAGGTTGAGATAGAGGTCCTTTGTCCGTTATGTTACACTAAAAACTTTGTGTACTCCCATCGTCCTCCGTTATGTTGCTTATATTTAGTGAGAAATTCCATATTTTTGCGGTTAAAAGTATATACGAGTCTGACTCTTTTTTCCTATGAACATACGGACCACACATAAACTACTAGAAAATGATATTCCCCAAAGCAATAATCATGTATACACCGTTTACAAGAGCAAGTATTAGGTGTATCACGTACGTTACGTGACATGCTACGTAATACATTAAAACTAATCAAATATTACCAAATAGTATAAAATTTAACATATTATTGTCACATAACAATAAATTATTGAATTTAATATACCACGAAAATACTTACAAATATTGTTGAATCTGGAGAGGAACGGTCTTAAATAAGATATCATGTCACGTCCCACTCCACATGAACACGTTTGACTGCATTCGATCCGTTCCTATTCTCGACGAAAATGATATACCCAACCCTAGTAGAGAATTTTGGGCGACTTCATTTGATATCTCCATTGCTAAGCCCATTTCACACAACAAATTAAAGATTCATCCCAAACCCCATAAAAAATTTTAATGCTTAACATGGTATCTTGTACACCATGTAGGTATTTATAATTTGGAGGCTATTTTTCAGTGACATTAATCATAATTAACATTAAAAAAATAAAAGATTTAGCTCCAAAATGTTGTCAGATTGTCAAATGGCATATAAAGCTTCAAATCCTCTTCATTATATTGTGCATTCATTTGCAAATTATGCTAAAACACGGTAGTTAAACCAATATAAGGAGGCGTTTGGTTCAAATCCCTCAATTACTATCACTATAAATATCATTAACTTTACTATAAGTATGAGTTTTCATGATTACCCCAACATATTTAGTTTAGTAATAGAATCAGTATCATTCCACATCAAAAAGGTTAATGAATTTAATAGAGTAGTATTTTTAGATGTGTTTTTTAGAAACTGTTAATGTAGCAGTTTTAAAGATTCTTCTCGATAAATATGTTTTGTAAGATAAAAAATTAATTGAAAAACGTGTTTGAAGTTTTTAAAAAATATGTTTACAAAAAACAGGACCTAACAAATAGAGCCATAAAGACTACGATTAATTATTTCATTCTAATTAAAGAAAAATAAAAATTATTTTTTAAACATCAACAATGAATATCATTACCACTAACCCTCATTTCCCTCCTTAATTCTACTAAACTAAAGACCGCCCCCAAGTTCTTTTCTTTTGATTACATAGTCGGCTAGTTTATTCGATAGTACAATCCGAAGATTTCACAAATCTTCCCTTTAATTACCCCTCCTCGGGAAGTGAGCAATAGCAGTCAGTTTCTTTCTAGAATAAGTTAACCACATTAACGAGATGTCATCGATTCATCCAATGCATAGCTGATATAATTTGTTTCAGCTACCTATATGTTTCTGTTTTTTTTTTCCCATTAATTGCATAAGAAATTATTACTTGCATGTAATTTAGAGGTTAAAGATCATGGAGGAGATGCATTAGAAAATAACTAATCAGCGACATTAGTCTCTATTTTTTTTTTCTTTTGGTTTTTACATTAGCCAATAATTAATCAGCAAAGTACATATGACTACTTTCCCTCCAACTATATAGGGAAGAAAAGTAATTATTAAGCAAAAAAAAAAAAAAAAAGTCAGCTTCTTCTATATTCTGTAGAATGAGTCTTCAGTAACACGATTTATACCCTGCAGTGAAGAAAGATATTTCTGTCAGTACCCGACCCACATTTTTCTTAGCTACCATTTTCACAGGAAAAAAAATAAGGGGGGGGGGGGGGGGGGGGCGCAGAAGTTATAGATATTCCTGGACATGGGATCAACTTGATGTGTTTTCTAATTCCATGCAACAAGATAGTAAATTATTAGACAAGGTTGAAATCTCAATTATTGAGATCGATTCTTTATATTATCTAAAAAGATTTTTAATTAGCTAAAAATGAACAGTTGATATGGTTTTCAAAAAAAAAAATACATAAGTTTAATAACCTAAGAAATTTACAACACTTCAAGAAAGTTCAAGTCCAAGTCTTAACATAATAAGATGGTTCGATATCTATTGTATTATTCGATGCTTAACCACCAAAAAAGAGACTGTGCATTAGAGATGCATGTTGAAACTTATGTCATCAGAAGCAATATCGTTAACATTTCTATTGGAGGAAGGCAACACTTTATGAAGGCGTGAAGAAGATCAGATATACATAATCTAATACTTCTTTTTAGAGAATAAGATGAGCAAATACTATTTATAAATCACTTGTTGTAAGTATAATTGGTATAAATAATCTGAAGACATGGATAACCACGCTGGAACAACCAATTAATCACTTCCTCAATGCATGACCGAAAGTATGTCTGATGACAAGTGGTGTGGAAGTGTAATTCACACTCATTTATCATAATTAATAGACTAATAATACCATGTTATCTGTTTCAGTTTTACTGAAAAAAAAAAAGAAAAAGAAAGTAATCTGTTTCAGTTTGCTAGACTACGAGAGGAGAATGAAAATAGGGAGTTCTATAAAGAGAAGAACATGGGACAGGAGAAAAATGAGGAAAGTAATGGAATCCTTGTGCTTTGATAAAATTCATTCATAAATGTATTATTCTATTTGTTCGACCATGTCGACAAAGGATGGCAGATGCATGTCCGTAGGACGGACAACCAACCACGAAATCTTGTAATTATCTCTATTTCCCGTTAAATAAATAAAACTTTCGATTATGCCCTCGATAAAACTAAACCTCCAAAACAGTAACTCCAGTACATATACATACATACAGACACACGCACACATATGTATGTATATATGTATGTATGTATGTATGTATGTATGTCTATATATATAAACATACATATATATGTATATAAACATATATGTATGTATATATGTATGTATGCATACATATATATGTGTGTGTGGGCGCGTGCATTTTATTTCTTCAACTTTAACATATATATATATATATATATATATATATATATATATATGTCTGTGTGCCCGCGCGGGGGGTGCTCTTATTTCTTCAACTCTAAAATTTTGACTTGTCCGGCGACAACCATGTGTGTTCCCCCGAAAGAAGATGACCCTATAGCTAGAAAAGTATGAACTGAGAACTTTCATGATTTCTAAAGTTTGCAATTAAACAAAAAAATAAGGAAAAAATATAAGATTTCAATCATTATTAATTAGATACTCACTGTTGAAATTCTATATTGATGGAGGGAACAGCTGAATTTGCAATAGCACTATAAGCAGTGGTGGAAAGAACGATGGTGGTGCCCTCCTTTGAAGGCCTAGAAACTGAGGTCTGCGCTCTATCAACAATCCTGACCTGAATAGTTTCCCCCAGAACACACGTTCTTGGCACAACTGCGCTAATGCACCTCACCAAGTACTGCCCTCCCGCACGCGGCACCGTTGTCCCAGACTCCTTCTCCGGCTGCCGCGAACAAATTGCTCGAAGGGAACTGCGAACTATCACTCCCAAAACAAGCCGTGGCTGCAAAAATTTAGAACAACACATGCAAATTTGATTATGAGTTTGTCATATATATGTTTGCTAGGATCAGGGGTCGCCCAAGTTACTAGCATACTTACGGGTATATGGAGGGCTGTATTGGCTTGCAGTTCCTACATCAGCTGAAGAAGGATGAAAATGGTCGCCAAATACGATAGGGAGAGGAACAGGAGGAGAAGTTCAAGTTTTGACATTCTAATTAATCTGCAAAATTTGTTGGTCAAAATGTACAGATGATCATAGGTACTATATATCATTACATTATACAGGCTTACATGTTTTGTGAATTAGACTGTTTATACACGTGTAGAGTCAACTGAGAGACATGAGGGAAGGGAAAGAACTTGTCTGGTGTGTTGAGATGAACTTATCCAGGTAGTTTTGGCAAATATCTCTAAGAGAGAGTTTGTATCATCTGGATTGTAGGTCCTGTATTTAATGATGTTGAATACGGTTGCACAGTTAAACTTTGATTTTATCTACCAGGAACAAGAGTCATTCTATTATGGACGGGTTCACGGACCCCACCGTGAACTCGGTGATAAATATTGGAGCTAACAAGGTTCGATGGGCTCATTCATTCACCGCCGAGTCTATGTGCTATTTGAGAAAAATTATAGGAACAAGAACTATG